>VZRS01013103.1:37509-129224 GCA_013398055.1 Ifrita kowaldi | reverse complement strand
CTCCCCAAAACCCCAACAACATTAATGATAAATAACTGTAAATTTAATTTGAAAGCATTCTGAAAAACTAGATTAAATGTTCATGTTAAGAAATGTTAAAATGAAGCTTCACTCCTTGACAAGCCTATGCCCCCCCAAAAATCTCCCAGCAGACAAAAAAAACAATAACAACAACAACAAAACTAAACCAAAAAAATCCAAGCAAAAGAAAAGGAAAATTGGAAGGTTGGGACATCAGAAATGAGCATTTTATCAGACCGAACCAGGATAATTTCTGTGAAACCATGTTTAACTTTAGTATAAAAGTAAAGAGGTTGTAACGACCACAACAGGAATATAAAGGAAAATTTGAGTTTCGTTGTGATGCTGTATGTACACACGCCTTAGACCAGGAAACACAAATGAGGCAAATTTGCTGCCACTGATGTCCTCTGTACTTTAAAGGAGAAATTAAAAACAGATCAGAGAATCTTCATGACTGGTGTCTTGGGAAGAACCACACCTTGGATGCACTTCTTTCACTAACACATATCAGGTGCTTAATATACGGGGTGTAAGCAAGACTTGAAATCAAAGTGCATGTGACAAGCTGTGTCTGAACACAACATGATGAAGCACAGCTCTTCAGCTACCCTTCTATGTGCTGAAATTACTCCAACTTAGGGGGATAACATAATGCCAGACCGTAACTGGTCTTTGGAAATATCTGGCTGAAGAAGTGGCCACTGTGGTCAGTTTGCCAAGGAGTGTTTGGTGAAGGGAAGATAATGTGCTCAATGTAACCAGGCTTGATTACAGTGCAACAGTTCTGGTGCCCCATTGCCTACTGAACTGTAAGCAAAGCAGGGTTTTTACAGTGGCTGCTAGTGGTATCAGGGTCACAGGTATGACACTGACACCTTGTCCACACTGGAGACTGTGTGAAATTTAAAAGAAAATATGGTACTTGGCAATAGTTAACACTCAAAACAGTCTTTAATGTAATTAATGTGTTGACAGTATCTTCTACAGTCAAAATATTTGTTTGGATAAATGAACCAGCTAAACACTAATTCATCTCATTGTGGTAGTGTGCTCCAGGCAGTGAAAGAATGGTGCCTTCTGCAATGCTAACTGAGTGGAACAAATTCTTGGACTTGGGTCTTCTACAATTACAGCTTCAAGGGAATTTAAGGCACTAGCAGTAGGCTCTGGTTTGGGCAAAGTATGTCAAGTTAACGAGGTCATGGTTCATTAGGGGACCTTATCCCAGCAATATGCTTGAGAGTCTGGCATGTCAGAGCGCCATCAAAAAAATAGTTTCATTAAATAACTCAGATGAAAATGACCTGCTGATAAGGGTGAAGTGTGATCAGACAAGAGGTTGTAATGGAGTTGCACTGTGATGAGGAACCAGGCAGACATCTTTTTGAACCAGAATTCAGATGGCAAGCCATGAATATTGCTATAGGTACCTGATGATGCTGACATCATGAACTTTTATAATCTTGTGCCTACATGGAGTTGCTGTGATATTATCTGGAGATATGTTCAGCTTTGAACTGGTTTTCTGTGATTTATTTCATTTTTCAGTCTTACAGTTCTGCTCCTAACTGGCAGAAACAGGATAGTTTTAGTATTTGCCCCATTTGGTAGTGTAGAAAATTAAAATGAAAAAAGGCGTGTTCAGTGGGGTGAGAAGAGTTGGACTTCACTTCAAGATGATGTGTCAATGCTTTCATGTTAATCTAGGATTTGCAAGACTTAGTTTATTCCCCTGACTGGTCACATGCTTCCCATATAAACAAATCACTGGGCCTGATGTTCCATACGGAAATAAATGATGGAATTGGGATGCTTAGAACATCTAATTAAACCTGACTGCAGGACTAATGAAGCTTTTCTGACTTGTAGTAATAAAGCTAGCTGCCATGTCTTATGTCTAATTACCCTTCCTCTCCAGTCCACCCCATCTGACTAACAAGTCTATGGAAAGCAGAGTGCCGCAGCAAAAAAGGGATGTTTTCTCCTTCTCTCTATTCTCAGATTCTGGCTTTCCCTTTCTCAAGCTATCTGGCCTTCTGCACAACATGACTTCCTCCTCCCAACATTTTTCATGCAGGCCTCTGGGTGTGTCATTAATTGCTTTAGAAACCTGCTCTTTACTCTTCTCCAGATAATCTACTTCATCAGCTAAGCAGGCAGTCATGTTGGGAGTTAAAAAAACAAACAAACAAACAAAACCCACCCAAATTTTGTGTCACATCTTGTGCATGGTCCAGAACTGTCTGCTGAAGAGACTTCTTACTCCAGTGAAAGTACTTCATCCACCTCCTTTGCTGTGGAGTTTAGTGAGGGAGGCACAAAGTAGGAGTACTATAGAGCTGAGCCCTTCAGATGTGTCCAGATAGCTCTCCATGCAGCTTGTGAGTCATATGCTCAGAAAGAAGCAGTAACTCAGACAAAATGTGCCAGGGAACTTCACATACTTGTAGAAGGCTTTTCACAGTTTCACTATTAGATACTTTGCTGAAATTCCTCCAAAGTCCTGTTTTGAATTTGGCCAGCTTTATTCTTCCTATGTCTGTCTGCGAAAGAAAGTGTTGTCTATTCTATTCTTTTACCATGCGGGAGTTACAAAGCTAAGATAAAAAATTGGTTTTGTTGTGATTCACAGTTAGTCCTTTGTTTGATCTTAGGAAGGTACAGCTTTTTTTGAAATGTGCGGTTTGTTTGTTATGAATTTGGAACTGCTTAAATTTAAAACATTGCTTAAAGCTAGCCTGTTTTGTGATATGAAGCCTCTGTTCCACATGTCAAAAAAAAATCCCCAAAAAAACCAGTGTACTATTGTTTACTGATTGGTGTCAATTGTAATTATATGCTTGTCTACACGGGGAAGTTGGCCTTTTTGAAATGTTAGAGAAATTCTATTTGACCTCAAAATGTTCTTGACTTTTTCTTCAAAGATGTCTCCTCATGGGACCTTATTTCTAGTATATTTTCATTATTTGCCGTAGGAAAAAAAATTGGTTTTCCTGTTAGGTTTTTCCCACTATACTGGAGGAAATTAAAGGTAAGTTATGATTTTTTCCAGCAAGATAGCTTTTCTGCTTTGTCTTTGAGCCCCGTTTCCTTCTCTTGTTTACTTCCACAGACCTCGCCTTCAACTGCTTTTTCATTTACACAGATACTGTAGTCTTTTGAGAAATGTCCTGGAGTGACATTCTTCTTCTCTCTCGTCATCTTTATTTCTCTGTGTATTTTCCTTAGAAAAGTATAATTATGAAGGATCTTAGGTAGAAATAGAATCTAGCCAATATTCTAAAGGTTCAGAGTAGTTGCCAGGAGGTAATTATAGAATGAAACTCCCCAAATTTCAGCGTTAATCAACATTGAGAATTTTGGTCAGGATCATCTATCTGCTGAAAAGCTTGACTATTCCTTTATAGAGCAGTAAAATCAATAGAACTGCACAGTTGTGAAACCACCTAAAATTAAAACAAAGCCTAGAAAAAGTGACTTGTTTTCCATTTACACTGTATATTTAATTTTACCTTGAAGGTTTTTGTTACTGTTGGCTCCCTTTTTTTGACAAATAGAACAGTTAATTTTAATTTTTACTTCTGGAAATGTTTCTTTCTTCTGTGACAAGTATCCTAGCATATCTTCACGGCACAGCCATCTCATGCTACGTTTTAAGACCTTGAGCTGACGCTGAGCCATCAAGTGGATCTCTCTACAGAACGTCGCCACACTGGGAAGAGATGCTTGCTCAATCACAGATATCTGTACAGTCTGTGCAGTCACATTCATTTGAGGGCCACACTTAGGAGGTGCAGCACTAATTACATCAGGTGTAGATTTGCTGTGATTCAGGCGTGCAATTCTTCACACTTAGCTCCACAAGGGACTAGCTGCAAGTTCTTCAGTTAGCACTCCATTTAGCACCACATAGCAACTGAACCAGGTAGGCTTCTTAGAAATCTAATAAATGTAGTCTGTGTTGATTTAGTTTTGCTGCTATATTGCACCAAAAACCTGCTTAACTTATTCCCCACTTTCAATCCTGGATCTCTTTCATTAGAAATTTCACTTCAGAATGGACACAGTAGAACCGAAAGCCTCTGAGATTTGGCATAAGATAGGTGATTTCTGCTGTGATTATGAAGTTGGATAATCCTTGTGAAAGATCCCAGTCTTTGAGGTGTCTTTTTTGTTGTGTTCCTTCAGGAAATTTGTTCCCTTTAGCTTATTAGTGGTAGAAAATACTAATAAAAGCTTTGGAAGCTGTTATTTGACCTCAAAGCTGAACTTATGTCTTATTTCACTGTATTTAAAATTGAATCACACAACTTTGCTTTTTTGTGTGTTTTTTACATGCACTTTATTTCACCTGAAAGAGTTAATAAGCAGCATATGCCATGAACTGCAGGCACTATGTAACACTGCTGAAGTTTCCCAAAGCAATTGTCTTATTTTGTATTTCTTGTCTGGAATATTTTAAAATATATTTACACTGATATGGAGGTGTTGGCCAAGGCCTCAGCTTGGGGATCTTTCCCTGGGTCTTATTTTAGTGTATGTACATGGGAGCCAGAAACTGACTGTGTGTGGCAAGGCCAAAGAATCTTCAAGCAGCATGTGTCAGTATTGCAGTGGGGTTGGTATGAGGGTATATTGTAGGATGTGGAAGCCTACTGAAGTTACAAAAGACCTGAATTATTTTTCTTTACCTAATTAGCAGTGACCACCTATCCTATATTTATAAGTACTTTTAAACTGTTTTACTGTGAGGTCTATGAGATTAACCTTAATCAAGAGTTTCAAACTGCTTCCAACAGAGATTTTTGGAAGTCTGTTTAATCTAAACTAGATGTAAATGACAGGGAGTGTTCATTCAGTCAGTTGTGACATTTCAGCTGGGTGGTGGTAATTAACAACCAAGACAAGAACAGCTTCTTAAATAATTGCTTAGGCATAATTGCCCTGTGAACCAAGGCTATTTTGGTGCAGATGACAGAGTGCATAGGTTCTTTTTTGACGCATAATATATTTTTTTCACAGTAAGAAACCAGTATTTGTGTTTTATTACTGTAGCTTTTTTTTTTGTTGTATGACATGCTACATACACAAGACTGAAATATAATTAAAGAAAAATACCAACATTTGTAGAAATTACATGAGGTACACCATTTCACCAGTGCAAGGATAGTACTTAAAAAACTTTCCTTAAGCTGTCGGCCAAATTCTGATTTCCTACTTTTCATGGGCTGAAATCAGTAAAAACAAAGATTGAAGACAGTAATCTCATAACAATTTTTCAGAGAGTGACATCAGAAAAATGGTATCATATGTAGTACACAGGTTTGTAGAGCATGTTGGAAGGTTCAGCAGAAGGTGGGGGGGAAGAGGATAACCTGTGAGTGGAAATTGTAGGAAAGATTTATTGTATTAATATCAGATTTCAATGTTTCTTCAAAGTAGACAAGTTCTTGATTTTTAGGAATTTGCGTATTAAATGTACTGTTACTTATTTTACTGACATCATGATTAGTCTTACTCCAATGCCAAGTATGAGCTTTCACTTCTTGGGAAAAAAGTAATTCAGCTAGGTTTCAGGTTTTCAGAAGATGATAAGTTGGAGAGCAATTTCTCAGAGCCCATACCAACACCATGAAATTACATTAGTTAAAGTGAATTATACTACAATAAGCAGATTGTCTTGTATTGCTAAATTTTTATTCTTTAATTTGTTATTTATCCCCTTCTTTTCTCACACTTTGAGAGAACTGGGAGGTGGCATGCTTATATATTAAGAATTGTTTAAGAGAGGAAAATATAAACTTTGCTTGTGTGCTGATAACCTGACAGGATAGCATACCCATGAAAATTACTGAAAGAGACTGAAGGGACTTTAAGACTCATGTTCCATGGCCTGAGAGAGGTTGTTTTGCTGAATAAGGTAGCTTTGGGATGAAAGGCTAAATATTTACTTGGAAGTTATAAATTGGCTTACATGCAGCTGTCAGCTGCTCTACTCACCACACAGACACTGAGCAATAGGGGAAAAAATCTCTTTATACATCTTTTGAGGTTGTCAGTATTGTAAACAACTGCTGAACCTGCTAATGCCAGTTTATTACAACAGTGTAGAAAAACAATAATTTAAAATAATTGGCATTTTTTAAGGTAGATTGAGTTTCTGCTATTTTTCTCATTGTTTACCTGCTGTGAGCATAAGACTGTTGGAGTTTTTTTAATCAAGCAGCTTTCAGTCACTCTCCATGTTTGTCTGTCTCTCCCCCTCTCTGTCTCACACATACACATGCAGACACATGAGTAATTTGGAAATTAACTAGTACAGCCATCAAGCCAAGGAAGCTGCAACACTTTAACTAGTAGCCTACTCCCCTTTCATGCCAAAGACAGCATTTAAGGTAAAAGAGCTGTCTGTCAATTTTGCTGTTTCAGCTTGCTTCTGGAATGAACTTCCAGTCTCTGGGACAGGTGCCCGTTGCAGGGATGTCTTGTGAAGGAAACAGAAATTTGCCAAAACTCAGTAAACAACATAACAGTTCTTTCAGTAATGGTGGAATCTCCTCTAATGCAAAGGGTTCAAGACCTGACTTCAGAAAACGTAGATTAAATTATATTAGAATTCAGCAAGTTGTCCATAAAACCTTCCTGCAAAGAACCAAAAAAACCAAACCAAAACCAAAACCAAACCAAAACAAAAACTCTCTAGCTTCTTTCTACCTTCCAAGAAAAGCACTATCGTGAGAAGATTTAGTTATTTAATAAAGAGCAGTGAAATCAGTTTCCTCCTGCTCAGTGCTTTTAAGGAAATTTATCTCTTCTGTAGTTTGATCTTTGCTAAAATATAACAACATAAATATGTTTTTTTAATTTATAAACAAAAAACCTCACAAAAAACCACCTTTAATCTTAAATTTAAGGAAATCATAACCTTTAGGTGGGGTGAAATGAAACCAAATCAGGGACAGATGTCTGTGGTTTATTCTGTTATAAAGGAAGGAGTTGAAATTCTGCAATTGTACTGCTAACAGAATTTAAGTAAATAATGGAATTACTCCAGATTTCTGATTGCAGCTAAATGTTAACTTTAGACGTAATAGAAATAGGAGTACTGTGAGATTACACAGAGCAAAGGAAGTTTGGAGACAGTCCCTAGTCAGTTAAACCACTTTATTTTACGTAGGTGAAATCCAGCACAATTTTGGTAGAGTCACACTATTCCCACCCTCCTCTTTACAGCTGCAAAAGCTAAATCAAATGCCCTGGTCACAAATAAATTTAAATTAAAATGTTTCCTTTTTACACGTACTTCAATTGCAGTCACCAAAAAAAGTGGAGTTTGAGGGTTCTGTCTGCTCTTTAATCGTACAAAATTTCAGTTTGTTCCTTTCTTGTATAGACTATGCATATGTGTATAGACTACTGGTATAGACTGTATATCATAATGATGGGAATTGTTTTATGCACTCACTAATGCAATGTATGCAGATTATTTATAAAAACTGAGCTCTAGATAGTCTAGTTAAAGTATAAATAACCTGGTGTTACTTGCTTCATATTAAACTCACTCAACCTTGGCAATAAGAAGGGTGTCAACTTTCTGAGAATCGGATGTCATGTACCAATTGGACTACATCTTCCCTTCCTCAGATTGAACAGTTTCACCATGTGCTGTCAACTCAGCCCAATTCTACCAACTCTAATTGACTGAATTTCAGTCCATCTCCCTGCCCCTGTCTTTCCCTAGACTGAGTACACACAACTTTTGAGAAGATTTACAAGAAGAACTGGAGTCAGTGAAGGAGATCTCTTGGAGTCAGGCGTTGGGAATTGGCACAACTTATGTCTGTAGACTAAAACTTTAATCTTTGCAACATTTTAAGTAAGACATCTGAGAATGTAAAATTTAGCTAAATACCAATGTACAACCATTTTATTTGGATATGAGCAATGCTATGCTAATGTGGAATACAGTACATATCAGTAAAATGCCAAGGGAAGAATAAGGAATTATGCAGAGTATGTGGATATGAACTAAATAATATATTAGAAGTAGCTGAGGGCTATCTGAGGGGCATGGAAATTAAAATGGATGATTTTAAGAGAATGTTTGAATAACTGATGGGAATGGATGGTTACTGCTTTTTAGGATGAGTTAGCAGAGACAGGAGGGAGAGGATGACACTGCACTGACTTTTTCAGGATGTGTATGTAGATGTTTTAGGGACACCTAGAGACACCTGGCAGAGGCTCAGTCATAAACATTTGACAATGACAATTTTGTCCTAGATGAGTAATATGTAGTGCAATGAATGGGAATGGCGGGGGAAATGCCTTAGCATCAGAAAAAGAAGATAAAATGTCCTTGGCAGGCTCCAGAAGAAAAGTACCTGTAGCTGGGCAAGAGTCAGATCTGGGTGGACAACTGGGGCAAATGTACCCTGTGGTCAGTAGAGGACGCAAGCAGGTGAGAGTGACCAGTGAAAGAAGCTGAACACTTTACTGTGTAGAGAAGTCTGGGCTGATATTAAGCATTTCTCAGCTTCTGTCCCATCTATGTCTGCATACGCATTCTCCTTCCAGACGATTTCTGTCTGTCAAAATAAAAAGGGAACTAGCAAGATCTGGGCTCTCTGGCATTTAGGGGATGTCAGGAGTGAAAATGCAGGCCAGCAGCATGCCTGTTATTCCATGCTAAAAGTCATAAAGGCAGATCAGCCTGCGTGTGTGAATATCCTGTGACGTGTCTGAGACTTGGAAACTTAGATGTTTTCTTACTTCACAGCTTTGTAATTGCCACACTGTCAGTCTGAAGTGATTTTGAAAACATCACTTTTGTAGTTAGGAAGTAAAATGGGATTTATTCAGCTTTGGTGCCCACTCATTGTTCATGAAAACATAAATCAAACATCTCTAACTTGTTAATTTCAGAAACTTTTGATCTTGTGCATGCACATGACTGCAAGGAAATTATAGGGACAAAAATTTTGCTTTTTTTAATATTTTGATTAAGGGAAAAAAATCTATTTAAGTATTACGTACCAGAATAAAAGCACCATTTTAGGACTGAATCGGCTATATTATCAAACAATGGAAACTTGTGAAAAATGGAAACTATGCTAGCATAAAAAAATGGAAAGGCTTCATGAGAAACTTGGTATTATACTATTCCTAACCACAAAACTGAAAATGTAAAGAAATCTTTGGAGAGCAAATAAAGCCCCTCAAAACAAACCCCAATGTTTTGTAAAGCATTATGCCTATTGTCAAAGAGAGCCCATAGATCTGTAGTCAGAGTTCAAGTGCTGGTCCTTCCTTCCTTTTGGGGATGAAGAAGTACTGAACTCCCAAGTCACCAGGGCCGACTACAGCTTGTGAGTCATGATCGTGCACTGGAGTCGTCCACTGTTGTTACAAATTGGTGATTTGTCTCTCCTTAGCTTAACCAAATCATTAATAAATTATGCTGAACAAAAGGTGCTATAGAAGCTGAGAAAAGTATGATATCCAAGCCTTTATAAGGGTTTCCACACAGACTGGAAGCCCACATATTTCCTCACGTATTGCCTAGGTTTTGAAAGCACAAAGTTGTCAGGTTCAAATGATGAAATGTTTTTTATCCAGCTGCACTGTCCTTCTCTGCTGTTAAATTGTTAATTAACAACTTAGGAGTATGTGGTTTTGAAGTCGATATAAGGCAATATTTTTTAAAATATTGATTTACTATCATGTCTGAACATGATAAACCATTGATTTTTATAACAGGGCAAGGATGTATCATCAGGAATCTCTATATTTTTGCTCTGAAAGTATAACTTGTCATATTTTTCAACAGGTATAAATCAGTAAAGCTTTAAACCATTTGTTGTAGTCTGCCAGTGAACACTAGCTGAAAATCTAGTCCACGTTTAACTGGATTAAAATAAAATGTCTGGAAAAGACTGAGGTCTATAAGCTATATTCACTGTTTGAAATATCTGAGAAATTAAAATTATGAAACATAATCTCTGGACGTTGAGAAGCCACAGCTACTACGTACAGGGTATTATACCTTTCTTTTTATAACACTGGGTTGAATTTTTCAGCAGATATATACTGATGTTATTAACCTGAAATGAAGTTGTGTTTGATTTCTCAAGCTTTTCAGGTTTTATATCTTTTTGTGTCTAAACCAAATAATACTTTCTTGCATATCTTCTGTTTCTCTTTTTCTTCCATATCTCTCAGCTACCACAGCTTTATATTATTCGGTGGTAGAATCATTGGTAGAATTTAGGCCTTGAGTAATTCTGAATAAATTAGCAAAAGTCTGTGAAAAGGCCAGATAATAGATTGAGTTTCTTGTGTTCATTTGCACATCAAGTTGAATCTGTGCTGAAATCTTTCCTGTCATTGCTCATTTTTAGCATAAAACCAACAGAACCACCAGATGGAAAAAAAGTACAGCTGACACACCCAGCACCAAATAATAAGCATTTTGACTTTCAAGAATACACATTTTAAAGCGATTTAAGACTGTGGTGGTTATTATAGTTGAGCTGATTTATAAACAGGAATCAATTAGAAAAAGCCAGATATTTCCTACATCAAGGCATTTAAGTGAGAGGTAGGATTCCTATGACTGATGTTCCTGTCTCTGTTGCACCTCTTCACCCTGAACTCTTTCCATAGTCAATGACCACAGATCTAGCCAACAAAAAGCAAGCTATGAGTTGCCTTACCCCAAAGCAGACTTCTGAAACAGACCTGAGGAGACATTTGTTAAACAAGGCTGTTTCTCTTGTGTGTCTTTAAGGAAAATGCATCTTGAATAAATTAGTTGTAAGCATTTACCTTAAGTGTTTAAATTAATCTTAGGTGTGTAGTATACGGTTCTGTCGGTGGGGTGAAAAATGTCCTTGTGTAGATACATATTTCTTCTCTCCCTAAACAGAGGCACTTTTGATAATCAGTTTTGTAAACCAGGCTAGGTACAGAAATTCTGCATGACTGAAGCTATATGGATCCTTCTTCCATGCACTCACTTTCTGGAACAAAAATACACTATATGAAAAAGGCAATCACTTTGTACCAAGGTGAATTTCATGCCATTGTTACAGAGTATTTTTTGCCCAGAGTTCATGAAAAATATAACCACAGAACTATTTTTATCCCATTTTGGCAATCATGAGACCACAGCAAGTGAAAGAACTTCTTGAAAAGTTGTTTTTAGACCTCTCTTATTCCTACCATTATTTCATGGTGTACTAATAGCAGTTGCTGTATGGAAAAAATTTTAGGGTTGCAGTTGAAGTAGAGATAGGGTGATTCCCTTTGATTTCGATGAGCTTTGGGTCAGATATAGTTCTAATTTGTATGAAAATAAATGGAAATTTACAGATATTGTTTACATAGATCTTAAAGAAGAAGTTCCAATATCACTTCAGAAGAATTATTAAAATTAAATTGTACTTTTCTTGGGGGTGCTTGAAGCGATCTTGATTACACATCACTTACCCTATGCAAATCAAAAACATTCATTGAAGGTCCATCTGAAAAGACACAGTCTTCTGTAGAATTATCATCTAAGTGAATGTCTTGTAAACACAATCAAATTGCATTGTGTTTTAGAATAATAACTCAGAAATATTAATACCATGACACACCTTTAGATTCTGACTTCATTGGTATTGTAAATCTTGAGTGATGGTAGAGCTGTCAGCAGAGACCTTCATTAGACAAATAGGGATTTGGGATACTCTGTAAAAGTGACACTGCATGGAAATTGCTTATCAGGCTTAATTTAAATATTAGCTGGCAAGTCTGCTCCTCTTAGACTGCAGAATTTGGTTTAAGTCTTCAGGGCAATATTGGCAGGAAGCTCACTGCGAAAACCGTGTTTCTGGCCAGAGCACACAGAATGTATCAACCAAAAAAAGGAGTGGCTAAAGGGCTGAATTTCTGAATAGATTCCATGTAAACTGTGCTTTTGCTTTCCAGATTGCACAGCAAGGAGGAATACTACTGCTCATTAACAATATCCTAAGGAAAAACCCCAGCTAATGAGAAAAACACTGCTGGGGAAAAAAAAAGCAAGCAACAACAACAACAGCAGCAACAACAGCAGAAAAAAACCAAACCAAACCAAACCAAACAAGCAAAGAAAAAAGCAACAAAAAAAATCACCTTTCCTGAACTTCCGAGATGTCTTCTAAAGATGGGGAGGGGCAGGGAACTAACTAGTGACTCTTGAGTTCGGGTAGAAAGTACCTACATTTGATGGATTATAAGGATCTTCTTTGCCTCTTTTATACTCCCCAATCACCTTTCTTTTTTTATTTTTTTGATCAAGTTGCTCAGAATTCTGAATTGAACTTATTTATATCACAGCAGAAATTTGTTTGAAGTTTTTTTGTGGGCTTTTTATTGATATTGCTGTTACCAAGAAAAAACATCTTTTGTTCAATTTTTAATGAAATGAGCACTCCCAAGCCAACTTGTGCATTGTCTTTTTCTTTTCAGGTAACCTCTGAGATTTTCCCTCTCTGCCTTGGCTTAATGTAACACTTGCAAGCATCTTGCTTATTTCAAAAGTATATTTTGCCTTACAGTTATGCACGAGCATACAGAGAGACAGTAACAATAACCTGGGCACTTTCTATGACCAGCACCTAATTCTGGTACTTGAATGGTATTGCATGTACCATTTTTTTTTCTGTCTATAAATTCAGGCTCCTCCAGCTTCTCGCTGTGTAAAAAATCCCATCCTGTATGAATATTTAGCTCCATCAAAGTTTCCCTCAATTCACATGTCATCTGTGGTTTTGAAAATTTAGACGCAACTTCATTTTGCCCTAAGTTTAGCAATGTTTCAGCTAACTATCTGGTTTGTTTTTTCATGCAAGAAACTGTGCATAAAGAAAGATTATTTTGTCATTGTGATGACCTAGAAGTGTATATATTAGCCTTGTTAGCTGACTCTTTTTTATATACATGCCCTGAGATGCTATCCCTTTTCATGGCTGTTGAAATAAAGAATAAAAATGTTAGACAGCAGGAAATCAGAAACCCTTAAAACTCCCCAACTGCATGACCTGCAGCAGCTATTTTCAGTGTCACCAGTAATATTGCTAAGGATTGCAAAATATAATTCTCAAACTGGAATGCTGAGAAACTCTGTGTCCCCTAAGATGAACCCGCACAACTATGACAGATATTCACCAGCTGGAGGACATGATTTTGACATGTATCTGTTGAAAGAAATGAGAACGTGGAGTTTTTTCCTAGTGTGATATTAATGAATATGGAGAGCTGAAGCAGTTGCTGACAAATATTAAAAATCTGCACCTTGTAATTAGTTTTGTCACTTCCCAGTTTCAAGGTGATTAAAAGTGATCATTTAGACATTAATATTTTCCAGCACAATATATATATACACTTAAAACACAATATTTACTTTTTCAGAGAATTTAACAGGACTAAGAATAGTTTTTGATGTTAGGTAGTTTAAGGAAATTAAACAATATTTGACCCAAATTCTTAAATACATTAGTAACAATTTCCCATTGATTACTAGTGGAGGGAGGCTTTTCAGCACTTCTTTTGTTTTTGTAAAGTGTCTCTTGACTCTGCAAGTCCTTTACATCAGATGGTCCTCTACAACTCTGTGAAGAAAGCAGGGTACCTCACTTCCAAAGAGAAACCCAAAGTCTTGAAAAGCAGTTTCTTCCTGCAAGGTGTTTGATACTTCAGAAACAATTTGCATTATTCAGCTGGTTGAATTGAACAGATCAGTCTTGCTCACAGTTTGACCATGACGAACAGATACATCATTCTCTCTCTCTTAATATTTTGTATGTGTGAATTTTCCAAACTCTGTTATTCTGTTTAGTTTATGAACTCAGTATATTTTTTAGCCAGCATTAATTTTCTCTAATTCAAATTCAGTATAATAAATTAAGAAGCCTGGAGCCAAATTCTGGTGCCCTTTGAGGCTCAGTATATGACAGATTATGGTTTAATTCAGCACTTAAAGGGGCAACTCTTTTTAAGAAGCCAGAGCTGATCATATAAACACCACAAAATAGCAGTAAGATGATATGTGCCCATAAACGTGTGAGGAGGAGGGTTTAAATAAAACCTCTATTGATGAAGTTGAAGATAGCATGCTTTATCTTTGCAAATGCATGCACAGATAGCTAAAGTGCCTTAAATTTTAAATAATAACTTATTATGCTGCTCTAGCTTGACTGAATTTCATCATATGTTAATAAATTTCTTCATGCTGAAAGGCACAATGTCAATGTTATCTATTACTGAAATGGCTGTACTTGCCACAATCTCTAATATGAAGGTGCCAAGCTCCCTGTATTCCGCTCAAAATTCAGGAGAAATTCCATTTCCTCAAGCTGTATCTTTTTATAGGTTTTTTTGGGTTTTTTTTCACACTTTTTACATAAATGAATTTTGGAAACTTTATCAACTGGCCACTTCAGTGAAAGTTAAATACTAATTTATAGCTGGATTCAACTACTAGATTTATGCCAAAGAAAAGGTGAAAAGTACAACCCTTACTGTACTACTAGGATGAATAAATCCAGTATGATTTTGTTTAGTGCACAATATTTTGCTCTTATTGGCTGTTTTATCCCCTTACAAACTCTTGTCTTTCATAAGTTAAAGGTACATATGAACTCTAATGACTGAAGATGGCAAAATGTATTTCCCTTCAATTCTTTACATATTGAATCTGCTTTCTGATTGTTCAACAAGCTGTCTTAATGAATAAATCAGAGAAAAAGCTAAAAGTGCTCTGTGAACACTGAGAGATGATGGCTGTTCGAACCACCTGTCACTTCAATACCGGCTTATCTACCTCATTTGGATGGCTCTCTGGGATTCCAAATAACCAACAGGACTTTTGTCCATGCTATGGTTTTATCTTCCAAATGTGGATACAATCAAAATTTACTAAACTCACTTGCCCAAATGGTGTTTAAAAGAGTTAATCACTCTAATCCCTAGAAATCTCTTTTTTATCAAGATTGGTTGTCAAATGCAATTATTTCATTTTACCTTACTTTCTACACTCAAAATATAAAACATAAAGCCTAGAGGAATTCTGAAATGTAAATCTGATTTACATTTAACTATTTGGAAAATCATAGTCACAGCAAATATTCATTTGGGCCAATATGCTGTCCCTGGCAGTGTATACTAGCAGGTGTAGGTGTATCCCTGGTGCACAAGCATCCCTTGGCACACTTTTTAAGGTCTTGGCAGGCAGTGATTTATCTTGGAGGTTCCCTGGGTTACTGTACTTAACACTCCCAGTGGATATCTCCTCTGGCATGTGATTGATGTGTTTTGAATCTATTTATAGATTTGGTCCTCACTGTTCCTGCAACGAGTTCTTCTGCTAAAAGGTGATGTGTGCTGTAAAAGTACATAGCTGATTTATTCCAGTGTTACCCCAAAAATGTTTATAACTATGAAAAGTTACTTCAGTAAATGTTTGTTACTTTCTTTATTGCCTTTTTACATTTCAACTCAACAAAGTCTAAAGCTTTTTAAAAAACTTTTATAAAAACACACACAATTTGTGCTTTCTGAGACCTTTTTCAAATATTTTCTTCAATTCTTTAACTAGTATGGATTTTCCAGATGCAGAATTGCTTTTTTACAGATGACCTACATTTTTCCAAACAGTCCTCATACCACAGGCAGCTGCTATTTTTTATTAGTGTTTTGCTTTTTCTGGTTTTTCTTTTTTTTTTCCCTGACAAATATTGTAGATAAATAATGGCTGAATAGAGCCATTTCATGGAGAAGGACAGAGGCGAAACCTTATAATGAAGTTACGTGATAGTGAGTTTAATTGAGACCCAAAGTCAATTTTTCATTCCATATCCCTTGCAACAGTTGTCTTTTTCATAGGTTAATTCAGAGCCATGGTGTTCTATACTTTACACAACTTAATTCCAGACTTTAATGAATTAGCACTGTGGAAAACAGAATTGCATGGACTCCTGCGATTCATTTTAAAGTACAGTTTCATTATGAGACCAAGCACACAGCAAGTGGGCTTTTGATGGCTTGGGATATCAGAAAACAAGGTAGGAAATGGGGCCTTAATACTTTTCAATAGGATACTTATTTACACTTCTAATGACTGCCTGCAATTTGTCTTAACTGGCATGAGCTAAAAAGGGGCCAAAAACAGAGGAAACAATGAGAGCATTTCCACATAAATTTCCTGGTATTAAACTTATGCAACCACTGTGTTTTCATACTTATCTGCAACTTTTTTATGTGCAAACTCAGAAACCTGGTAATGAATTCAATTAATGTAGAACACAAAATGAGGAAAAGGGCTTTACTATAATAAATCTGAAATTTAAGTTTCCACTGTATTTTTAAGATGCCATATTTTTAAGGTTTAACAGAATAGATCATAAATATGTACAAGCTCTCTCTATATTATTCTAGGCACTTAAAATTCAGTGGTATTAAAGTGAACACAGGAAAAAGGTCCTGAAGGATCAGTGGTTCATTGGCAGTGAAAAATGTAAGAAGGTTAAAAAATGTGCATATGCTTATGTTAACTCATAAAGATTTGGACATAAAGATAAGCTTTAACGTATTTTATTGAATTTGCATGTAGTTCACTGTGCTGTTGAAAACCCTTTATTTCTAAAGAAATATCCTTTATAGAGCAGGAGTGTGTGACCTGTAAGAGAGATGAAGTAAAGATTGAAGAGAAGAGACAGCCTGCCCTGCTCTCTGTCTTATTGGTCAGTTCTTCATAAGTGACTAATGATTTGAAAGAATCCCGGTGATTTTAGGAGTTCTGTTGCTCAGTATTACTAGAAACCATACATGCTTGGACATGTACATGACCAAACTGCAGCAAATTAACAAAGCTTGTCCTCCAAGTATTCCCTACAGATTAGATGTAGACTGGGCTTGAGAGACAGGAAAGACCTTCAACACACACAACCAAATCACAAGTTGGAAGTCTTCCAAACTGCCCATCCTAGGATCCTGCAGCAGGTCTGTGGACTTCTGTGAAGCTGGGTAGCCATACAGTTTCAGACAAGGCAGGGGACTAAAAGTGCATTACTGCACACCACTCACCAGGTGTGCAGAGTGCCTCTTCCCTCCTCGGGAAGTGCCCCTTCCCTGAAGAAACAGCCTGCTTAGCTGCAAGGGCACAGGTGTACAGAGCAAGGATAAAGACAAGCTTTCCTGAATGCTGTGCCTCCACTTAGTTTTGAAAGATTTGTGACAGTGGAACTGAGATATGACATGAAATGTTTTAGAAACTAAGCTACAATATGCAAAGTTCTAGTGACCTCTCAGCTGGGACTTGCTGACAGGGTAAATACTATACCATCGAGTGTGGCGCATGGTTTGCATTTGGGTGAAGTCATGAAGTCCACAACATCCCTTTTGGTAGGACTATGACTATATTTGGCCCTGTTCACCCTCATCAGCAAACTCAGAGTTTTCACATATGAGGTAGAAAATAAAATAAAACTTTTCACTTTTAAGTACAAACTAGTTTCTCTAATAAGACAATTTCAAACTGGAGTGTCTGATTTTTCCCTCATTACTCCAATCTCACTCTGGGGTAGACTTTTTGAGTTCTGAAGATCTATTATTGATTCACATACTGGCATATATGAAGAAAAGCTAGGCCCAGAGATTGTTCTTTGCCAATGTCAGATAACATTTGAGCACTGCCACCAACTAATAATATGTGCTCACAAAAAGGTTCAGGCTGCTGGGATAATAGATAATTACAGCCAGAATTGTCCAAGCAAAGAAATACCCAAATCTCCTGTAGGAAACCATGAATACATTGGGACCCATGAGTACAAAATTAAATGCCTAGCTTCAATAAATATGGAAAAAAAACTTCTTAAAAGTTTAGAATGTCATTAGTGTGGGATCTTTTGAAGGATTTTTTTCCTTCTACTTTCTCCAAAGCACACCTATTTAAGGCTCAGAACAATCCAGGGGACTGCTGCTGCAATGTGTGAGTAGAGTTCAAAATGCAAAAGCTCTCTTAATTTCACAATGAAAGTGGAAAATAGAATTTCTGACGATTTTTCAAACATAGCACTTTCTTTAGGACAATGTCTAAAGGTGAAAATACTACTTCAGCTTCCTATTTTTTAAAAAAACTTTTTAAATAGCCATGAAAGAGAATAATAATGGCTTCTACTTTCAAGGTGAATTGCATATAATCTTTTTGTTTTGTATTATAGTTCAAATAGATATGTTCATTATTTTAGTCTTCCTCAGGGTTCCTGAGGTGATGTTTAACGTCATCAAAAGAACAAAGAAAAAGGGGGAGAAAAATGCAAAAAAAGAGGTATAGAATCATAGAATAGAATCACAGAAGATCCTGTGTGGAAAGGGACCTATGAAGATCATCAAGTCCAACTCCTGACTTCACACAGGGCAACCTAAAAGTTAAACCATGGATCTTACAGCATTGTCCAAATGCTTCTTGAACACTGACAAGCTTGAAGCCATTACCACTTCCTTGGGAAGCCCATGCTGGAGCAGGCTCCTGGCAGGGAACTTTAGACCCACGGAAAGAGGAGCCCTGGCTAGAGCAGTTTTTCTGGCAGGACTTGTGACCCTGTGGGTGACCCACATTGGAGCAGACTGTTTTTGAAGGACTGCATCCTGTGGAAAGGGACCCTCATTAGAGCTGCTCANGAAGCCATTACCACTTCCTTGGGAAGCCCATGCTGGAGCAGGCTCCTGGCAGGGAACTTTAGACCCACGGAAAGAGGAGCCCTGGCTAGAGCAGTTTTTCTGGCAGGACTTGTGACCCTGTGGGTGACCCACATTGGAGCAGACTGTTTTTGAAGGACTGCATCCTGTGGAAAGGGACCCTCATTAGAGCTGCTCATGAAGTACTGCAGCCTGTGGGAAGGACTCCTGCTGAAGAAGTTCATGGAGAACTGTCTCCCGTGGGATGGAGCAGGGGAAGGACTCCTTTCCCTGAGCAGCAACACAAATGACCTGTGATGAACTGACCATAACCCCCATTCCCCATGTCCCTGTGCTCCCAGTGGGAAGGAGACAGAGACTGGGAAGGAGACAGAGACTGGGAAGGAGAGCGGGGTGGGGGAAAGGTGTTTTTAAGATTTGGTTCACTTGTCATTATCATACTCTGATTTGATTGGTGATAAATTCAATTAATTTCCCCAAGCTGAGTCTGTTTTGCCCGTGACAATCCTTGCCCTTTAATCAATGAATGATGTGTCCCTTTCCTCATCTTATCTCATGAATCTTTCATTATACTTTCTCTACCCTGTCCAGTTGCAGGTGAGGGATAGAGCAATTTTGGTGGGTACCTGACATGCAGCCAGGGTCAACCCCCCACACAGTCACTGCTCTGCCACTGTCCTGCTAGGACCATCACGTCCTCAAAGCATGGCTCATGTTGTTCCCAGCACAATTTGTCCTTCATGAAGCTGTGTTGGCTAGTCACTGATGTCACCTTGTTCTTTGTGTGCTTTCAAGCAATCTTCTGGCAGATGAGAAGGGCAAGAGTTTATTCGTGGAAACCTGCCAGAATGCTGCAGTTCAGGAACTGCTTCTGATTCTTCCAACAATATGTGAGAAATCTTCCTTGGAATTGGGAAGACCAATAAAGTTATGAGAAGCTTTGCTCTTCACAAGAACAAACAGAGCAAGGGTGCACCTCAGATTGAACCACCACCATCTCCACACTCCAAGGCGCTCTCTCGATGGCCTCCAACAGGGTCCTTGCAACATGCTGGCACAGCCACTCGAAGGATGCCAGGCCCTCCCCTTTCCTCTGTGCAGAAGAAAAGGCAGCTCTCCACACTCCAGGGACAGGGCCGGGGGACAGGGAAGAAGAGTCTGTGCAACACATACCAACAGGCAGTTCTTCTATGGAGTACTGGCAGAAAGCTTGTGCCGGCTGACTGAGTGTCCTTTTCCTGTCAGTGGGATGTATGGATGCTTTGACCCCTCTCAGCCACTGTTCAGCGCAAATGGGTGTGACCTTTGCAGGGTGCCAGGTAAGAGGGGAAGGTCATTGAGAATCCCAACCCTCCTGGAAGGTTGTTATTAGCATCTTATCTAGGGCATGGAATAAGGAGAAGGCTATAGCCCAGGGCTCATGAGGGGAGGTGGAGGACAGCCCCTATGCCCAAGGGCCATGGAACAGCAGAGAGGTAGTTCCTGGGAGAAGCACAAGGGAGAAAGCCACTTCCCAGGAGGAGAAAGTGGAATCGGAGGAGGAGGAACACCACCCAAAATAGTGTGAGAATATTTGTGATTGCTCATGGGACCAATGATGTGCATTAAATGGATGTACCTCTACTGGAGAGCAGCATGAGACCCAGATGTGTCAGTATGCCAGAGGATTGATGGAGGAGAAGCACCATCCATGTGAGTGATTGCCGTGTGACTGATGGTGTGGACTCCATGAATATGGATCCACCAAGGAACAGTGAGGGGCCCTGTTAAGTCAAACTATGGAGGAGTTGTGTGAGGCCCATGCATATTAACCCACCAAAGAACAGCAACTCCATGAGTGCCAATCTGACATAAAAGGACATGGAGCCCACTGGGACCAACCCACCTGAAGACGAAGAACTGATGGATGCGGACCTACCTGTGACAAGGCTGATCTTTCATGACCCTAGCACACCTGGGCTATTTACCATGAGATCACACGAATGGCTGTCAGAGCAGTGCCCAGCCAGCTCCCCAACATCAGAGCAGCCTCTGCACCTGGCATTAGCGGGGAGATGACAAACTCTGTGGACATCCCACAGGCTCACCCTCAAGATCTCCAAGCAGTAAACAGTTCATTTGACGAATTTAAAGGGTTGTGTGGGCCCTTCTTTCTCATCTTCATCACCCTCTGGGTGAAGGTTGTTTAGTTATACTGTTCTTAATGTACCCCAGGATTTGGTTGATCACTTTGAACACCAGGACACATTGTTGATTCATATTGAACTTAGAATCAATCACCAGATTCCTTTCTGTAAGTCTGCACTCCAGCTTCTTGTTCTCAGTCCATACATACGTCCAGCATTACACTGTCCCCCAAGCGCAAAATCTGGCATTTGTTCTTGCTAAATTTCATATGGTTGGTGATTGCCCACTTTGGCAGCTTTTCCTCTCCTTACCTAGAGACTCTCAACCATCCCCAACTGCAAGTGCTGTACAGTCCAACCCCTCCCTTATGCACAACAATTCCTCTCCGCCTCATTGGTCCTGCCTATCTTTCCTGAAGAGCCTATAGCCATCCATCACAGTACTGCAGCCGCAGGATTTTTCCCATGAAATATCACTTACGTGCTCTGTTCCAGTCTGCCCCCTTGAGCCTTAGTCAGATACTGGTCCACACTGAAATGGCAGTGGCTGACTTCATGGCCTGCCCCAAAATGGCTGACTGACCTCTTGGTAAGTCCCAAAATAGCACCAGGTGACCATGGGGTCCTGTGGGACATATTAAAGAGCAGACATGTGCCTGTGGGGAAGATTCAGTGGACCAGATCAGATGAAACAACAGTGACATGTGTCGAGTGGTACGCTCAGCTACCCTGGATTTAAAAGCATCTGAGACCATGCTGGGTCCGAGGGTGGTGACTATATACCTTTTTGTCTTCTTTTCCTTTCTCTTTTTCTCTCTCCTAACTACTTCTTCTCAAAATATGTTGTAAGCCAGACTAAAAAACTTCCAGTCAATGCCTTAGTAACTGCCTTGCTGTATCGGGATAAGTTAAAGTTTGCTACCTTAAAATTTGTGAAATGCCTTACTTTGTCTGGAAGCAATTTTAAAATTAGCCAAGTAGCTTGTTCTACTTTAGTGTTCTGAAGTTTGCAAGTAAAATTTTTGTTGTTAAACCTCCTGAGAATTTTGTTGTTTCTCCTGCACACCGGCCAGAGTACATGAAACTACCTTCCCCTGAACTCACCAAGCAGGCCANGATGTTTAACGTCATCAAAAGAACAAAGAAAAAGGGGGAGAAAAATGCAAAAAAAGAGGTATAGAATCATAGAATAGAATCACAGAAGATCCTGTGTGGAAAGGGACCTATGAAGATCATCAAGTCCAACTCCTGACTTCACACAGGGCAACCTAAAAGTTAAACAATGGATCTTACAGCATTGTCCAAATGCTTCTTGAACACTGACAAGCTTGAAGCCATTACCACTTCCTTGGGAAGCCCATGCTGGAGCAGGCTCCTGGCAGGGAACTTTAGACCCACGGAAAGAGGAGCCCTGGCTAGAGCAGTTTTTCTGGCAGGACTTGTGACCCTGTGGGTGACCCACATTGGAGCAGACTGTTTTTGAAGGACTGCATCCTGTGGAAAGGGACCCTCATTAGAGCTGCTCATGAAGTACTGCAGCCTGTGGGAAGGACTCCTGCTGAAGAAGTTCATGGAGAACTGTCTCCCGTGGGATGGAGCAGGGGAAGGACTCCTTTCCCTGAGCAGCAACACAAATGACCTGTGATGAACTGACCATAACCCCCATTCCCCATGTCCCTGTGCTCCCAGTGGGAAGGAGACAGAGACTGGGAAGGAGACAGAGACTGGGAAGGAGAGCGGGGTGGGGGAAAGGTGTTTTTAAGATTTGGTTCACTTGTCATTATCATACTCTGATTTGATTGGTGATAAATTCAATTAATTTCCCCAAGCTGAGTCTGTTTTGCCCGTGACAATCCTTGCCCTTTAATCAATGAATGATGTGTCCCTTTCCTCATCTTATCTCATGAATCTTTCATTATACTTTCTCTACCCTGTCCAGTTGCAGGTGAGGGATAGAGCAATTTTGGTGGGTACCTGACATGCAGCCAGGGTCAACCCCCCACACAGTCACTGCTCTGCCACTGTCCTGCTAGGACCATCACGTCCTCAAAGCATGGCTCATGTTGTTCCCAGCACAATTTGTCCTTCATGAAGCTGTGTTGGCTAGTCACTGATGTCACCTTGTTCTTTGTGTGCTTTCAAGCAATCTTCTGGCAGATGAGAAGGGCAAGAGTTTATTCGTGGAAACCTGCCAGAATGCTGCAGTTCAGGAACTGCTTCTGATTCTTCCAACAATATGTGAGAAATCTTCCTTGGAATTGGGAAGACCAATAAAGTTATGAGAAGCTTTGCTCTTCACAAGAACAAACAGAGCAAGGGTGCACCTCAGATTGAACCACCACCATCTCCACACTCCAAGGCGCTCTCTCGATGGCCTCCAACAGGGTCCTTGCAACATGCTGGCACAGCCACTCGAAGGATGCCAGGCCCTCCCCTTTCCTCTGTGCAGAAGAAAAGGCAGCTCTCCACACTCCAGGGACAGGGCCGGGGGACAGGGAAGAAGAGTCTGTGCAACACATACCAACAGGCAGTTCTTCTATGGAGTACTGGCAGAAAGCTTGTGCCGGCTGACTGAGTGTCCTTTTCCTGTCAGTGGGATGTATGGATGCTTTGACCCCTCTCAGCCACTGTTCAGCGCAAATGGGTGTGACCTTTGCAGGGTGCCAGGTAAGAGGGGAAGGTCATTGAGAATCCCAACCCTCCTGGAAGGTTGTTATTAGCATCTTATCTAGGGCATGGAATAAGGAGAAGGCTATAGCCCAGGGCTCATGAGGGGAGGTGGAGGACAGCCCCTATGCCCAAGGGCCATGGAACAGCAGAGAGGTAGTTCCTGGGAGAAGCACAAGGGAGAAAGCCACTTCCCAGGAGGAGAAAGTGGAATCGGAGGAGGAGGAACACCACCCAAAATAGTGTGAGAATATTTGTGATTGCTCATGGGACCAATGATGTGCATTAAATGGATGTACCTCTACTGGAGAGCAGCATGAGACCCAGATGTGTCAGTATGCCAGAGGATTGATGGAGGAGAAGCACCATCCATGTGAGTGATTGCCGTGTGACTGATGGTGTGGACTCCATGAATATGGATCCACCAAGGAACAGTGAGGGGCCCTGTTAAGTCAAACTATGGAGGAGTTGTGTGAGGCCCATGCATATTAACCCACCAAAGAACAGCAACTCCATGAGTGCCAATCTGACATAAAAGGACATGGAGCCCACTGGGACCAACCCACCTGAAGACGAAGAACTGATGGATGCGGACCTACCTGTGACAAGGCTGATCTTTCATGACCCTAGCACACCTGGGCTATTTACCATGAGATCACACGAATGGCTGTCAGAGCAGTGCCCAGCCAGCTCCCCAACATCAGAGCAGCCTCTGCACCTGGCATTAGCGGGGAGATGACAAACTCTGTGGACATCCCACAGGCTCACCCTCAAGATCTCCAAGCAGTAAACAGTTCATTTGACGAATTTAAAGGGTTGTGTGGGCCCTTCTTTCTCATCTTCATCACCCTCTGGGTGAAGGTTGTTTAGTTATACTGTTCTTAATGTACCCCAGGATTTGGTTGATCACTTTGAACACCAGGACACATTGTTGATTCATATTGAACTTAGAATCAATCACCAGATTCCTTTCTGTAAGTCTGCACTCCAGCTTCTTGTTCTCAGTCCATACATACGTCCAGCATTACACTGTCCCCCAAGCGCAAAATCTGGCATTTGTTCTTGCTAAATTTCATATGGTTGGTGATTGCCCACTTTGGCAGCTTTTCCTCTCCTTACCTAGAGACTCTCAACCATCCCCAACTGCAAGTGCTGTACAGTCCAACCCCTCCCTTATGCACAACAATTCCTCTCCGCCTCATTGGTCCTGCCTATCTTTCCTGAAGAGCCTATAGCCATCCATCACAGTACTGCAGCCGCAGGATTTTTCCCATGAAATATCACTTACGTGCTCTGTTCCAGTCTGCCCCCTTGAGCCTTAGTCAGATACTGGTCCACACTGAAATGGCAGTGGCTGACTTCATGGCCTGCCCCAAAATGGCTGACTGACCTCTTGGTAAGTCCCAAAATAGCACCAGGTGACCATGGGGTCCTGTGGGACATATTAAAGAGCAGACATGTGCCTGTGGGGAAGATTCAGTGGACCAGATCAGATGAAACAACAGTGACATGTGTCGAGTGGTACGCTCAGCTACCCTGGATTTAAAAGCATCTGAGACCATGCTGGGTCCGAGGGTGGTGACTATATACCTTTTTGTCTTCTTTTCCTTTCTCTTTTTCTCTCTCCTAACTACTTCTTCTCAAAATATGTTGTAAGCCAGACTAAAAAACTTCCAGTCAATGCCTTAGTAACTGCCTTGCTGTATCGGGATAAGTTAAAGTTTGCTACCTTAAAATTTGTGAAATGCCTTACTTTGTCTGGAAGCAATTTTAAAATTAGCCAAGTAGCTTGTTCTACTTTAGTGTTCTGAAGTTTGCAAGTAAAATTTTTGTTGTTAAACCTCCTGAGAATTTTGTTGTTTCTCCTGCACACCGGCCAGAGTACATGAAACTACCTTCCCCTGAACTCACCAAGCAGGCCAGGACATTACAAAAACTAAGAGGAAAAAGCTCTTAAGAGCTCTTAATGACCCTCTTTTCCTTAAAATATTTATATCTTGATCTGGTATGTGGGAAAATTAATGTGTTTACATGTCTATTACCTTTGGTACATGATCTTAAGTCTGGTTTCAGATTTTGAGAGTTAAGAGATTGATACAGTAACACCTTCAGGTTTTGTCTGTGGCAATGGAAATAGGCAGGGATGCAAGTTTAAGGCTTAAAATACTTTGCCTGTGTAGGAGTTGTCTACACTTCTGTGATAAATGCTTAATTTGAAGCTGAACCAGAAAGCTTCTGACTTGGTAACACTGTTTCAGATCAGTTCTAACTTGCTTATAAATCTATTTTGGAAGAGACAATCTAAGTGGAAAAAACTCATCTGAACTTTTTTCAAAGTAATTTGTCAAATATTTTCAAATAAATTTTCAAGGAATATGTAAAACCATTATCAGAAAATAAGGTGTTTCATTTCAAAGCAATCATTTTGTTGAAAGTTACTTAACTGAGTTATCAATGTTTATTAAAGGTAAAAGCGATCTTTTGAGATAGTAACATATTTTCTACAAGGAACAGCTATGAAAAGTAACTGATAAAAAGTAATTGAGTTAATGCAGAGATGAAGATTCATTTTCTGCAAAAATATATTGCAGAATTATATGCTGAAAAATAATCAGCTTGAAGTTACTTTAAAGTGCATGGCATTTCTACAGTGGTTGGGGGTTTGTTCGTCTGTTTATTTTGCTTTGGGTTGGGTTTTTTTGCACTATGAATTTTTATTACCATGTAGAATGAAAATATTACTCTAGATTGTTTTAGAGACAGCTATTCTGCGATGAGTGGGTGAAATTGTATGACATCACTCTGATATCTGTGGAATATCTCTGCTGAATGCTTGCTGGTGAGGAGACAATGTAGATCCCTGAGTGGGGGCTGATTGCGCAGAGACTGTCAAGATTTTTCCCATCCGAAGCTATTAGCTGTATCTATGTGCAGCTACAGATTTTATTTCTCTATGACTTTCTGTAACTAGTTTATGTAAGAAAGCAGAACTTCCTTACTGTCTTGCCAGAATTGTTTTGTAATGATACCAGCACAAATCAGGCTCTCAAGTTTGCAAAAGAGAAAAATTGAAACAACATTAGAAAAAATTCTGTTTGAAGGTAGTTGGGAGATACTTAGTATGGTTTATTAATTTCTTTTGTATATAACAAAGAAAGGAAGAATTCTGCACTAGGTGAGAATGATTTTTCTCCTCCACACCTTAAATAACCCACAATTTTCATTAAAACAGAAAACCTAGGAAGTGCTCAGGGCACTTGAGCTGCAATCTTTCATGCAACAATGCACAACACTCGCAGGTAAATGCTTTATGGCTTTTAAAGACGCCTTTGTTATTCTTTTAGATACCTTTGGCTGTTTAGATTCTGTTCTGAAAATTGATATTTCTAGATGAAATGAATAGAGTTAGAGGCTGATACTCATTCTTCTAGTTTAAGAGGATTCATTTTCAGATGTCCATTTTTTCCATCATTTATAGAGGAAAATAGACAGTCTTATACTTGTTCCCACTATACTTTTGTCTTCTTACACAGCTGCCCATTGATCAAGTAGTGCATGCACTCAGTTTCAGTAAACGAGATTTTCCATATGTTGACCTATTTTTGCACTGCCATCTTTCTAGTTACATGCTGTGGCTTGAGGAAAATTGAAAAGGACGGAGATGGAAGAACTGATTTTAGCATTTGTTGTAAAAATTGCTACTCTTCAATAGTACCTTGTCAAATTTTGTTTTGAAGTTGTCTGAAAAAAAAACATTTCTCTTGAGCGGGTTCTGTCAGACACCATTGCAATAAAACAGCAAACACTATCAGAATGGTCAATACAAATTTCAAACCTGGCTCCCCCAACACTGACAGGAATGTTGTCAAACAAGCTGCTGAGAAAAGAGAAGGGTGTGCACATGACTGCGTGCAGTAAATAGTACCAGTTTTCCTGCTCTTCCTGCCCCTCATTGCAGGTTCCTCCCAAAAGAAAGCACCAAGGACATCCTGAAATGCATTCCCATGTGCAAGGTATCGTTTGTGTGAAAGTATTCAAATTGTCTCAAAGCAACTATAATATTGTGATTGTTATTCTGATTTTATTGTTATTATGATTCAATTATGATTTTGTGGCAGTTTGCACTCAATTATGAAGTAATGAATAGGAAGAAGATTAATTTTTCAATGGTGTAGACAAATTGGGGTGTTTAAGTAATCTCAGCATAGGGATTACCTCTGTGCGTGCGTCTGCGTGTACAAAGACACACAGAGTAATGATTGCTGCACGTGTATATTTCTGTCATTGCTACCTCTTCACCATCTATCTGAAAAATACAAAGGGAAAAAAGAGATATCTTGCTTCTGTAGAGAATGTCTCATTCTCCTGAAAGGTACAAAAGAATGACTGGGAAAAGTATATATTAGATCACAGAGGAAAAGATTTAATTAAAAAAAAAAAAAGAAACAATTATCCAGCTCCAAGAGGATCCCCATGGCAGAGGTTCTAAGGGCAGGAAGAAAAAGACTGAAGAGTCCTCCAATGCTCTCAAAGAAGATGACTAAGAAAGAAGAGGTTTGACTTCTTTCCTCCTGTCCCACCAAGTATGTAATAAATTGACCTTTTCCAGTCTTGTCAGGGCTGGAGGAGGGATTTGCTGTTTAAACTCTTACATGACATATGTGTCAAAAGCCTGAAGCTTTTGGGAAAAAGAACATCCTGAAGGGGCAAGAAAGAGGCTGACATCTGAAGCTCTGTTCAGGGATGCCTGTGCCAGTTCTGACATGAATGGCTTCATAAGTTTAAGATGGAAGCAAAAATGAATTCTTTAAGACAAGGAAGTAAATTCAGTAACTTCCGCTGGGGTATTCTCAGGTTCAGATTCCCTTTTTGCCTCTGTTTTTCCCCTCATTCATTCAACAGTCAAGAGACTTGGATCTCATTCCTTTTCACCATGCTATCATCTCTTGTTATTAAAAAAAAAACACTTTGAAAGAATAAGCTTATTCTGATATGAAATAGAGATGAAAAAGTAAGATATCTACCTGCTTTCCTTTCAAACTAATCTCAGGTCAGAAAACATCAAGATCTACAAGAACATCAGGTATGAAACAGATACTCAGCAGGTTCTTGTGCAAGAAGGAGGTTCCAAAAGAAGACATTTTTTTATCATAAGATGGGAAAGGAATTTCTTGATTGGGAATAAGCTCAGTAGTTTTAAAGTTATTCTATTAAACTTTGTAATTGCTTCAGTGTGTGGTACCAATGAATTGAAGAATTTCAGAAGGATGCTGTAAGAATGGCTGGCTGTGTCAGACCAAAGCCTGTCATTGTATCTCTAACTCTGGCCAAGAATGAAAGCTTACTAGGAGAATAGGGCAAGTAGACAGTGGTATGTCTCTGGAATATCCTCCAAAGTAATTCCAATTCAAGGATCAATGTAAAAGTACTTTTATAGACAGAATTATGTTTCTGTATTTTACAGCCTTCACAAGGGTTTTTTTGTCAATGCCTTTATTATTTCACTGACTAACCAAAAAATGTCTGGTACTACATTTGTAAGAAGTATTTTTATTATGGAGAAACATAGATCTAGATGATTTTCTACTGATTTTTGTATGCTTATGAAGAAGAAAAAAGATGACTGTGTTTATAAATGTAGTCTGATTTCAGAATATCTTGACTAATTTCTAACTATTTCTCTTTGTGGGAGTTGGTCTCAGAAGACATCTTGTACTCCGAGCTGGAATTTGACTCATTGTAGGTTAGCTATATTACTGGTAAATTCAATTTTGATAGCCTCATTCTCTGAAAGGGTCGACTTTAAAGGAATAGTAAAACCTGCTGTTTGTTAGAGGGGAGCAACATGGTCTGCAAAGTTGTTACAGTTGATAACTGAAGGAAATAATGAAAGGTTCACTTCTGGAAAAATATGTACAGTTATATTTTATACTTTACAATGTTTTGGGATCAACATAGCAAGATATTAAAATATTTCATTTATAGTGTTCCTGGACTTGTAGCAGTTGGAACTTGAAAGTGGTTTTCTTTCATTGCTAATTACATAGCTATATTCTCAAAGCTGAGTAGGGTTATTTTATGATGAATGCATTAGGGACAAATAATGCATTGTTTCATTGTAGCTGGAAAGTTTTTAGGTGTTATTTTCTAAGGGAGTAAGCCCTTTGCTGCAATATAATTTTTATGTCCCCAGACCTGAGCTGGAATTTTATTTGTAGATGCAGCATATCCTATGGATGCATTTTATAAAATATTTATTTTCACTCCTTCGAGAAAGCTCTGATATAGATTTGATGATGCCTGTGTTTATTCAGCAGTTTGGACTGTTGCTTATGTTTTCAGAAGTTTCTTCTTGAAGGAACTCAGTTTTATAGATTTGCAATTCCTGTGGTGTAGATTAACCCAGGATTCCTGGGAATATGATGTCACATTAAGATACAGTTGGATAAATGTAATTCATATCATTAGCTGCGCCCTGCAAGCTGCTTATGTGACTGCAAGTGGTGTGTGGGAACTGCATATTTTTACACTGCACATCTAAACAATAGATCTGTGGTATAAGACACAGGAAATCTTGGACATCTATGATACACCTGGAGACAAAGGTCTGAGGCTTCGTTTTTATCTTCCCGGCATTCCCAGCTGCTGGTGCTTGCTCTCAGGCAATGTAGGTACCACAGCATGGGGCATGAATCTTGGGCTCAGAAATGGAACAGTTAGTCACAATTTCATTTACATCTATTTCTCACAAAACAATCTCACCAACAGGGGTTAAATGAATGGATTCTCAGCATCAGATCAGTTGATAGATAATAACGAAGGACCCTAACTGCACATACATAGAAAAACAATGAAAATCTTAGTTTAGACTCCTTAAAATAAGTTGGGATCTGGGTAATGGAACAGAACTAGGATGAGTTCGACTCAGACAAAACAGAGGAGATGGTTCTTCACACAGTGGGTGGTAGAGCTGTAGAGCTCATTGCCAGAGAGTTATAGATAGTGAAAGGATACCTAGACCCAGAAATTACTGGACAAAAGCATGATAGATAAAGCCATTTAAGGATATTAAGTATGATTTGATACCATGCATTTCATAGAAGTACTAAATATACAGCCACCTGTGTAAGTGCATCGTATGGAAAATATTTGGCAGGGCATACATATAAACGGGAAATATCCTTCAGTGATTCTGGCTCTTTTCTGTTTTAACTGTTTGCATGTGACCAGGATTTGAGACAGAATACCAAACCAGCTAGACCTTTGTCTGGTCTAGTACATGTTATGCTCTTTTGATGTGAACCCACCAAAGTTAGCTATTTGCTTTGTTAAAGTATAAAGGTCTTTGGCTGCCGCAATATTTTCAGGTGTACAGAGGTATAAGGCTTTTGTAGGCTATAGTGAGTGAGGAGGACCCAAAGCCCTTATATTTCTGGACAAACTTGCAAGTCAGTAAGGTCTTTTTCTCTTTTTTTCTTTTTCTTTTTTTCAGAGGGGTTTGGTGGTGAAGTGTGAGGGATAGGGGAACAAAATAATCTTGTTGGTAACTTGGGTGTTTGTTTTATTTTTACAATAAAAATTGTATAGCAATGAATGAAGATACTCATCAAGCATTCAGAAAATACAGCACTGCCTGGTGGAAGAGTTAAATTTCTGTTGAGGTATGTGAATTTACATTTGTATGTTCAATTTGGGAAAGTAATATTCCCATCACTTCAGAGATGTGTCTGCTATTTCAATAGGAATGACTGACAGAAAGGTCCGGAGTATTGTTAGTTGCCCGTAAAGCAAGTGGAAGCATCTCAAGTATGTCTAAGCAGAATTTGAAAGTCTTGACAGAGTATATTATTTAAGAATACTTGGCTGGGATGAGTAAACCCCAATAGCATGTATGCTTTCTGTCCTGATCCATGAAAATTACTCAGGAATGGAAGGCAAGTCAGAAATGTAGAGCATCTTATCAGTATGAAAGGTAATGATTATGATGCAGCAAAAATATATTTTTAGAAACCAGGAGACTGAATGACTCAGAATGTAACTAGAGGTGGGGGAAAACTCACAGCCACTTTCGCAGACTCATTGCAGATGTACTTATATCTATAAGATTGCTAGTCGAAGTAAGACAGAGTGCTATCAGAAAATCAGAGCGAGGACAGAAGGTAGTTATGTGTGAGGTTTTGAATGCCTACCAGTGTGAACACAGCTGTGAAAGAGCCTCCCACTGATATCATGTAAATAGCAGTATTGCAGTCTTTGCTAGTGAACCTCCTGGCCGCAAAAGGTTGCACTTCATAAAGAAATTTATATTTTGTCTTTAATTAAAAAAATTCTGACTCCATGCAGAAATGAAGAAGTCCAGTGTTTCTAGTGGTATACTAAATTTTATTCACAGCAGTAGTGGATTTTCCAGGAAACAAAGAGCAAGCATATTCCAAAGACCATAGATTCAGGGAAAAGAAAAGCCACCCCAAACCCTATGATAACACTACCATTGAGAAAGCTAATGTCTTCACCAGTTTGAGTACCATGGACTGCCAAAGAGCAGAGGCAGAGAGAGAACTCCAGATGCTCCACCGTATGCTCCTGGGGCTTGCCTTAGGGAGGGTTGATAAAGAGTAAACCAGTTGTATGTTTTCCCTCAGTCCTAACCAGAACAGATCAGGATGTTCATGTGTCGCCCTAAAGACAAAAGAAAAGGAACACAGAGAAATTGCAAAATTCACTCACAGTGGGATGGAGGAGGGGAAAGAAGATGGGAGGGGAACAAATTGTTCGGAGGAATATTCCATACCATATAGCATCACACCCATCAATAAATCAGGGTAAGGAGGGTTGGGGTTTTGTCTTCCAATACGTCCATTTCTCAGAGACTGACTGGGTATCGGTCTGCTTGTGGGAGGGGTTTTGCCTTTGCAAACCCACCCACCATCTTTCCTATATTTGTAAATTACATTTTTTAGTCCCACAAGTTTCTCTGCTTTCTCTCATCCTGTGCTCTCCCTTGTCCTGCTGGAGCAAGTGGAGTAGTGAGCAAGTGGCTGTGGGGGTGTCTAGTTGCTGGCTGGGATCAACATATCACAACATAATGTAGTTATTTACTATCATATGAATGTGCACTATCACTGACTTTATAGTTAAATAAACACCTGTATTTTTATAGATTAAATACAGTGCTCGTGCCAAAAATATGTGCCAAGAGTCACAGCTTTTAGATTTTAGTTTATTCTGTAATAGGGTCTTGTGATTTTGTTTTTAACTCTCATAAAGGTACAAATGTATCTTAAATTTTTAAAATTAGTTTCTAGAGTGGAGTTAACACACCTTAAGACATATTAGCAAAAAAACCCCAAAACCAAAAAAATAGAATTTATAATAATCCTTAAACTGACGGGAATTAAGCAAATTATGTCCTGTCTGGGAAATACTGATTTTTTTTCATCCTCTTTCTCCAGTTCAAGCAGTTTTCTGCTTTTGTCCATTAATAAGGCTAAAATCTCTGTATTTAAATAGAAAAACCTCCCTCAGACTAATTTTTTTTAAGTATAATCACAACTAATGAAGTACAGCCTTATCAATGCTACAGAGGTCCTGTTCTAAAGAAGGTCTATTAGGATAGATTTTTCAAGGTACAGTCTTGTGCTGGAATTACTAGAATTATACATTTTATTAAAAATTATTTGCCTGAAAATTTGAATTTATGAATTAATATGTTTACATATCTCTGTCCAAAGTAAAGACTGCACCTTAGCAATTAGCAATATATTAAATAGTTATTTCTTTATGTTCCTGTCTCCTGAGTTTTAAAAGACACACATGAGTGAATTTCTGTTAATGTCTTCTTCAAAAAGTTACTGAAGAATATAGCAGGGATTTTGATTTTGAATCAGTGTAAGAAATAAGAGAGAATATGTAATCGCTTCTTTAGCCACTAAGCCAATGTAACTTATTTTTCCATTGGTAACTTTAGGGTGGAAATTCTGTTCCTCTTCTCCATGACTGTATTTTTTTTTCCCAGTCCAAAGTACTTACCAAAAAAATGAAGTTTTAACATAACGTATCACAGAACTTGCACGTAGTCTTTTTGTTCTAGTGCACTTGCATTAATGCAATGAACTGATACAACAGATACCAGATATTCAACTATAAGTGATTTCTGAGGGTTTTTTGAGCCCAAGAGTATTGTATTATCTGGCATACATATGGTTCAAAGATGAAACATGTTCTTGTTTTCTTAAAGATTATATAATTAAGTGATAATTATTCTCTTTTCATCCACGGTTCTAAGCAGCCTTTGCAAACATTAAACAGCTTGTGAAAGTAATTAAATATTGTCTCTTCAATCCCTAATCTTGTCAAGTTGTGTGGTAAGAGATGTGGAAGGCTCATTAACAAAGGAGGAAATAATCCCTTATTTTATTACAAATGTATAAACAGCCAAACTGTTTAGAAAAACAAAGCTCCAAAGTCACCTGTAAGTTTATAGAGCGCTAAGTGCTGGCTTACAAAAACAGTGCATTCACCTGAGCTGAAGGTCTTCTAAATTGATTCTCATTGTTAGTTTTATGTTGTCCATTTCTAGTCAACAGCAAATAGAAAAATTCCTCAGTTTTGTTTGTTTGTTTGTTTTTATAACATACATTGTCAAGCTCTAGCACAGAGATTCTGTGCTTGACAGAGGGTCTTTGTTTGCTTTTTCCAGCTATAGGAAAAATGTTATCGCTTTTCTCATGTTTTGCCTTGTTTATGTCTCCAACTCAGGGTAGTTGTGTTAATGTTACAGGGAAAAAAACCAAAACTAAATCAGAAAACTCCACCATGGTTAACTTTGCAGTACTGTGGGCACATTTTATGTCACACCTCTCTATTTAATATATTTTAAAGCCTTTTATAATGGAGATTTTAAGATGACCTCTGGTCATTTGATCAGCCGTGGGAAAGACATGGCCTGGACAGCAAAGCAGGCATGCAGTCACTTAAAACCATTTGGCAACCTTCCTAAGAAGAGTACCTGCAGTAATATGTTCGGCTCCTGTGTTCCTCCAAGGAATAAAGCTATACAAAGAATGAACAGCAGAGCCTTGAGAACACATTTCAGTGCCACATCTCAGCTGTATTCACCTGTGCATTTAGTTTGCTGGGTTGTATTCTGAAAGCAGTAAGTAGCTAGTTAAGAAATCTTCAAAAGCAGAAATATTTAACTAAAATGCAAGTATGATTACCTGACAGGGTCTACTGGAGTCTAAAGTTATTCCAGGTTTACAGGGGTTTTAAGAGTGAAATAATACAAATTTCTAAGTCTCCTAATCCTTTGTGCTTATCCAACAAACACAGTTTACACAAATTTCTCAAGTCACTGGCTGGCTGAACTTGCCGGCTTCAGGCACTTGGAGTGTTGAAGTTAAGAATCCCCTGCATGGCCAATCAGAACAAAAGTTTAGACTCACCTGTAAAGATTGATGAGGAAAGATGATAGCCACCCTTCTTTTCCTCTGGAGAGGGCAGAGGCAGAGGAAGCTCGCCACTTTGGCTTGTGACAGGACTCCTCTGTCGGCCTGGGAGTTGCATGTCTGCTGCACACCACGGGTTCATTTGTGATGAGGGGAAATTGATTTCCCCTAGCATTTTTTTGTGTTCATACAAGTAGGCAGAACAGGAGAAAGTATCTTGATGGACTGTAGCAGGAAGAAGACCCAAGTGAGTTCTGGTGCTAGTTTGGTGCCTACCTACAGGTAGCTAAAGTCTGAGAGAAGAACCCCATACCGCCCCACTAATCGTCTGCTACAGCAGTGTCACAGTGCGATGCCCATGCATGTTTCCTCAGTCTGTCTTTAAAGAACTGTAATTTAATGGAAAATATATTCCTGAATATTACTATAATAACCCTCTTGAGTCTCTTATATCACTGGGCGCAATCGAAAGGGCAGACCTTGAGCTACTGTAAATCACGCCGGCTCCATTGATTTCAGTAGAGCTCTATTGATTTACTGCTGCGGAGGATCTGGACTGAAATATTTCTGTGGTATTGTGTGCATTTAGAGTCAGAAGATTTACAGGCTCTATAATAAAGCTAAGAAGCCTCAGCATAACTATTCTCAATGGCTGATGTATTTCTTTGTCTTAGTGTATAAACAATTAACATCACCAGCCCGAGTAGTGTAACACAGGAAAATTAATATCTGGGATAGGGCAATGATACTAGCTGCTAGGAAACTTCTCAATCAATGCTAATAGGAAAACATTTCTTCATATATGTGCCTTTTACTGGCATATTCAGGGTATAGGGTCATACTGCAAATGTCTGAGTCTCAGAATTGGAAGGAAAAAGACACACTGGACTGACATGCCTCCTAGTCAGCTGTATAGAATTTTACACTTCAGAGTAAATGTTTTTAATGATAATTAGCAAAGTTATTTGTAGGGAAAAAAAAAAAAAAGATATGCCAGATGTGTTGAGAGAAATGAAACTTGAAGTGTTGATAACTGGTTCACTAACGATTTTCAAAGGTCATTTCAAGTGCCATAATGAATTTTGCTTAAAAGCTTGTCTGAATCATTTTTTCTCTTTCTCTACAGATGGAAAGAATTATAATTTTTGTTGTAGGGAACAGCAGTGCACCAGACTGCTTTATCAGTACTTAAAACAATTGCAGTGTGGATGAGAAGGTGCTAGTTAAGTCACAGCTACCTAAAACCACCGGCGCAAGTGACTCAATTTCAGATACATCAAATAGTTGCAATTGCCATTGTCTTTGTTTGGATAAGACCTGGATAACTTTTATATGCATGCATGTAGGGTGTTGAGACAAGTAAAGCTCAACCAGTGTAAAAACTTCCCTGCACAACAGGTAGAACTGCCCTACACCCTGCCCTTCCCTTCCCAGCCCCGACCAAACAGTCTTCTTGCCTTGGCGCTTTTTTTCTTTACAGCTCCTTTATGCATCTGGAGTACTTAATAGTTATGCCAGTTTATCTCACTAAGCTAACAGTGGGTGGGAGGACGAGAGCAAATAATTTTCTTTAGGCTTACTTGAGGCATCTGAAGAAGAGCCAAAGTAGTAAAAATGTGTGGGAAAAAAATGACAAAGCTGGGAAGCAAGACAAGGCCCTACTTCTATAAAAGAAATAACTGCAAAACAAGCTCAGTTGTTTTATCTAAATGTGGCATCCTTATGCAGTATAACCTAAACATCCTAGACTGAATGCTGAGAAAGCACTAGAGTCTCTGAGTATGCACACATTTCAATATTCAGTAATGTTTCTGTAATTGCAGAAATATATTTAATATATTTGGCACTAGAAATAAAGATTGTCATAACTGGAATTCATGTTGTTCCACATGCTGTGTTTCATAGGAGCATAGGAAACATCTGTATGTAGGCATATATCATCATAAGAAATGATGACCCTTGCTAGCTGTTGTAATGCAGGTGTCCAAAGAGCAGGAATTCAGTTTTTTTCTTACTTTCATAGAAATTTGGAACTCGAATAGTTCACCTTAACTTCAGCATTGCTAGCTTCAAAATGAAAAAGTCTTGTTTTACCACCTGAAGTGATCTCTTCTGATCCCACTTGCTCATTAGAATTCAATTACCTTTCTCCTGAAATTTAACTACCCTAGATTGTCCTACTGTACAAAGCATGCCAGTGAAGACCTGTTGAAGGCAGGACAAAGAAGAAAATGCAAAAGTAATCTGAATGCAAGGAGGAAATGGAGAATTTGCCAGGGGGTCATAAGGTAATCCTTTGCAAAATATAAAAGAAAATTACAAAACTACCGTACGTGATCTCAGAGCATTGTACTTCTGAACAGATGAACTATATAAATGGCTGTGACAGGTCAGATAAGCCTCCCTCAAACTAGAAAAAAGTAACTATAACGTCCAAGATATTGAGACTATTGCCTGTACTGTCATGAAGTGTATTGTCATTTTGACTGTAGTATGGGTGACAACTCAGACGCAGCACTTTGTTGGTTTGTTTTATTTATTAGAACAAAAGATGTCTAGTTGCTAATAACTTGAACAATAATGTCCTTAGGAAATGTGAATAGCAATGAGTACATTTCTGGATGACGTTTCAGTAAAAAGCCCATTAAAAGACAGTAGAATGTATAGAATGGTTTGGGTTGGAAGGGACCTGAAAGATCACCTACTTCTAATCCCCTGCCAAGAGCACAAACACCTTCCACTACACCAGGGCACTCAAAGCCCCATTCAGCCTGGCCTTGAACACTTCCAGGGATGGGGCATCCACAACTTCTCTGGGCAACCTGTTCCAGTGCCTTACATTCCTTACAGTAAAGAATTGCTTCGTATTATCAAATCTAAATCTACTCTCAGATTAAAATAAATCCTGTAAGATTCCCTAACGGGGCTCCACAGTGCTGTGTCTGCACCCGTTGGATTTCGTATTAAGAGAGATAGGACTATGCAAATATAAATGATTTATTGCTCAAAATAACAAACAAGACATCAGTCTCAGAGGTGAGATTAGCAACATATCACTATAATGGTGGATAGTCACAAGACTTAGGGTTACATGACAATTTATAACTTTCTAATCCAACAGGCAGTTAAAATGAAACTTTGTTTTGACTTGGTGACCTATCACCTGTAAAACTTTTCACTGCAATGCAGCTGTGTCTTGACCGATAACTTGTCATGTCACGTACACTCATATACTTCTACTGTAACATCTAAATTCTTAAACTATAAAATCACATTATTTTACTTAAAACTCTTCACCATAACACCCAATACATACTTATAGCTATAAAAACATAGGTTTGTAATTCTCCTGCTTAAGGTCCATAAATCTCTGTCAACTGTGCCAGACCAAGTTTCTTCCAGGGCTGTAAATCAAACCCACCATGAACTGCAGAAGTTTTTACTCCTCTGTTTCCTACAAATCCCTTTGCCCTATCACTACAGGCTCTCGTACAAAGTCCCTCTCTCATTCTTCTAGCCCTTTCAGGGCTGTAATAAGGTCTCCCTGAAGCCTCCTGTTCTTCAGTCTGAATAGCCCAAGTCCAGATGTGCTTCAGCCCTCTGATCATGTCTGTTACCTGCTCTAGACTCCCTCCAAGAGGTCCATGTCTATCCTGTACAGATGACACCGGAGCTGGATGCAGAACTCCAGGCGGGGTCTCACCAGGGTGGAATAGAGGGGCAGAATCCCCTCCTTCGCCCTGCTGCCCACGCTGCTTTGGATGCAGCCCAGGACAGGTTTGGCTTTCTGGGCTGGGAGTGCACATGGCTGGGTCATGTTGAGCTTCTTGTAAACCAGCACAGCAGAGTCATTTTCCTCAGGCCTTCCTTTAGATTAAGGATTTGGATTGAGAGTATGATACCTCGTGTCCTGTGAATGGAATTTTAATTGCATATGTGCTGAGACAATGTGCAATAAGGAAGGCAAGGAAAATTAATGAGTTATTTTTGATCACAAAGGCACAAAATAATACAGTAAGATAAGGATTTAGAACAGAACAGAACTGGGTTTTCTATTTTTTGAAAAGTTCTGCAATTTCAAACCTAGTTTATACTTCTAAAATGCAACAAAAATAAAAGAAAATGGGAAAAATGTCTGAATTGCTTTGAGCTAATAGTAACAAATGTGATAAAACTAAGATTGCATTCTCATGTAGCTTTTTTATTTTTATTTATATTTCTATACATATAAATATATATTTATGTGTGCATATATGCATGCATGTATATTTTAAAATGCCTATTTTCTTAAAATGACTCATAGCTTCAGAAATTGAAATTATTCTTTCTGGAAGGTGACTAACCAATATGAATGAAATATGTTATTAGTATTGAAAACAACTTGGAAAATCATTTAATGATTCAAGTTTTTCCAAAATACGTTAGCAAAAAGTAGAACTTTGACTGTTTTAAATAATGGTAAATTGAAGAAATGTGCTCATCATGGAGCATGCTTTCCCCTATTTGTCCCCTCTTGCTGACCTCCTAAACATAGAATCATAGAATATACTCAATTGGAAGGGACCCAGAAGGGTCCTTGAAGTTCACTCCTGGCCCTGCACAGGACACCCCAAGGGTCACACCGTGTGCCTCAGAGCATTGTCTAAACACTTCTTGAACTGTGTCAGGCTGGTGCTGTGACCACTGCCCTGTGGAGCCTCTTCCAGTGCCTGTCAGGACTCTAGGTGAAGAATTTTTTCTTAATATCTAACCTAAACCTCCCCTGACACATATGTATCATGTATCTGGTAATACAATCTGGTATAAAAATGATAACATGCAGAAATTTGAAAGATAGCACATTAAACTTAAAAACTGTGTTGTACTTGTCACCTGAGTTAAAGATTCATCTGAAGCAAGTAAATATCACCACTTTTAATTTTTTCGTGGTTCTTTCATAGAATACTTTTGAGCCAATAGCGCTCTATGGAAGGGGCAACCCATGCAATTCCACGGACCCACAAAGTATGCAAGACCTCATCTTTTTATTACCAGCCTGGTTTGAACAAACTTCAATTAATTCCTTGTTTTAACAGATACCTGTCTGCTCTAAAATACTTTTATTTGAGAACATCATTTGTCCATGGCACTGCAATTTTGCTGTGAGAAAGTGCTGGAACAGCTGTTTGGTGCATAAAACATTCTTTGTGAAGAGTGTGCATCAGATTTAGGAAGGTGTTGGGGATTTTTTTTTCTCTCCAAGGAAAAAGTGGAAATATATATGACTTTGCAGAAATTTCATGCAGTGTTGTTGTTTTAGTCCCGTCTTGGAACAAATAAATAACTTCCAGAACTATAAAATGCATTTTCTGAAGCTGGAAAAAAAATGAGGTTTTTACATTAAACATGAAAGTAATCCATTCTGTAAATGTTGGCTATCTGCCATGTACTGATATCTTTCACTAGCTCCTTGCACAGTGAGTTAAGACTGCTAATGTGTGCTGGTCATAATCCTACACTGCTGAAGAAAACAGATCTTAACTGAGGCCTAAAGGAAGTTGAAAAAAACGTTTTGAAATTTCCACTGTAAAGCTAGCATCAATATTATCCTCATCCTTGTTTAGTCATTATAATATTAGCCTGAATTGGGCTGAAAATGGGCTTTTCTTTTGGCTTCTAAATTCTATTCAACACAGTAATTTCCAAACTTTCATCTCTGTGATTCATATTGCCATGGAAAGTGGTCTAGCTGAAGTTTAAAGGAAAATCTGCAAACTGTCAGTGTCAGTGTCTGTGTTCTAGCAAGAAGGATGGGTGTTTGAAAATCATTCAGTGGTTGGAAAATAGGAGAGCTGCTAGATTAATAGTCAGGAATAAAAAAATGCATAGAAAAACAGGCTAAAATTTTCAATACATCAAGCAAAGATTTCATTCCTTACCAGAAACAATGGTGCAAGAATCTCTCAGGTGCCTGTAAAAACATTCAGGGTGGCACTGCTGAATATCTTCAGAATAAAAATCATTGATTTCTTTTCTGGGGAGGAAGGAAGTTGGGAGGAGAGGGAAAGGGGACAACTGCTGTATAATCTAACATTTCTTGTAGCTCAAAGTAATTTTTTCTTTCTTCAATTCTGCATCTGAGAGCTGGCATTTTATCATTTCAGCATGTCACACTGTTACACTATGCAATGTGGTTATGCATTGAAATGCCAGTTTCACCTAAAAATGGAAAGATGTGCCGCACACCCATTTTCAGCTAATAAGACATCCGTTAGCTCATATAACAGATTTCCAAGGCAATAGGAAGAGATGAGTTTAGCTGAGTACTCTTATATATTATTCACATATCTAAAAATACAGGATGTTTATCCTCATAAGTTATGAATTCCCCATTTTCTAGAGTAAAAATGTACCTAATCTATTAAAAAAATATTTTGTCTTTGTTTAGAATAAATGAGGGTTTTCTCCATCGCTTCATATTCCACAGCCTAGTAAACAGGAATATGCTTTGCTACTTAATATATTTATTTCTCAGCATTGCTTAATAAATGTAGAAGGTGACATTGCGTGATTATATTTCATCCCATTCTGTCTCATCCAATCCCATGCTTGATGGAAATAAGATCTGAAAATGACAAATTCTTTCTCTGGCAGCCTCCTTCATCCTTGTTCCTTTTTCCTTGCCCTAGGGCTGAGCTGTGTGAGGGTCCATAAGGAATTGGATCATCCCCAACTGTTTCTCACTAAAATGTTCAGAGTCAATAATGAAATAAACCTGTGGCAGTTTTGCTAATAGAGAGTATGTAAAGTATGAAGGTTTCATCTGTACTTCTTCATGTTCTTAACAATTTCTAAACTCATCCAAGGAAGAGTATGACTAATAAAGCTGTACCTTTCCTCACAGTTTTTATTAGACTCAGTGTTAAGAGTGTGTCAGTTTTGTGGATCCAGTTTGATCTAGGCTTTTGAACAAACTGTAAGATTATTTAATGCCTAAGAAAATTATTGTGCAACTTTCTTGTAAATATTCATTGCTAGTATGGGTTATGAGTACTGAAATAACTAAACCAATCCCAAAATCTCCAAGATCCATATTTCAGTGCTGTAATACACGGAGCAGGGAGAGGGAATAGAGATTTTAACACAGCTCAAAACATGGATAAAAAGTTATAGATCTTCTTTTCTGAAGGCTGATTGAAGCCTTGCATTTTCTCCTTGCCTTTGTGAGTAATTTCATGATCTTTCTTTTCCCCAAGTAATGTCCTCTTTGTTGCATTGAAGGAATTAATTAATTTCCTTAAGAAGGTAACACTGAATTGAAGTAGGATGGCTTGGTGCATCTAGGATCTTTTAGATATAGGTCTCTTGGGTTTTGCCTGCTGTCAGTGAAAATTGTTTCTTCCTCAAACTGTCACCACTGGTTTTTTTGGGTGGTAGCAGCGGGAGGAGGTTCAGGCAGAAAGAACGTAAGACCTACTTCTTGCATGGGGTGTTTCTTCCTGCTCAAGAATGTCATGTTGCAGAAACACAAAACCTCTATTACATTCTAGTCTACATTCCACCCTACTTCTTTTTCTAACCCCGGAAGGAGTCATGCATGATGCAATGTTAAATACATACACCTACCAGTGTGGTTGGACATCTTCACTACTGTAGAGGGAAACCCAGACGGGTTGGTCAGTAGAATTGTCACTTATGGTGCAGGTTTTTTTCAAAATAATATACATAATGTATATATATATACTGAGACCACTGAAAGCTGTTTTTGCATGCTTTGATACACAGGTAAGATTCGGAAGACTTAATTTGAAGAAAAGGCTTTTACACAAATATCAGAACCCTTTTTTATAATGCACCCTGTTTCCATCTCAGGTTTAATCTGAGATCTTTGGGGCTTTTATTTTATTTTTTTAATTTCTTTTTTCTTTTCTTTGAAGCAGGAGAGTGCACTCACAGGTTATTCATTATTGATTATCATATGTTTTGCATCTTGCCTTCCCATAAAGAGATATAGAATATGGACCTCCATAAATAATTTTCTTACACCTCTATTTCAACCTAGTGTTATTCTGAAGAAGGTCTTAGTGAACTTTGCATGGACTAGGATACTACTGAAAATGGAAAAGCACTCCGGTCTGTTTCTGTGCTGTTTAGTCTTCCGTCAGAGCTGATGAGAGGAAACAGGGAATTGCCCTTTTGTAGGCGATCCTGAGTTGTGGAGTCTTTGGTTTGTTTTACATTGGAATTAAATGTCAGCAGTCTGGAATCTCTGGCAAAAGCTAACCGTCCATTTTGGCCCATCTCTCTGTTGGAGATCCCAAACACCAGATGGGTGCCTGTGCATCTGGGGAGCTGGAGAGCAAGCTCAAGCCTTTCTACCCACCAGCCGGACAGACAGAGCTCAGAACTGCGGCAAACCAAGCAGCCAGCAAGAGGATAAGGCATTTGGCCAGGGGAGAATGGTGGAAGCTGTCAGGAAGGCAGGAGCTGGGCAGCAGGCAAGCTGGGCAGGAGCCAGCTGTACTCTTGGCCAGCTGGCCAGAATCTCTACTTGCCGGCTTGGTATCTCTCCAGATGATTGCTTGTCATCCTGCTGAAAGTCACAAGGCCATTTAGCAGTTTAGGAAAACTGGGGGGAAACAGTTTTTATTTTGTATTATTTCTTTTATTTCTCATAAAAGGCTAAACAGGTAATTTTCCAGCTTTTCCTCAATGCTAGGAAATTTAGACATGTGCTAACTTTTTAAAAATGGCAATTACGAATGTGATACAGGCCCAGAGCCACAACTTTGAGGAATCATCTGCCTTTAAGTCTCGTAGAACTGGGAAGATGTAAATAAATTTTTGATATGTTAGTTCATTTTGCAGACTTACCTGAAAAATAGCTTGAAAATATAACCACAGATAATAGCTCAAAACCATCTGTCTAAATACTGTCTGCTTATAAATTCTGAATGTGGGCTGAATGTAAATTTGAAAACTGCCATGATATCAGAAAGTAAAAGGTTGCTTGAAAATTCATGTGATATTTTAATCTTTTTCTTCTTTCTTTGGACAAGTCTGATTTCTGGAAATATTTACATAAAGTCGCTGGTTGGGAAATATTGTAAGTGGTAGCTTTTTCAATTATACCTAATAGAAAGAGTGAGGAAAAAAAGGCTCCTAAGTCCTTCTTGAGGTCTAAATTAGAATCAGTAAACTTCAAAGATAAGTACAATTTTAAATCCATTATCCAGCATGATTCAGGATAAGCATTTATTGATTAGTCAGCACTCCATATTCAGCTGCTTGAACATTTGTGGGAACACACTGGAAAGAAGCAAACTCAGCTAAACTAAAATCACATACACTTCCTATCTGCAAAATAGTTTTGGTAGTACTTGGCAAATTTCATTAAAGTGTTTTCTTATAGCATTAGGTTTAAACTCAGGCTTGTGCCTGGAGACTGCAGCTATGAGTCTACCCAGATCATTCTGTATTCACGGGAAAGGTTAGAGTGAGACAGATGGAGATTTCTTTGGAGTATAGGGCCCAAATCTAAGAGAGCAGTGGCAAGTTTGATTAATCACTCTGCATCCTACTTCATAACTATTACTTATGGTTTAAGAATAACTGCTTTCCTTTGTCCCTGCTGCAGAGTGGAATATAAAGATATGTGGTGGTGCATGCTATGCACGCAAGGGCAGTTTCTGTTTTAACCCTTCACATGTACCTGCAGGTTCTCTTTAATATGTGACAACCTAAAATAGAGGCTGATTCCAGACACTGCAGCTCTTTTGCAGGGGTAGCGTGAGCTCATAGGATTAACATTATTGTATTTTATTATCTACTTTTGTTCAATTTTATTATTATAGTGACGTGTAAATTTAGTAATGGGTTTACTTGCAGACAATTTATGGTAGTTGGGTTTTTTGTATTCTTCCCATGAAACAGGTAAAAAGGAAACCTAACCCAGTGTAAATCTGGAGTCCAGTTATGCAGTTCAGTCATGTGCAGCTAGAAATTCAATACAAGTCTGCAGCTGCAGCATGAATGGTGATAATCTTTTTGTCCAGTTTGGTAGATACGATAGTCTGACTAGAGCCATCTGTCAGAATGACTGACATGAGCAAGTTCTTAGGGCACAAAAACAGACTTGCTTGCTTTTTCTCTGCCAGAGCCTTGAAAAGTTAACTTTCTTGTTGAGAGCTCTGGGAGCAGTAGATATTTTTTGACCAACAAGGGAAAATATACCCCAGTCCTGGTTCTGTATTCAGGACCAGCCAGGAGCAGGTCTGGTTTTCCAGGACTTGAATTCTTCCTCCTTCTCCTTTTCCCACTGTGCTCTTGTCTTTAGGATGGCTATGTTCTGCTTTGCCTCTTCTGTGAGGTTGTGATATGGCTTTGATTTCACCCATGACATAACCAGGTGAGTGACCCATGAATAACTATTAATGTAGGTGAGTTACACTGTAGAGTATAGGGCTGAGTTAGGTTTTGTCCATGTCTCCATTAAGACAGAAGTGACTGTCACCAATTTTTACCTGTTAGGTTTTGCTAATGGCAGTGTTGTTATAGCTGAGAAATTATTAAGTGCGATTTCTTCATCCTATGTATGTTTTAGACTAGTGTAGTAAGAAATAGCTTGCATTATTTCAAATAGAGGGGTAGCCTTAATAAATGTTCTTTTAAGTCTTTGAAAATATCTGATCCATCTTCCTAATCAAGAAAAAAATGGGTTCACTGAAGTAGAAGCAGGATATAGCTTATTTGACAAAAAAATTCAGTCATTAATGGGCAAATAAAATATGTTAGCCTTCTTTTTGCTATTAACATAAAGGGTTTTATTTACAAAGCACAGAGATGCTGGAAAGTTTGCAGGACGTTTTAAATAGTGTGTTTTAAAGTAAATTGCAGCATATATAAATGTGAGTAAGGATAAATGTGGCTCAAAGCACGGTTCAAAGTTCAGATGACAGGCACAGTATGACACACCAAAGTAGAGGTTTATGGTTGACTCATTTCTATTCTAATCTATGCCTGTGACATCCTTTCTGGTAGTGGTTTACAAAGCATGAAAAAAAAACCTAATTCAATATTAGCCTGTATTTTGTGTGATCTTCCTAACTATGGTTTCTGGCTTTGTTTGGTCTTTTCCTCTTTAAACTTCTAAAGGTATATGCTGGTTAAACAAAAACCTGATGCAATCAAAGAAAGTAAAAGTGAAATTCAGAACAATCTAGGTATGTTTTTCAAAGCTGGATGCAAATCTTTGGAGACACTTATTCAGTTTGTGCAGAAACTTCTGACTGGGGCCTCCTACTAGTTCAGTATCAGGTGGGTTATGTATAAGAATTCAATACTTGGTATTTATTTGAAGTTCTGCAATTGAAAAACAACAACAATTAAATATATATTAATATACATTAGTCTAGGGTAGAACCCAAAAAATAGCCTTACTACACATTCAGGAGCCCAAATATAAAACATAGCTTCCTGTTGCTTATGCGAATTTTTTGAAATAAAGACTGCAAGTCATAAAACAAAAGAAAAAGCAGGTTGCTTTCACATCTGATCATGACCTTTTTATACTTGTATCTGTTTTTATTCAATACTTGTTTTATTTAACACTTACTTCTAATTATTTTGTACTGAGCAAGTGTCAGCTTTTTCAGGATCTCAGTAAGAAAAGCACTATCACTCTAAACTAGTAAACTGAATTACAGAGTAAATGATGGAAACTATAGAAAAAGCAATAGCAGTCTTATATCTCATCTAATGCTAGGAACCCCTGCTGCAGCATCAGACAAACTGTTCCATGTGGACTATGGCACACTGTGCAGCGTTCCTGCCCCCAGCTCAAAGTCCTTCTGTACTCTTGTAGGGTTTTGCTACACAGGTTCATTGCTTACTGACAGCAGCCAAATCCGGAATGTGCACTTGGAGAAGCCACTGTACAATATGCTCCCACACCCTTATCTCAATAAAGTTCCCAACAAGAGCATATAATATTTCAAGCGGACAAGAAAAAGCACTGTTACGTATTGAAATATTGAATATAAGGTGCATATTGAAAACATGCACCTTAATTAACTCTGCACTGATTATTTTTACATTGGTTAATTATTGCATGGAGCAGCTTCATGATATCCTTCACCCAGAGGCACGCACTTGAGTAATCATGAACATTTTGCCATAGCTGCTAATAAGTGCTCATAGACTACGCAATGTGAAATCTATATAGCTGAGAATGAATCAAGTATGTGGATAGCAAACTCTTCATTCCACAGTCTGCTGGATGTACCACTGCACTGGTGACTTGGGAATTGTAAGTTTTTGGTGTTTTGTAAAGAAAGGAAATGCAAAACTGAACGACACAAAGAAAGTGATATGGCAGAAGTGTCCTTCCTGATATGACATAGTTAATTTTATGGTATGTCTGTTTTCCTGCAAAACAAAGGTGGCTGTCCTCATGCATAAACAATCACGAGACTTAGAAGTAATTCAACATCTGAAATTCACACTGTTTAAGCAAACAAACCACAAACTTTACAGCACTCATGACAATAATGGAAGACAAAACTTACTAGGTTTGAATCTTTCTCAAGATGGGGGTATTTAATATGCATTTGCTATTATCCATTGCATTAGAAAGTACGGCTGTGTCGTGAGGGAACAAAGTTAGGACCTTTGCATTGCAATACAGTCATAAAATGTATTTATTATATTATTATGGCCAAACTGATATTTTTTTCTTTTCTTTAATCTATTATTTAAATGTAGATAAGACTCTCCATTCTGAAAAATAGAATTGAATAATACAATATAAAAATGAAGATAATAGCATAGGCAGCATACAAAGCTAAAGTCATCAAAACTCTGCAAAGTTTGTGATTATTAACTGTTAAAGCTATCTAATCTGGTGATTACTTATAACATATTCCGTGTATGGGGCTCGAATTTATTTTCACATGATCAGGTCTAAGCATGTGTTTTCAAGAAATGTTCTTCATGCTGTAAGTATAGTCAGGTTATTTGATTGTGGTGAAACAAGCAACATATTGATGAAAACAGTTTTATTGACTTTTGTCCATTCATCTGTGAATTCATTTTAGTATCACTTGATAATCAGGGACCACTAGAGTCATTTTACAGTGCTCTGATTAGTTCATCAAGAACAGCAGTTCATAATGGAGACCTAATAGAGCACTGACAATCCAGTACTGTGCAGCAGATGAACAACTTGCATTTGATTTGAGCAAAAACCATGAACTTGAATTATTCATCACTTCATAATCTCCGGTCTTTAGGGAACATCACATATTCTCTAGTGTGTCACCTCTTGTCCCCCCACAGTGAATTTTTTAATGTTACCTCATTTAAACAGAATATATTGTATGGAAAAATGTAAATTACATCCTCTTCCCCAGTGTACTTCACCTGATGGGAACATAACTGTACGGCAGATTATATGATGGAGTGTTATCCACAGTCAGAGGCTTCCTTAGGAAGAAGGCATGTTTCCATACACTGGCATGGTGCAACAGCTTGTCAGGGGCTTCCTGAACCTGCAAAGCGGGAAGCCAGCCTAGCACAAGAAGAGATGTTGTAGTGGTAGCACAAAGTGTGCCATGGCACAAGGCTCAGAAAAGGAAAAGTTAAGGAGCAGGGAGAACAATTCATTTAGTTGCTCTTCCTGGTAAGGAAAGTAGGAAGTACAGCATAAAGTGAAGTGCAAGTATATGCTTGTGAATTTTGTGTTGCAAGATTATTTCAATCTATCAAATATCAGTTCTAGGTAAACAGGGGCAAAAAACCCACACTGCAGATGCATCATATGCCTGCACAGAGAGCAGGCATCTGTACACCAGGTATAATATGAGTGACGTGACATGTATGCCTTTAAGATTTTCTTTGTATATTGAAAGACACATAAAAAGAGCATAAACTCTAAACTGGAATTTGGGCAGGAACACAAGCCAATGATACTTCTGATTGGGATGCATTTTTGCTGTCATTTGGCTTTAGTGCAGATGTAGTACTGTCTGCAGTATTTCTAAACTTCAGATTAAGCTCCTTTTTCAGCTGAAGTATAGTATTTCTAAAAGGAGCTACTAGATTTAATTATGTTAATTAAAGTAAGATTCAGAACTATAACTCTAAGATTTATTATGAAAATTCTTCAACTTTTTTTACATGTTTGGTTTTATGATGCAATTAAACATTGGCTGTGAAGTTTATTTTCATCCCATGTAATGTTTTTGTCCTTTTACAACAAGCTTATAATTAATGAGACAAGTAAAGACATGTGACGTATATGAGCAAAACTGCAACATAGTACCTATAAATCTGAAGGTGTTTACCATCTGCAAATATCTCTGTATTTTCTTTAGTTAGTGTGTATTACATGTGGGGTTTTTACGATATATTTAATGTACCTAGTCATTGAATTAAAGTGCAAAATAGCACAGTATTTGTAGTTGTAAGAAAACCATGTTTTCAAAGATTTTATTCTGGTTAATTTTTTAAGACATGGTGGTGTAGGTATCTGCATATTTTTACATATTAAAAGGAAGATATATTTTTTCATATTAATTTAGCATGTAAATAGTTTACAACTGGAAGGACTTAAGCCAGTCTTTCTATCTTGCATGAAGACTCTATATTGTCAAATAATTTTTGTTGGGCTTAGGCTACTACTTGTTTTTTCCTTTGGAGCATCTTCTAGACTACCTGTTTTTGGTTTCTTTTGTTTCTCCCCTGATGCTGACAAGGACTTTTAAAGGTCTGTCCTGGTGTCAAACATTGATGTGGGTTGACCCAGGCCAGATGCCAGGCACCCACCAAAGCCACTAACTTGCTCCCCTCTGCAGCTGAACAAAGGAGAGGAAATACAACAAAGGTTTCATGGGTTGAGATAAGGACCAGAAGAGATTGCTCATTAAAAGCCATCAGGGGCAAAACAGATTCAACTTCGAGATATGAAGTGAATTTATTGCTAACCAAATCAGAGGAGGATAATGAGAAGTAAAATAAGCCCTTAGAAACACCTTCCCCCCACCCCTTCCACCTTCCCAGCTCTATACCTTCCCCAGTAGTGCAGGGAGACAGAGAGACATGGGGGTTTTGGTCAATTCATCACCCAAAGCTTCTCCTGCTGCCCAGGGAGAAGGAGTTGATCCTCTGCTGCACTGTGGGGTCCTTTCCGCGTGAGACATTTCTCCATGAACTTCTACAATGAGTCCATCTCATGAGCAACAGCTCTCTGCGGGCTGCAGGCAGATCTCTGCTTCCCCATGGATCTCCATGGGCTGCAGGGGCACAGCTGCTTCACCACAGTCTGTCTGCACCACAGGCTGCAGAGGAATCTCAGCTCCGGTGCTTGGATAACCTCCTCCCCCACCTTCTCCACTAACCTTGGTGTCTTCAGGGCTTTTCTTCTCATGTGTTCTCACTCCTCTCTTCTCTGGCTGGAATTACAACTGCACAACAACTTTTCATTTATTTTTCTTCTTAAATATGTTATTACAGAGGCGTTACCAGCATTTCTAATTGTCCCAGCCTTGGCCAGTGGCACATCCATCCATCCAGCAGGGATTGGCTCTGTTGGACATGGAAGAAGCTTCTAGCAGCTTCTCATGGGAGCCACCCCTGTAACCTCCTCCTCCCCCCCTCCCCCCCCCCCCCCACCAAGCCACTGAACAACCACAACAAAACANNNGCAAAACCAATACAAACATAGAGAAAATTGGCCAACAAAATCAAAAGTTAAGGGAGAAAGGTATGGCAGGCCGATGGTCAGTATGACCACCTAAGCTTTAATTATGTTTGCACCACTGTGTAGCAGAGACACTAATGGTAGCTTTCACATTTCTTGAGCTGCCACATCCAGTCCTCCTTTGCTTGCTTATCTGTGTGTACACAGTTTTCCAGTGTGACAATATTTAACATAAGGGAATGCTTTCAGCTCCAGTGAAACTCGTGTAGCTTAGCATGAGGGCCTGTCTACATACAGCTTCCTGGAGGCCTGTCTTTCCATTGCTCCAAGTACCCACCGACTTTAGTTTCATCTTTCTTTTTTTATTGCGTTGCATTCACAGATTGTCACCTCATTCAGTTATTGATCTCTCCTGTGCTACAAATTCACTCAACACTGTCATCCCTGCCTTAAAATGATTTCCATGGGGGAATCTTGAATCTGTTGCTTTGAACTTAATTGACTTTTAAATTGAATTGAAGGAAGGAATAAAGTTCCATTTCTATTCTGTCTGGTTTTGTTCTTCTGAGCTAAAAGGTGAAAAATAACTTCTGTCATCAAAAAAAGCAGGCATGATGCTGAATGCACACAGACTGTTTTTAAGTGTGTTGATTATATTTTAGAATTTCTTTATCCTAATATTTCTCTATCCCTACATGTTCAAAGGCACAATTTCTACAGGAAGTTTGGTATGTTATTTGTTGAATTCTCAGCCATTGTTTTGTAATTCTGTTGAGAAGGTCATGCCATATGTCTGAAGCCCAATTGTATGCAGCATGAATAATTCCCTTCTTGGACACAGTGGGGTTTCTTGATACAGCTACCTTCTACCTTCTTCTAGGCTTCCCTAAAGGTAAAAGCCCAAGCACTGCAAAGGTTAAGTGATCTGGCCTTTGGGGCACAGCAGGAAGCTCTCTAGTCTGTGTTCATTTGCGAATTTCCGTCAAAAATATTCCTGCTCGTTGTTTTTCTTAGATTTTCCTCCCCTGATTTTTTTAAAGAACTGTTTATACTTCAGGCGCAGACACTGTGCATGCTAACATGACAGACAAGTATTCTAAGTGGCTGTCCAATCAGCTGAGGTGACATTGATATGCTCTGCCAATAAGAGAAAGTACAAATCTAAGAACCTCGCTGTTATGCATAAAATGAGAAGTTAGCTTTCACATCATCAGAATGTTAAATAATTAACTTGAAGTTGTTAAAGTTGTTAATATAATTAAGTTGTTAAGTACCCAAAAGAGTAAGAAGTTTATACATTTCTCACAGTTGTTCCCCTAATGTTATGAAAAATGTTTAGCAGTTCAAGTTTATTATAAAGCATTGCAAATTAACATTTAAGTAAGCTGTGTTTCAGAGAGGGAAAACCCCCACGAGTGCCCAGAGACTATATTTAGCCATCAGGTGGAGACCTGTCACTGAACTCCAGGGCAACGATGAATTTCAATGAGAAATTCTCCCGCCAGAACTACAGGTGACATCATCCCAAAACTGTACCCTAGCAGCAGACAAGCCATTGGTCAAAAGAACTTGCATCATGCTCTAACCAAGAGCCAATGACCCAGATTTTGAAAAGGCTCAACCAATCACCTGCTACGTTGGAGGCTGGACAGTGGGCGGTGATGGGAGGGGTCAGAGGGGTATAAAACCTCCTGTCACCAGCCAGGAGCTGCTCTTTTGCCTTGGATTAACCTTGGTAAAGCCGAGTGCTGTGGTCATCAGGCCTGCTTTTTAGGAAACTTTGCTTGGGACTAGCCTAAGCAGAACCCAGCGCTGCAGATCTTTGTCCTGGGTTCATAGCCTTACTGACTCCAGGAGTCTCTGATCGCTGCGTTCCCGGTTAAGTGAATTTTAATTGAAAATTTGAACTTTATTAAATACCAAGTTAATTTTTTTGTTAATAAATTATATTTCTTTTAATTTAATCCAAAAGTTGCCTCATTTCTGACACTCGCTGTAAGCTGCTAGCCATTTTGGCAATTAACCAAATCCAGCCTGGTTGTACAAAGCACCATCTGGTGATCTTTTCAGCAGTCCTTCATGTCAAAGAATTTACTTTTAATAAAAAGAACTGCAAACATCTAACTGCAAACATAATCTTTTTTGCAAATTACTCCTCTTTTTTTGTGGAGAAGACAGACTGAGAGGGTTGGTGTTGTTCAGCCTGGAAAAGAGAAGACGCCAGGGAGACCTTATAGCCCCGTCCAGTACCTGAAGGGGGCCTACAAGAGGGCTGGAGAGGGACTTTCAAAAGAGTGTGTAGTGATAGGAACAGGGGCAATGGTTTCAAACTAAAAGAGATTTAGATGTTAGGAAGAAATTCTTTACTGTGAGGGTCATGAGTCTCTGGAACAGGTTGCTAGCCAGAGAAGTTGTGAATGTCCCATCCCCGGAAATGTTCAAGGTCAGGTTTGATGGGACTTTGAGCAGCCTGGTGTAGTGGAAGGTGTCTCTGTCAATGGCGGGGAGATTAGGGCTAGAGGATCCTTAAGGTTCCTTTCAATCCAAACCATTTCATGATTAGCACAATTCAGTTATGGCAAGTACTTATGGTGGCAAAATTGTATGTAAGTAGTTAATGCTTTATTGGAAAGCTACAGTGTTTCCTTCTTTTTAACATTTATTTTCACTGCCTTCAGCACTTCTGTGAAAGAGATATCTGAAAAAACATGTTCTGGACTCGATGTGGAAGTGGCAGTATCTTCTTCAGCAATGAAAATCTTGTGCCAAAATTCATGGAAACACCCTTTGGTGGTCAGATTTATGGATCTGTTTTGCTAGGGTGTAAGTCTGAGATTTTCAATCTTTTATCTGTGGTACATGGAACTCTGTAGGACATGTTCAAAGTTGTCTTTGCATTAAATTTGCAGAATTAAATTCCACAGTTGTCTTGGAAAATATTTAGAGGTCCATAAACTGAAAAAGGTTGAAAATAATTTCTTCACAAATACAGCTTCATGATATTTACAGAATCACCAAACAGCCTGAGTTCGAAGGGACCCAGAAGGAACATCGAGTCCAGCTCTTAAATTAATGGCCCATTAGGGTTCAAACCCATGACATTATCAACAACAGGCTCTCACCAACTGAGCTAATCTCAGATTACTGTTATGAGGGGGAGCTTGTCATATTTTGAGTAGAGATCATTCTGAGTGATCCACAATTTTTACACTGGCAGAAAATCATAGAATTATAAAATAATTTAGTTTGGAAAAAACCCCCCGAATCAAGTTGAACCATACACTCAGCACTGCCAAGTCCATCACTAAATCATGGCATGAAGCACCATACCTCCCCAGGGATGGTGGCTCAAAAGATTTTTTAGGACAAGATAGGTATAAAAATCCCAGTGACATAACATCCATAAATATAACAAAGTCAGAAAAAAAGAACTATCTTGTGATACTGGCAGAAAAACAAAGGGTGGAAACAGAAGTGATAGATATAGCAGGAGTGGCATCAGGTTTACTTAATACCATAATAAATACAAATTTACATCTAAGGCTTTGTACGGTGCTGCTGATATTTGCTGCAGATATGCACTGCTGTAGGATTAAGAGGTCTGTAGGAATTTCTCTTCTTTTTATAATCTACCCTGCCCTTCCTATCCCATTTCTTAATTATTTAATATTCAGACTTCTCCCATGTTCCTCTGCATTCCTGCCTCGAAGATCCTTTCTTTGCTTCAGGAAACTCACTAGGCTCATTAGACATGCATGCACCATTTGCTTGCATCCTCAGTAAGTGCCTGGGAAGCCAAAATAAGATGAGAACTGGAAAAGGTACTGAAGAGGATTTAGAGTTGAATTTAAGCATTCTGATACAAAATTGAATAAGCCTCTGATTGTTCATGGTCCAAAAACCTCTGTAGTTTTCTCAAATCTTATCCCTTATTATGGCATCTAAAACTCTGCAGAAAGGAATATAGTAAACATCAACTTGTACCGTCTTTGCCAGACCTTTTCCTGCCCTTCAGCGTGCCTCTCTCCCCATGCCCATCCTCCATCTTAACACATGGGGAACAAGGCCAGCTTTGTGGTGGTCTTGTGAGGTGCAAGAGTTTCCCTGGGAAGTAGCTGCTGGCTCCAGGGTTTAAAAGTACTAAGACTGGGACACAAAAAAAAAAAAAAAAAAAAAAAAAAAAAAAAAAAAAAAAAAAGCAGAACAGAGTATTTCCTGCCCTTCTTTGTCCTATTTCTCAGATTTGTTGCAGAACGATGGTTTCTATCCTAGCTATTACTGCCTCTGGGTTTTTTTTTGCTTTCCAGTCATAGCTTTGGAACTGCTGATGAACCAAAATCTTCTTAGCTGCTCCCAGTAATGCAATCTGTTGTTTTTATCTAAAATTATTATAATTGTCTAATTAGCATTTAATCACCTAAGCTTTGGTCTTGTGTTCTGGATTTTGATGGGTTGTGTATATTCAGTTTTGCTGTCACTTTCCTTCTGGTCTTTCTTTTCCCTTCATGTAGGCTGAGAAAGTGTTTAAAATGTGCTGAAAACTTCTGTTTCCTTTTAAAACCATTTTGGTATCTTCAGCTACTAACTGAATTTAAAAATTCTGTAATAATATTCTTTTTGAACAATTCAAAATCAGATCTTAACTGGAGAAAGTCATTAATAATGTGATATTAGTAGTTTGGTCTTAGCAGCTTGGTTATAGAAAAGGCTGGAAAGAAATATCCTTTCAAAGTCAGTCAACAAGAACTAACAAGCTTTGGCTGTAGGAGGTTGCCTGAGGAAGGGTAGCTTGCCAAACAGTATGTCTATATTTTCCAGCTATATAATTTAGCCTAATAGCTCTGGTAACATATTCAGTATGCATCCCATTGGGATAAAATATATTCACATGCTGTTTCTTGCTTGTGGTCAACTAAATATCAGAGAAAGAAAGACATCGTGAACTCAAGCGAATGGTGCTCATTGAAATAATGTATTTCAGGTTTTAGGGGTTTTTACTGCTCTTGTTCCAGGTTATATATCAGATCAGAAATCAAACTGGTGGGACACAGCAGTTTCCTCACCAATAAATTGTGTAGAGATGACTGTATGGAAAGGTTGGGCTGTTTCTGGAGCCCATGCTGCTGTGGGGAATCACTGTCCTTTTGCTCAAGTGACATGCTTAAAGACCCACATCACTGTGACTTCTCCATTATGTCCCTGAGTCTCACAGGACTTCCAGCGACAGGGATAAAAGGGTCTGCAAAAGCTGTCTCCTGCCTGAGCTGAGGGATGGTGCTGCTTGTAATCCTGTACCAACTAACACTAATGCTGCCTGCGGATGGAGGCTGTTCCTCTGCTGTTTCAGTTTTAAATTAGGGAAAATAATCTGCCTTTGATTTAGAGTGATGTACTTGCTTTTAGACCAAAAGTGCACAGAGAAGGAAGCTCACCCAGTTAGCTCTGCTCGTGCTAGGAGGCTGTAACAAGAGTTGAGAGCTGAGTCCACAGCCCGTCCCTTCCCCCCTCTCTCCCTCTCTCCCTCTCACCCTCTGTCCCACTTTTGTCTGGTCTGGTACTGCAGCTTCAGGATCAACCTGGTCATTTCACATTGAATTTAGACATTATCATATACATGTTGCCATAACCATTCTTTGACATGAGAGGTATTTGCTATTATCAAAAAAATAATAACTGTAAGGGCATAAGTGCATTCATTTTCAGCAGAGTCTAGTGAAATATACTGAAAACTGTCATTAAATGCTTAGGGCCACTGTTATTTCACTACCTGTAATAGCAATTGCAGTCTGTAATCGTTATCTCAGCAAAATAAATCACATGTTACCCAATATAATTGGCAACTGTTCATAAACTTTACCATAAACTAGCACTCTAAAAAATCTAGAAGAAAGATATTATTGACAGTTGCTGGGCAACTTACTATTGAATTCAAAGAACCAATGAAAGCAAGAAAGGAATAATAAAGCATATTTACTAAATGTGGATTAGAAGGGTGGTTTGATAGTCATCAAACCTGATAAGATTTTCTTTGGGACAGACTCAGTCACACTGGAGTGAATCAATTGAAGTAAAAAGAGTAACCATGAATTAAAATCAGAGCAAAGATTTGATTGTTCAATGCTGTTAATGCTGTCCTACCTGGACCTGTTTGCATACTGTAAGGGGTTCCCTTTGCCCATTTTGTAAGGTGTAATTCTGAAAGGTTGGAAAAATAAAAAAAAATCTAATTTTTCTTTGAGTCCAGGATATGTGTCAAATTCTATTGTTTATAATGACTTTAGAGAGATGGGATATCAGAATATATTAATCCCAGTTTTCAAAGCAGTAGACAAAATAGAAGAGAATGCATTGCACCATCCTTCATGGATACCTGTATGCAAACCTAGAGCTGCTGCATAAAATAATATTTGGTATCAAAATGGTGGTAGGAAGAAAAGGTATTACTGCTATTTTAGACCTGATTGTAGACTGAGAAAGTTCCTTTAATATAGACAAAAGTATTAAAATGAATTTTTCATTAGACTTGGTCCTAACACAGAAACTTGATCTTAACACAACATTTGGAGCTTATTCATCTCTTACAGATTTGGAGCTCAGTAGCAAGATAAATTTTGTACAAATTCCACTTTTCATTATACATTATTAAGGATAACTAGATTCTTTTTTCTTTTAATGCTGGTAAAACTTTCCCTTGCAAGACTCTTCACAAGCTTCTGTGGTTTTTTAAATTTAAGCTGCTGCATGAGTGCCCAAGTTACCTGTGTCAGAGCAGAATTCAAGTGCTGTCTCTAGCTTTGTATCTCTAGGCATCCCTTCAATCTGTAGCTCCACAACGTTGCCCCTTTCCCAGTACTAGAAATGTTGTGATGTGAACACTTACATCCTATGACTAATACAGATTCCAGAAGTCTCAGTATCAGACAGGCAGTCCAGGTTTGGTTTCTGTCAACATTTATGGTATGGTTTATGTCTGGGTTTGGTATATGAATTGATATGTAGACTTTAAAAAGGTTTGAAATTCAGTCATCATTTTGGGGCTGGGAGAGAAGAAGAAATGAAATAATAGAATAAATATAATTATATTTCTGCTGAGAAAGAATATAATGCTTGACCACTTTTAGGACATGAAGACTTCCTGAGCTCTTGCAGTTCTTTCTACTTCACATTTTAGTCTTTCAGACTTTTCTGAGAAGAGTTTTGTTTTTTCTTTGAGGTATGCAGCTAGTCCTATGGTTAACTAATGACAAGTACTATCTTTTCTTTTGTGTTCAAGTGTGTTTTGTTCCTTTGAGTCCCTTGAGTATTTGTATTTTAATACACCTATTTGATGTCTTTGCCCTGTTCTTGGGAAAAGTCAAGTTCATCAAATCCCTGTGAAGCAGCAAGAAGAAACTGATTTTACTCCTCTTGTTGCCTTCTTGCTTGTTCTCCTAAGTGCTGATGAGATATACTAAAATACAGATAGATTTTAACTGAATTCCCAATAGTATCTGCACCTAGGTTCATTATTAAACATATTTACACCACTTCTCTCTTACTTCAGTAAAAGAAACTTAAAAACAGCAGAGTAATAACACTAGAATTAAAAAAAAAAAAAAAACCAACAAAAAAAACCACAAACAAAAAACAACCCAACCAGAATATCTAAAGCTTATATAGTTTAAAAGCATTTAGTATGCAGTTAAGATTGAAATATAATGTATCATATTCAAGTGTAATATGTTTTCTTTCCTCATTTGCCTTCCCCCATCTAGTTCAGGAACAGCTTATTAAAAGGGAAGCAACATGTGTAAAACTCAGCAATACAGTCAAATGTCAATGCATGAGCTGGATAAAGAGAGCAGTCCCGTGAGTACACTTGCAAGTAAATTAAAATAAGAACATCGTGCAATTTTTACCAAAATGGTTATTTTAGTTGCCTAAGATCTGTGAAAATTGCAATGGAAGGTAATACTGCTCCAAATTATTTCATCTTTCATTCAGAATGTGCTCTTAATTATAGGAGCACCTGTTAGCTGTACTCGCTTATTGTCAGCATTTCAAATGAGCATGCTCATTTGAAATGAATTCTTTCATGGCTGAAATCTACAGCCTAATTGTATTTTTAGTATGCTTTTGACGAAAGTATTTTGGCTATTACTGTTTGTTGGAGCAAAATGCACACTTTTTACAAACTCATTACATTACATACAGGGGTCAGAAGGACCCCTTAGATGATACAGTCCAGTATCGTGGTCTCTCACCCAGATATTCCTATGTCTAACCTGTAACTTCTGGTTATATCTCCTAGGAAATGTTTTAAAAGGCATAATAAATTCACTTTTCTTATGCCTTTTAGGGCAAAATCCTAGAGATTGCTCAGAAATCAAAAATTAATTACTTAATTTGAAAGGTCAGTCTTGCTTCTGATCTGAATGTGCCTGGGTTTAGCCATTACATCTTGCAGTTTACTTGCTTACATGCTTGTAGGCTATGTAATTATTAACACCTCTTTTCCAGTTGTTTGCATATCCAGATTCAAACATAATATGTTTCAGATACAGATTTCCGGATACGAATCTTCCTTTCAAGTTTTTTATATCCACCCCAAGCACATGCCATCTTTTAAGTTGGCTCATGTTATTCTTGTAAGTTGTAGGTCAGATCTTGAGGCAGTATCACAGTAATGATCCACCTTAGTGACCCTCAAAATAGCTACAAAAGTCTCTGTGAGCAATAACCAGGGGAAATGGTATTTGTGGGTGTGTGTCCTCCTCTATCCTTCCAGTTGCACTGAATGATGAGGGAATAAACAGGACATACCAGCAGACCAATACCTGTCTCTGAGCCTGGTGTCCACCAGCAGGATTTTGGGTTTTTTGGTCATGGATCAGTCTACACAGCACCTGACCTGCTGCTGATAGATGGGGAAAAAAGGAACTTTCTGCAGGAGTTAGCAGGGCTCATTGAAAAACTTTAAACTAGATTTGAAGAGGGAAAGGGGAAAAACCCCGAGGTCTCTAGAGATAGGTCTGGACATGCCTGTGTTTGAGGTATGATTTTCTAGCGAGGTCCTTTGGTCTCAGGCCTCTTTGTCATCTCAGTGGAGGTAGGGGAAGGAGATTCATGTGGCAGGAAAGACACAAGTTTTATCGATGTGTTAGAAACCAGGGTGTGCCTGAGAATGGTGGGAGTCTGCTACAGACCACCCAAGGAGGATGAACAGGCAGATTAAGTCTTTGTTCTCATGCAGGTCTTCAAAGTCCAGGTGTCTGCTGGAAATGCAGTGCAGGCTGCCCAGGGAAGTGGTTGAGTCACTGTCCCTGGAGGTATTTCAAAGACATGCAGTTGTGACACCTGAAGACATGGTTTAATGGGGCTGGATTAAAATTTGGACTCAATAATCTTAAGGGTCTTTTCTAACCTTAAAGATCCTATGTAGTTTCATGCATTATCCACTGCACCAGTTTCTGAAAGAACCCCTCTTTATTGAAAAACTGTGTAAACAATTTTCTNGCAGTTAAGATTGAAATATAATGTATCATATTCAAGTGTAATATGTTTTCTTTCCTCATTTGCCTTCCCCCATCTAGTTCAGGAACAGCTTATTAAAAGGGAAGCAACATGTGTAAAACTCAGCAATACAGTCAAATGTCAATGCATGAGCTGGATAAAGAGAGCAGTCCCGTGAGTACACTTGCAAGTAAATTAAAATAAGAACATCGTGCAATTTTTACCAAAATGGTTATTTTAGTTGCCTAAGATCTGTGAAAATTGCAATGGAAGGTAATACTGCTCCAAATTATTTCATCTTTCATTCAGAATGTGCTCTTAATTATAGGAGCACCTGTTAGCTGTACTCGCTTATTGTCAGCATTTCAAATGAGCATGCTCATTTGAAATGAATTCTTTCATGGCTGAAATCTACAGCCTAATTGTATTTTTAGTATGCTTTTGACGAAAGTATTTTGGCTATTACTGTTTGTTGGAGCAAAATGCACACTTTTTACAAACTCATTACATTACATACAGGGGTCAGAAGGACCCCTTAGATGATACAGTCCAGTATCGTGGTCTCTCACCCAGATATTCCTATGTCTAACCTGTAACTTCTGGTTATATCTCCTAGGAAATGTTTTAAAAGGCATAATAAATTCACTTTTCTTATGCCTTTTAGGGCAAAATCCTAGAGATTGCTCAGAAATCAAAAATTAATTACTTAATTTAAAAGGTCAGTCTTGCTTCTGATCTGAATGTGCCTGGGTTTAGCCATTACATCTTGCAGTTTACTTGCTTACATGCTTGTAGGCTATGTAATTATTAACACCCCTTTTCCAGTTGTTTGCATATCCAGATTCAAACATAATATGTTTCAGATACAGATTTCCGGATACGAATCTTCCTTTCAATTTTTTTATATCCACCCCAAGCACATGCCATCTTTTAAGTTGGCTCATGTTATTCTTGTAAGTTGTAGGTCAGATCTTGAGGCAGTATCACAGTAATGATCCACCTTAGTGACCCTCAAAATAGCTACAAAAGTCTCTGTGAGCAATAACCAGGGGAAATGGTATTTGTGGGTGTGTGTCCTCCTCTATCCTTCCAGTTGCACTGAATGATGAGGGAATAAACAGGACATACCAGCAGACCAATACCTGTCTCTGAGCCTGGTGTCCACCAGCAGGATTTTGGGTTTTTTGGTCATGGATCAGTCTACACAGCACCTGACCTGCTGCTGATAGATGGGGAAAAAAGGAACTTTCTGCAGGAGTTAGCAGAGCTCATTGNATGGGGAAAAAAGGAACTTTCTGCAGGAGTTAGCAGGGCTCATTGAAAAACTTTAAACTAGATTTGAAGAGGGAAAGGGGAAAAACCCCGAGGTCTCTAGAGATAGGTCTGGACATGCCTGTGTTTGAGGTATGATTTTCTAGCGAGGTCCTTTGGTCTCAGGCCTCTTTGTCATCTCAGTGGAGGTAGGGGAAGGAGATTCATGTGGCAGGAAAGACACAAGTTTTATCGATGTGTTAGAAACCAGGGTGTGCCTGAGAATGGTGGGAGTCTGCTACAGACCACCCAAGGAGGATGAACAGGCAGATTAAGTCTTTGTTCTCATGCAGGTCTTCAAAGTCCAGGTGTCTGCTGGAAATGCAGTGCAGGCTGCCCAGGGAAGTGGTTGAGTCACTGTCCCTGGAGGTATTTCAAAGACATGCAGTTGTGACACCTGAAGACATGGTTTAATGGGGCTGGATTAAAATTTGGACTCAATAATCTTAAGGGTCTTTTCTAACCTTAAAGATTCTATGTAGTTTCATGCATTATCCACTGCACCAGTTTCTGAAAGAACCCCTCTTTATTGAAAAACTGTGTAAACAATTTTCTTCCTTCTGCTCCACATTCCCTATTCAGATACCAAAGATTATAATTTTGAAAGTGATACACAGATTTCGGAAGCTGCTTAATTTTTAGATATTGGAAAAAAATTTAATTGCTGTTTTTAAGGTGTGAATGCATCAACTGAGCTCTTATAACTGACATGTTTTTTAAATACTACAACATTAATCCCTAGCAGTCCGTAACTTTCTGTGGTGTGCCTACAACATTAATAAAGAAAAGATGACATACTATAGGAATGTATTTTCAGAAAAACACTTTAAAAAGGAGATCTTTATTCTACAGCACTAAAGAGTCTGTAGATGTTGCAAAGCAAGATGTGAAATGTTGTGAAAATTTAATTTCTCATCTAAGCTTTCTCTTGAAATATTTTAAAATAATATAGTGTGAAATAGTATGATAAAATGTATTATGCAAATGTCATTGTATATGTGAAGCAAAATATTTTTTGAGATTAGGGCTAATTTTAATCTAACTGTAATTTGGAAAGTCTTATAAAACTTTTTTAGAACACAACAGATTGTTGTCCAGTGCTAGATTGATTTAGTTTTGCACCACAATTAAAGTTTGTGTTCCATCTATATGTTTTGCTTCTGGGAAAATCACTGATCTCCAAATAAAGAAGTCTCTTTTTTTCCTTCCTTGATTCTATTTCTGAATGGATTTTCACAGCAATACACACTTTTCTTCACTTATTTTTTCAAAGATGAATTTACAAGGAAGAAGTTTAATTTTTGAACACATGCGTAACATGCGTAACAAAACAACTACATGAGCAAAGTGGGATTTTTTGGTTGTTATCATCTAGTTAGTTTTGTCAGGGTCCTGGTTCCAGCCAGGACAGTGTTAATTTTTGCAGTAGCCAAGATAGGCCATGGCGGGAACCAGAGGTTATTCTGTACCACCCCACATCATTTTCTGGGGAAGAGGAAAGGCTCCTTTCTGGGTGGTGTAGTGTGATGAAGGGAGCGGTCACGTATTGTCGGGTGTGAGCAATTGTGTGAATCATACACCTCTTTTCCTGTGCACTCTGTCATTAGCATCGCTGCTGTCACTGTCCACTGTCTTATTTCACCACTGTTTTCAATAAGTTGTTCAGATCTCAACCCGTGGTCTTTACCTGTTTTGCCTCCAATTTTCCTTTCCAGCCCACTGCAGGGGAGAGGGAAGGGGAGGACCAAACAAAATGTGGTTTGGAGTGTTTCAGGGTGAACACCAGATTGGGGAATACCATTCCTAAACCATGGAAGCCAGCCATTGACTCCAAGACTTCTGTTGTACAAGTTCATGCTCCAACAGCACTGCAAAGGCTCTGGCCTTTTAACATTTGCTAAAGATGACACCTATGATTCTGCCTGCCCAGTGGCTGACCAGAGGGAGCTTTCTGTAAGATTGCCATGGTGAAACTACTTAAATGCATGTTGATCGCAAGAAATTATGTCCAATTACGGAATGTATACGCCAGATTTATCATCTATGGAACTGGACAAGAGCCACCCCTGGGCATCGGTATGTACTTTTTACTACTTACAAGTACTTACCTCTCAAGAGGCCATCAAGTCTTCTGTTGAGACTAAATAATCACAAGGAAGATCAGAAATTCTCAATCACTATCAATTTATATAAGAGTATAATTGAAGTTAAAATTACATTTTAGGCAAAAATGCTGTCTTGATCTGTCTAAATGTTCTTGAACTCTGTGAGACTGGTGCTGTGACCATGTTCCTGGGGAGCTGTTCCAGTGCCTGACCATTCTCTGGGTGAAGAACCTTTTTCTAATATCCAACCTAAACCTCCCCTGACACGACTTCAGGGGGTCTTGTACAGCAATTCCCTGGGGTCTTGTTACTGGTCAGCACAGAGAAGAGATCAGTGTCTGTCCTTTCTCTTCCCCTCACAAGGAAATTGTAGACTGTGATGAGGTCTCCTCTCAGTCTCCTCTTCTCTGGGATGAGGACACCAAGTATCCTCAGTCATTCCTCATACGGCTTTCCCTTCAGACCTCTCACCGTCTTCGCAGCGCTCCTTTGGGCGCTATCTAATAGCTTTATTACTTCCTTAAATGTGGTCACAGTGCATTCCTTCCTGACATTAATCAAGTTATGTTTCTGACCTTGCTGGAAAATGTAGATACCACTAATCTACTATGACAGTCATAAATAAGAAATAGTTGAGATTTACTTGGTGGTCACAGGCTGAATCTAGTATATTGCGTCTGATATGAAGATCACTTGTATTTATTCTAGAACACATCCGTCATGATTTCACACCTTCATTTTCCTTTGCTATTTTTTTTCTAATAATTAATCACATGTATTTTTATAAAGTGTAAATAAGTTTTTGTTTCATTTTAATTTGTCTTTTTGAGGATTCTAGCTGCTTCTCTAACACAGTTAGGAGAACTTTTATACCCAAGATTCCCCTGTGAAATGTAATTTTCTAGTAGTCTTTAAAAATAGAGGTATTTTCCTGCCATACAGAGCGAGGTCTTAAGTAACTCACTTTAGCCTACTTTTTGTCTTTTGAACAGTTTCATTATAGCTTGGAACCTATTAACAATTTGAGTGCTGGTTCCACATGGTTTTAGTCTTACCCACTGTCTTGGTTGCATGTCATTAACCTTGTTTCCCACAGTACTACACTTGACTCTGTGTTCAGTGACTGGTCTGCAAGAGCCTCCAGGTTCTTCTGAATTACAGATTTCCAAGAAACAATCAGTTCTCCTGTTCATAAGTGTAGCCTGATTTCCCTATTTGCAGATGAATAACTAATGGCTTATGTTGTATCATTGATTAAGTAGATAACAATGTCACCAGACTTGCAATGTCATTAGTCTTGCTAAACCCCTCCACATTTTGTTATTACTTACTGCTGATTCAATTTTGAAAAATCTGTCATTTTAATAATCATATATCACCAGTTCCTAAAGAGGCAAAGAAAGAATGAGTTCCTCTTTCTGAGAGGTGGAGTATAAATACAAAGAGGCAGTTTTCCCCAAAGAGCTTACCCTTAATGGACAATTATTTTAAGATATTTATGAGGATTTAATGGCCATTAATAGTAAGTGTATTATTCTGATCTGCAAAGATTACTGATATTCTAATGCATTAATTTTCCACACATCTAGACTGTATCACTTGTAATCAAACTAACAAAGCATCTCTTAAACAAAGTGTATCAGTCTCTGACACATTAAGTAGACCCCCAAAATCCTATGCTACCCTCATGTTCCTAAACAAGAAAGATTTATTTGCATACATACACACAGTGTATATATTATCTATATGCTATCTTTCTGTCCTCTCTTAGTGTAAGTTCAAAAGCACAGTGCTGAAATTTGTAATTGTTCAACATTTCTTGTCACTTTGCTAGAAAGCTGAGAGGTGCTGATGATATCATTTCCATCTTAGACATTATGCAGATCTGTATTGTCATAATTCCTATATCTGACTAAGAAGAGAGTTCACTATAGTTTTATTGTTATAAAATATCTAAATGATTATTGTCTGTGATAATAGATATGTAAAAAAAAGTGTGCTGAAATAAAAGATTGTTTAAATCAATACGGCTTCTTGAAGTGAACTAACACATTGAAAGAGTTTTTAAGCTGAGGGTGACTTTCAGATGTGCCCAGTGCACTTACAGTGCCTGAGACTTAATTTCACAGAATCACAGAATAAGCTGAGTTGGAAGGGACCCACAAGGATCATCAAGTCCAACTATAGCCCTTGCACAGCACCATCCCCAAGAGTCACACCATGTGCCTGAGAGTATTGTCCAAACGCTTCTTGAACTCTGTCAGGCTTGGTGCTGTGACCACTGCCCTGGGGAGCCTGTTCCAGTGCCCAAACACCCTCTGGGTGATGAATCTTTCTCCTAGTATCTAACACAAACCTCCCCTGACATAGCTTCAGGCCATTCCCTCAGGTCCTGTCCCTGGTTACCACAAGGATGAGATCAGTGCCTGCCCCTCCTCTTTCCCTCATGAGGAAGTTGTAACTGCAATGAGGTCTCCCCTCAGTCTCCTCCTCTCCAGGCTGAACAGACCAAGTGACCTCAGCTCCTCCTCATACAGTTTCCTCTCAAAGTCTTTCACCATCTTTGTTGCCCTCCTTTGGACGCTCTCCAATAGTTTAATGTCTTTCTTAAGTTGTGGTGCCCAAAATTCCCCTCAGCACTCGAGGTGAGGCTGCCCCAGTGCAGAGCAGAGCAGGACAATTCCCTCCCTTGCCCGGCTGGCGATGCTGTGCCTGATGCCTCCCAGGACACACTTGGCCCTCCTGGCTGCCAGGCCACTGCTGACTCATATTCAACTTGCCATCCACCAGGACCCCCAGGTCCCTTTCCACAGGGCTGCTTTCCAGCATCTCATTCCCCAGTCTGCTAATATGCCCAGGGTTGCCCCATCTCAGGTGCAGAATCTGGCTCTTCCTTTGTTCAACTTTATATGGTTGGTGACTGCAACCTCTAATTCGTCAGGGTCTCTCTGCAGCGCCTCCCTACCTACATGTTATTCAACATCTCCTCCCAGTTTTGCATCATCTGCAAACTTGATGGGTATGCCTTCCAGTCCTGTGTCCAAGTCTTTTATGAAGATGTTGAAGAGCACAGGGCCCTGCTGAACCTCTGCTGGACATTTTGTCCAGACAGATCCTGTGAGAGACACTAGTAAAGGCTTTACTGAAATCCAGAAAGATGACATCATACGGCTTCCCTTTATCAGCCAGGTGGGTTACCTTGTCATAAAAGGAAATTAGGTTTGATAAGCAGGACCTTCCTCTCATGAAGACTGTGACCAATGACTGTGTTGTCTTTCAGGTTTTTCAATACCTCCCAGAATAAACTGCTTCTCCACAACTTTACCAGCCACTGACGTGAGAATAACAGGCCTGTAGCTTTCAGGATCCTCCTTCTTGCTATATCTGCAGTTTGCAAAGCCATCAGCTGATATTTACTATTCTGAAGACCAAAATATTGAAGAAAAAAAATATTTCTACAATACCTATCTTTTCAGTCAACCTTGTCTTGTCTGAGTATGTAAATAGATGGGAGAAGAAACTTCCTGTGTTATTGCAGAAAGGAACTTAGAGCAGTATTTGGGTCAAAATATGTCTAGTGTTTTGAGGCACTAATGCAGTTGTTTATTTAAACAGAATCTAGCTCAATGTTGTAAGAGAGCAGTGAAAATACTGAACTGTGTTCTAAAGTAATGAACAAACACACTAGTCTGCATAAATCCTTTGTAATACTGCAGTATTTTTTCCACAAGCTAAACTGAAGTATTAAGATATACTTAGATGGAAAAATCATCATTTCTGAACACTGAGCATTTCTACTTCTTTTAAATCTAAATTGAAACATTGCCCTGTTATGGTGCTGGGAAACGGTTTAAGGAAATGTGCTATACAAGATCCATATAGAATACCTACATTTTAAGTTGGATACTCTGTTGCTGGTAATTCTTAAAACACTATGAGCATTTAGGACAGCACTGACAGTGTTTATTTTCAGTCAAAGAATTTACTTGCTCAAATCAGGATGTATATATTTTTTTTAAGTCAATGGAGAGAAGTAGCCTTTTCCAGCCTGTGGTCTGGAAGCTGATGGTGATGGTTTGTGAAGCGTGTGTTTAAAAATTTTACTGGAGTCTCTGGTTTAGACATACTGATAGTTGCAATTGCATTTCCATATGTACAGCTTTAGGCATAAAAAAGAATCAAGATTAGCCAGTAACATGACTGCAAACCCTTTAATCTTGAACAAACTGCCTACACCAGAAACACTAGTAATCAGCAATTTTCTTGACCGGAAGAATTTATATTACTTCAGTTTTCTGTGTTGCCATTAAAACACATAAGTATTGCAATATTAACTGTAAACTGCAGCAAAATGCATGTTGATGACTTTCTTTCCTTAAATTTCTGTTAATTCTTTCTATGAAAAATTTCAAATGGTAATGGCATACTGCTGAGGCAGAAGGATGTTAAACAGTTTCTCATTCCAGAGAGGATAATGGCAAAAGTATCTAAAGGTCAAGAAGAGTGCTGGGTGTATTAATAAAAAAGGTAGCTATAATTTAAGCTATTACCCAAGCATTGTCCAAGTGATGAGAGAATATTCCACTTTGAACAAGGCACAATCTATAGGTCTTCAAAGGGTTGATATAATCATAAAAGTTCAGGTTTAGAAAGGGCCCCCAGGAGTTCATGTAGTTTTTAACTCTACTCTGAAAAAAACCTATCTGCTTGGAAACCCTCTGCAGAGATGCTGATCCTATCCATTCTTAAAATAGATAGAAAGAAAAGCATAATGATATTCTATTATTGCTAGATACTGTGTATAGAGAGTAGTAATTGGAATATCCTATTGTTGCTTAGTCTTCTGCTTCTCTCTCTATCTCACAGGAAAGACAAGAGGTCCCTACAAGGACACTACGTTACAGACAGTAATAACCGGAAAAGGAAATGCAAAGTAAGAACTAAATCAGTCAGTCCTAATCTAAGCAAGTTTCTACTTTTATGAGTAAGAAAAGCCTAGGGAGTAGGGCCAGGGACTCTGTGTTGAATTATTATTTCATCATACTCTGGTATTTTATTAATTCCTAATCCTTTGCTCTGTTTCTTATATAAAGACCAATTTTATTTCCTAGTCAGAATCTCTTTCATAGTATTTTCCTAGTTTTCATCCCATTCCAGGCTTACTTCTGAAGAATTCCAGTTAAATGTTACAGAGGATTTTGTTCTTTATAAAGCAACTGAGATATGAAAAAGTTTGTGGGGCCAGTTTTCATTGTAATGCAGAATTTGGGCTGTTATCTGAACAATCATGTATAGATCATGCTGAAATTTGTTATTCATATTTACATTTTAATAATTGATGTCTCAAAAAAATTAGGTTTTCTTTCATACCAGCTAAAGTGAAATCCAGTAAATACATCATATTCCAGACTGTAAAATCTGCATGTTGTGTCTTCAAGTTTTGTCATAATGTGACAACACTCATATTGCAAAGCCAAGACCAACTCAGAAAGTCTCCTTCTGATCCACAAATTGTATGATTCAGTCCTATTGCCTATCCAGGTGAAGAAAGAAGTCAAGATTCTTAAAGATGGTAAATACTGATTTTCTTATTAATGAGTCCAGTAAGATGAATAAACTCCACAGTACTACTTAGACTTAAAAAGGATTATAGACTTCTAGATAACTTCTAAACTTGAAAGATACCTTTAACATGTATGTTTTTCGCAAGAATTGTTTGTTTTTATAATGTCATTATTGTTCTTTTCACAAGAGATAATTGCTTTATGGGAAGTGATTAGTTGCCCTGTTTCTAGGCTGTGAAATCTAAAGCATTTAAACTGAATCATAACATTTGTCCCAAAGGAACATGTTCTTTCCCCGGTGGCTCATTTAAAAGTAATTTATGCACTGCAATGTCATTGTGTTTCAAATAATAATTCAAAGCGATTGATAATAGAGTCTATGAATTTTTTTTATAAGTTTTTGCTTTATAGCTTTCTCTTACTTCTAGGCAAACAACCAGCTTTTAGTTATTATATTAACAAAAATAAGTAAAAGAAAAAAGATGTATTTATTGACACTTACAGCTGAGTTAATTTCTTTTCGTATTAATGAAAAAAACCCAGAAAACCAACAAGCAAACAGAAAAAAACCCTCAGAAAAGTGTTTCCTTTTTGAGCAGATTGATGGAACAGAAACTAGTCAATTCACTGTCACAGAGCATGATCAAGGACATCTAAACAGGCATGTTAGAAGGGAATATGTGCCCTTTCTATTACGAGAAGTATGTGTTCATGCTCTGCTAGTTTCCCAAACAATTGAAACTCCTCCCACTTCAAATTTACAGTGTAAGCTGAAAGCCATAACTTTGTTAATCTTCCTTGGACAGGTAATACTATTCCTGTCTGGTTACCACCTTGATTTTGAAATTTAATATTCACATTATTCCACCATTTACTAGATCTCCTTTTGAGTCATAGCAGTATGAATGTCAGTAGATTCAGGAGTTGAGTTTTTTCTAGGGTATTTAGAATACTTGATCTTTCTCATCTTCTCTTCAGGAGGGGAACAGATGGCTTCAGAAACTCCCCTGGATGGGAGTCAACATGTCATGAATAACACTGTGATCTTCCTAAGACTTACTCCTGTGCTTAAAGGCACTAAACTCAGTGTGAGAACTGATGTGTTTGAAATCAGGCACGTGAACAAGTGGTAAACTCTTATACCAGGACACAGTAATGAAACCCAAGAGAATGGAGAACCAGTTTTGTATTCTTGTTTTATTTCAAGAAAGAAAAAAAAAATCAATCTTCTCTTCTACAGATTATTAACTGTACAAAGAACAATTCCACTGTTGGCTCCCTGTGTTTCTTTGCATGGTGCAACTTCATCATTATTATGTTACATACTAATAAATCATGGAAATTACTTATTCCTAAGATATATACAGCTTTGTGAACTCATTTTGGAATAACAGTTTACAAAAAACCCCCCCAAAACCTAATGCTATTTGTTTGGAATGGTTGCTGAATGCTTGGGAGCCTTTTATAACCATAAAATTTACAATGATACTCACTAGGGAGGGTTTATGAAAGGTGATCATGTAAGATAATTTTTATACAGGGAAATACTGAAAGAAGTTTCCAAAAAGAAGCAACAGACTGCAATATGTAATTCTCTTAAGCAATAATAAATTGCCCATATAGAATTAATGATCTCCTGACATTTCTTTCAAAAGACTTGAAAAGAACTAATTAATGTAGCACATTTCAAGCTAAGCAAATTGCAATGATAAATGGGATTACTGGAAGCTATAAATGCAATTCGTAACTGAAGGAAAAGTGCAAAACATCACTCAGGACATTAAGGAATGCAATTAAGCAAAACATTTGGAAGTACTTAATTACAGCTGCAGAGGATAGTTAAGTGAGATCTGGTGCCTTGCATTAGTAGCAATGTCAAAGCTTCAGAAGATTGCTTTAGCATAAAGTAGACCATTTGCCATCAGGATAATATCTGAATTGACATGCAAGAAAAATATTTCTTCATTGATAAATTATACAAATGTCTGAAAAAATAAACAGGTTCCTATCAATGGCACATTTTGAATTACAGGAAGAAAAGACAGGTAGGTATTAAGTGGACACTTTCTTGTTCATCCAAATGTCTTTTGGTATAATTAATATATACCAAAGTAAAAAAATACGCAAGAAAATGGGGTGGACGGTAAATCAGCTAGAGCTTAATTCAGCAAATTGCAAAACTATATGGTCGTAATTAAGCAAAGCCCTGACAAACTTATATGCTTGCATCGATTTCATATGCCTTTCACATTCTTCACTGGAGTTTGAATTTAGGAAATTGATCTAATAGATGAAACTCCTAGAGACAGGTATTAAATCATGCACTCTCTCTTTCACAGAAAGGTAAAAGTTATCTTTGTGAAGGCACCAGGGAGTGAACAAGCCTTGGGGGTAGCTGGCATGGAATGGCTTATATTCATGTTGTTCAGGACAAGCATCCCCTGGAGGAGAAAGACTGTGTTGAGTGTACATATCAGCCCTGAGAGGTCTGGTAGTTTTTGCATCTCTGCTGCTTGATGAGAGGCAGCATTGACGAGATCCATCAGTTCAATCACATCTATGTTTCCTCCTGTAGGAAGATGTCTCTATTCAGAAGCTCGGGAATAAAGGAGAGATCATCTGAAGAACAAAGGAAGATCACTTTGTAGTTAGATTTTCCTTGCTTGCCTTCAGTTTATTCCTAGAGAATAGGCTGGCTATAGCACCTTGTTCCCTGCTTCACTTTTCCTCTTCTTGACCTGTTTTCTTGTCAGCTGTTATGATTTCAGCAATGAGATGCTTCTACCTGAATCTTTCTGCTTAAAAATATAATGATTGAGTTATTACCAGACATCTATAGAATCCCAAGTCTAGACACACTGCTTAGTAACTGGATTGTCAAGTACAAGAGCCAGAAACTTGGTGTTCTGTTCCTTCAACTTTCTAAAACAATAAAGCTTCACTTAAAAATTATGCATATTTGAAAACTGGCTGATGCATTTTGAATATCAAATATTTATGTCTGTGTAGTCTATAGCTGTCTTTTGGTTACTAAGGATATGGTGGAATATTATTGAATATTAAATAAAAATCACAAATAAGGGGTTTTGTCCCGTTTCATTGCAACTCAAAAGTTCATCTAAAATTGTTTTTATTGCCTGACCAAGCAAGTCGGGCAGTTGCCAGTGAGAGCTTTATTATCTCCAGAATTTTCAGTGCACAACTGTTGTAATATCTTTTGGTGTATATCTAATATAACTGCTTTTATGGGTCTATTCTGTTGATCACATGGATAACATTACCATTTTTAGTGTTGTTGTTAGGACAAAGCACTGCTGAATAAGCAATGAAGTCTTTGTTTAATGTAATATATAAATGTTTCCATTTAATTTTATTTCTTCTTCATGGACATTGTTGTGACCTGTACTCATTCTGCACTTTATACTCTGCAGCAAATTCTAAAATTAAATAAGAAAAAGAAAAGGAAAAGTAATTGAAAAATAAGGATATCACAGAAGTAAAGCTGATGAAATAGCACTGTAAAACTAAAGAGTATATAAAAGACTAGTAATTATTATAGAAAAAAAATCAGATTACATTAATAGAGGAATTTCTAAGTTGAAAATATCAATGTTTGATTAAACCAGTTGAGGATGGAAAAAATATTTCAGTATTTCTTATCTGTGCATCTGTATGTTTTTGCTGCTCTCACCTCAAAGAAAACTTCCACAGGAGGAATTTGTTATGAATGACTAAAATTATGTAAAAAGTGACTTTTTATTGGTTTAATACAATAATTTCATGAGGAGTTTGAATGAGATCTTGTAATACAAAAATTAAAGGAGAAAGTAGCTTGTCTTTCTCTGTTTTTTCCGAGAAGGCTGTTTCCTGACCGAGTGTATAGTCCCTCATTGTGACTGCTATGTGACCAGCCCTTGGATGCCACCTAAGTCTATGCCAGTGCTCTGGTCTGTCTTTTTGAGACCTTTTTATGCCTCCTTACTGCTTTGATTTTGGATTTCTCAGATCACTTCCCACTGTACAGTCTCTGAGATATGAAGACTTAGGACCTTGCAACACCTTTTGACATTGTCTGTTCTTTCCTTCTATGCTTCAGTATTTCAGCTGCACTGTACAAGATAACTGATCTGGAGCACACACAACTAAAAGACCACACTTTTTTTCCTGGGTAATTTTTAATCATGTCCAAAACCCCACTCCAGAGTGAAGAATGGCAGTCTAGTTTGTGGTTTGTAGGGAGGGGACAAGCAGCCATGCTTTCCAGCACCTCCTTTGGCTGATCTTGGACACTGGGCTTTCAGGGGCTTTGCAGCTCTGGCCCCTGTGGTTATCATCAAGTTCTCTTTTACAGGAAAGCCTGTGATAAGGTCATCAAGAAACTTGTTTTTCAGTAGTTGTGGTTAAAGAAACTTCTCCAGACAGCTACAGAGCTAGATACAGGACTTGGCATCAGCAGATATGGAATGGGTTTTTTTACACAAAAAATATCCTAACTGAAAAAAAAAATAAATACTGGGGTACTGGTTATAGTAGCTCTTTTGTACTGAAATCTCCTTTGCCTAAATTGTATTAATTATATACATCTTTCCTGCTACAAACCTGCTGACTGGCCTAACTGCAGCATTCCTCAGTTTTGTTGGAAGGTGACAGACTTAGAAAGGAGTAAAGATAAAGGCTGTCAAATTTGTACTCTGTTTACTATCTAGGCTTCCAGATTTTAGGAGTTATATCCTAGGATCAGTCTTAGAACAAAGAGGAGTAATGTGTTCTGTTTCCTGCATTTTCTTTTTTGAAAATCTGTTTATGAATTCTATACATGAGTGATATTTCCTGTTTGCTAGCACATACTTCTTCAGCTATGACTTGTAGATAAATAAAAATCTGAGCATGCAAAGGTTTGGCCGCTTCCAGGATATTTAGCTGAAGAAAGGGATAAGATCTCAAAAGTATGATGTGGGCAGTAACAAATTGCTTCAACCTTATTGAGATGATCAAAGCAATGCAACCAGTTGGCTGCACATTTAGAAACTTGAAAAATTTTTGTAAGTATCGCAAGTTCTCAGATTTTTTTACACATTAAAGAATGTGTTCTAATTTTGAAGGGCATTCTGGATGTAGTGCATGGAATCAAACTCAGGATTACTGTTTGTAAAGTAGAACTAGTTAGGTAATCCCTGACTTTATTAAGAGCAGGTGGGATCTTTTTAGACATATGTAACTCAGGTATTGAGCATAAAATTTCCACGTTAATTAGTCCTGACTCAAAATGACATTTGTTTTACTCTACTGTAATGGCTTAGCTTTTCTCTAGCCTTCAGACTCTGAAGAATTGACACATTTGCCCATTTTATTTCACTTTTTAAAAAGATTTATGGAAAAATGCTGTGCAAACTTTCAAGGACTTTTGACAAAAGATGCAAAGCCCAGATAATCAGGGCTATTCCTGAGGCTGTACCCGTAGGTTAAGTTCAAAATGCTACTATATGACTACTGCTACAGCAGATATTACAGTAATTAAAACACTTGAACAATTACTGCTGTGAATGCGTTTCATAGGGCCCACAAAGTGCTAAATGCACACCAGTAACTATTTTTAAAAACTATGCATTTGTTTTTGTCTGACTCAATATAGGACTCTCTGGACTTATTTGGAACCCGAGAAAAATGGATGGCAGAGTTGCTCTTTTTATTTCCATCTATACAATGCAAGCAGATGGGAGTCAAGTTGATGAGTCATTTTAATGATTTAGTTGGCTAATTTGTCCCAGATTTGCTCATTTTGTTCACGGTTTAAAGAACCTGCAAGTATTTTTCTTTTGTGCAATAAAGAGTACAGTAAATGCTGCCTGGGTCAGCCTGGTAGTTCTCTGAATTTTGTCTTTAATACCAGCAGAGAATTAATTCTCTCCTGTAGTCACATTTATAGAAATGGAGTTTAGCTGTCTGCTTTGTCTAATTGGCATTATAATTCAAAGTCAGCCAGCATATTAGTGTTTCAGTTTCCTATTTAAAATCATGACAAAACACACATAACTCTAATGGGCCGAAAGTTTTATGTTTCAACAATTATATTTTGTAATGCATAACTAGCAATGATTATTGTCTCAAAAGAGCTCATTTACATGGCAAGAAATTGCCAATATTAAGTTGGATATTTTCCAATAAGGGAAAGAGACCTTTGAAATTCATCCTTTCATCCAAAGTTCCAAACTGGTCTTCTTTCTGGCTTTTGAGAAAGCCATCGTGGCCACTCCTTTTTTCTTCACATTCTGTTTTCTTCCACTCCATTCATTTGGTCAAAGGTAGCTGTTAGTATGTCTTTTCTTCTGCTTTCCCTCCTGTTGCCCCTTTCTGCTGTCTCCGTCCTTCACTGTGTAGTCCAAGCTGCTGCTTCAAAATCAATCAGACTGTATGTAACTCTGTACTGGTGTCTGTCTCTACTTTGATAGATACTCTACTAGTCTTGCTCTCTAATTATACCTGTTCTTTTCTTTCTTCATTGAGTACAAGATCTGGTTTTACTTGAGCAGGTAATATGCTGGAGTACTTGAGTCCAGTCTGGTTTTGAAGAAGGTGCTTCTCTTGAGACTGCTTTCTTAGAACTGTCTAAGAAAATGCATCTGCAGTGCTCTAGCAATGAATGTGCATATAACTAAATGTGAGACTTTATTTTCTAGGGTTGTATACAGGAGGTAAACTATAAAGGTATACAAGCTTCAAGCTTCAGTGTGCCTCATCATTAAGGGAAGAACACGTTTTAAGTCATTGTTAATGTGTGCAGATAAACCATTTTAAATTTGACTATGCACTTATATTTCCATTCAAAACCAAACACAAGGATCTTGTCAAGCTGAAGTGTGTGACCTGAAAAAAAAGGCAGACACCAATAAGAGTTTTTTAAAATATTATTCATTCCATATGAAATGTATCAGGCTGACAGATGGGAAGTGAAATTTTCTATCTACATCTTTGTTCTGACACAAGCAGGTGGTTCATTCTTCTTCAACAAGAAGAAATGAGGGCTACTAGACCTCTATTCCCTGTACTGAAAAGGCTAATATTTCAAGTGGTGGTCTCCCCACTCAGTAGGAAATCTGCAAGGTAGTGGCAGCCACAACATCACCACTTAAATCAGTAAACAGTTTTGCTTTTAAACAGGAGGATGTGATACAGAACCACTTCCATGTGCTCAATGAACAAGCCATGACAAAGTAGCAACAAATATATTTTCACTATTACTTGTCTACTGCCTATTTCTCTTGATACCCAATGACATATTCAGGGTGTCAACGTCTCTGCCTGGTGCTATCAAGAAGAGAATGAAAGTTATTTCTGCATGTTGTGAGAGAATGCTTTTCAGTTTTTCAAATTAGTGTCTTCTTAAAAATGAATCAGAATGAAATGGGGAAAAAAAAAAGACTAAGTAAAGAGCAAGAGCCAGATATTAATTACATTTTGCACCACTTTATACAGATGATCTTTTGCCTCATTTGAATAAGAAGCATTTCTGTAATTACTTTTTGTTTTAGAATCTCCTTGAAACAAGAGCATCTATTGAAAGTTAAAGCATTTAGTAGTGATGTTATTCGTACAACTGATTATCATAATTTATTTTTCTTTAAGTGATATGAGTCAGATATTTCCCAATGTTTCCCTCTTGTTAGCCTAAAATAATGAGTGAAGTTTTTTTTCTCTGAATTGTTTAAGTATAATGTTTCACTGGAATATGCTGCAAATCTGATTGATTTTGGTAAATAATCCTTTTTACTTTTTTAAAAACTTAATATAATTGCTTAAATATCTTTTATTCATTGTTTATTTATTTTTATTCCTTCCTTTCATCTTTCTTTTTATAATTTTCATTTAAAAAAAAAGGAAAAAAATCCTCTGTTGAGACACCATTATTTTCGTATTTCTAGTGGTCTGCTTCTGCCCTTACTAAAGTGATTGGAAAAGCATCAATTGATTTCAGATGCCCAGGATATGAAGTAGATGCTGCACTTGTCCTGAAAGTTGTGTGACCCTTCATCTGCTACTACCAGGGATGAGTGTAACTAAAAATTCCAGGATCTCATTTGGTTGCTGGCTCATGGTCTGTTACGTTGGTGTCTTACAACTCTGTTGTGGATGAGTGAAAGGCACCTCACGCAAAAGAGAGAAGCAGCAATAAGTTTTATTGAGGCAATACTTTCACAGAGTTCAATATAATCAATGGAATTTAACAAAGATTAGCAGTGGTTTACCACGGTTCGTAAAGTTTGATGGCAAGGTTGACCTTATTAATTACTGCACAGAAGAAACACGAAGGAACATTGTGTTAGAATGTGCAGTGAGGGGCAAAGTGTATATATCACACTTCTCCCCTGACTACAGTCAACTTACTCCATGTCAGAGTCCTGGTGTGGTCTCCTCTTGTCTCTGTGCTATAAACACTTGATATATCCTGTTGACACACTTGAGGATCCGTGATAAGAAAACAGATTTATGTGTAAAATATTACTATGAATTTTATGGGTTTTTTTACATTATTGGTTGATTTCATGTGATGAACATGGAGTATTTGCTTTCTTAAGTACCAAAACTTTGCATGGAAAGATTGTAAGTAAAAAGCATCTTATTGTTAGAGCTAACGAAATCAAAACTGGATGAAGGCTTAGAATCAAATTTCTTGTTGCTGTTAGTGACCATCTGAATAAGTTATCCCACCAATTATGTTTTCCATCCTTTGCACTCTTCAGAAGATAACATATTTATTTTGCTTCAAAATGAGCAGTAATCCATATTCTTTGTCCATTTTCTTGCACTTTTTTTTCTGCAGTGAGTAGAGATCATCACGCTGTCATAGCTTTCTTAACAATGTAAGATTCATTCCAATGGAGTTAGGTAGTAAATCTTGATACGATGTAGTTAGATTGTAATAATTGATGAGAAGTGGCTGGAGTTGAATAGTTAAAGTCACAGCCCATAATTTCAGTAAAATTAAATCTACAAATATTTGAGTGATTGCTTCTCTCTACAGTGATATTGCCCAGAAATATAAAATCACAGAGGGTTCTCATAGTAAACACATCCATTTCCAGTATACACAAGTACAGTTTCAGAGGTTGTGTCAGGATATATCTCAAAACAGCAAATACTTGTTCAGTGTCAAGACAAATGTCTTAGGCTTTAATAGCATTGCTGTCACAAATCCTTGTTGTTCTAGTTCAACACATATATCAACATCAACAGTCTGCTACTTGTTTCCCTTTTCTTGAGCCCATACCCCGTGTTTGATTGTACAGAGTGCAGTTCCATTATGATTTAATTTCAACCCAATAATGTGGGATGTAGTATATACCGAAGCATTGGATATTTATACTAAAAGTTGTGGATTTACTGTCAGTAGAGGAATAGGTAAAATTGTCTAGACATCACCAGGATTTGAATCACTTTCCAAACTCTGTTGCATTATCCCAGATTACCTCTTTCAGTGGGTAAGGTTCTCTCTTCACCTTTTCCTACAATTGCTGCCACAGCAGATTGTACCCACAGCTGAACCTGAAAACAACGAAGAGTGAGACAGACATTAACTTGGGTTGCACATAGTGCATTCGCAATTAGTTGGTGGTCCCTTTCCTTCTTTCCCATTGGGAAAATACATCGGATCAGAGCCATTGGTTAGTTCCCAATGCAATAGCAAAGATTGTTATGGATGTTCTAACTTGTGTAAATTACTTGTTGCGGAGCTTATTTGTTGGCTAAAACTTCAGCATTCATGCTGTTTGATACTCCTAATCCTACTCCTTAGATACCAGTCACATGTCTTCTTGACTGTTTTGGAGAGGTGAGGGTTGATCCATGGAACCACTCTAACCATCCTGCATGGGACATACTTAAGAATAGTGAACAGCTAGGTTTAATTGCTGAGATATTGATCTGTATTGGTAGTTTCACTCATTTGAGGGAGCACGATGAATTAAACAACACTCACAGTTGGCCTGTGTATTAAATTGCATAACTCTAATTTCAGTAATTTGAGGGGATAAGATTTTATTGATTCTGGGAGTAATATGGTAGGAAGTAGGTTGATAGGCAGTAGGTGTGGCTGTTGGTGTAGTAATGTTGTGGGAGTAAGAGAAATGTTAAACTTCCCAGTGCCCACTATGACACCTGAACCAGTTAATTGACACACAAACTCCCATAATGAATCCAAATGGCTCCATTCCTCTTGGGCATTCCAATTCCTTGTTGGGTTTACCTGGTATTGTTACCTGTGTGCAGCTGTATAAAAGGACAAGGTTAATAGGTCCTTCAGCAGTATCATGATCATATTGTAGGGCAGTTTCTCTGTCTATAATGCAAGTAGTGTCTGCAACCCAGATTCCTGGATACAGACAACTGACACTTGGGCAAAATGTAAGGTTGATGTGTGTGATCAGATGGATGCCTTTATTCTTGCTGCCCACTGGTTGATTTTGAATATGTTGAGCTTCACTGTACATGTTAAGGCAGAGGTTACCATCTTGTTTGATTACTGCATTCGGTACTGCATCTCCTGACACGTCAGAGCTGAACTTAGTGATCCTTATGGGCCCCTCAGAGTATTCTGTGATTGTGTGATCTGTACTGCCACAAAAGTGGCTGATCTCTTAATTGATGATTGATGGGAAGCAAGTAGGTTAAAATAGACTGGGTTCAGGTTTTTCTAGACAGGTTGCCTTGTTAGAAAGAAAGAAAAATCTACAATGCATGGATTCTATGTTTTGCACTGCTTCTATCAGTAGCTTTCTAGGCAGGTAGACCACAAGGTTTAGTTAGACTAATACCTACGATTCTGATTCATGGTAAATTTACCACAACAGGTTTTCCTGACCATGCTATCAGACGTTTTCTTTGATCAGAAGGTGGAGCATCAAGCTGCATCTTTTGCAAAGAACGTTCAACTCACAGGGCTCCCCGTGGGCCCATACCGATTACACAAATGCATTAATTCTGCCCAGGTAGGGTGTTGTTTGCAGGGATCATTATCACCTAATCCCTCATTGTGTTCTGAGTCTCTTTTAATTTCATGCTGTTTTGCAAATAAGTAGGTTTAAGAACTGCTAGGACACCTCTAAGTAGTAGTTTTAGCATCACATAATCACTTGTAGCAGATAATAGGGTATCATTGGGTTTTTGTTTATGTAGGTCTTGTATGCAGGTAAATTTTGTGATGGCTGTAGGAGAGCTCATTAAGACATCTTATGGGTTCACCTTGCTCCATAGCATCTATTTCCCCAGCCCAGTAAGCTACTCTGTTGATGATAGAATGGCACCCCATATTCAGAGTTCGGTCCTATATTTAAGAGAGGTCCTGACCCCAAATGTTGTTTGCGTCATGTCTATTCAGCATTATTCAGGAGGTGACATTTAGCAGCCTTGCCACAAATACTATGTTTCTATTTCACTTTTTTGTCATATTTTTCTTGTAAATTTGTCCATGGTAGCAGATCCTGGAGTGACTCACACAGTGTATCACAGAGCACCACCCTGAGGTCTGTCAGATTGTTCTGTTTTAATGATGGCTCTGGCTTTGGAAAACAGAGAATGATCTTCCCCCTGGTTGCTATCATTGATGTCACCCTATAAATTCCCATCCCACAGTTCAGGGGATACTATTAATTTCCTAATCTGCACAGTGTCAGGTTGATAGGGAGCCTCCATAAGCATAATCTTGACCTTTTCTTCTAACTTTTATTCTTTTTACCTTTCTTCCTGTAACCATTTCAGCAGCTGTTCAATTTTCAAATACAGTGTTAACTCAGCTGCCTTTTTGTCTTCAATTTCTTTTTTTTTTTTTGTCTTTCTCCTTTTTGTTATTATTCTTCCTATCCTGATAAGCAGCTTCTAAATGGGCACCTAGCATTTTACAAATAATTCTTCTCCCTTTTCCAGCCTTTGTGTGCTCCCTGGCCACTTTTGGCTGCTCTTCCACAGCTTCCCAATCATGCCAATTATCACAAGCACATTTTTCTGAGAAGTTGGGACTCAGGTTTATTTCATGACTCCATAAATAATCTGTGATGCTACTTGCCATACTTTTGACTATCCCAATTTGTTGCAGATGAATGAAAGGTACATCATTCTAAAGAGAGAAGCAGCAATATGTTTTATTGAGGTAAAATAATAATTTGACAGAGCTCAATACATTCAGTGGAATTCAGCAAAGTTTGTCACTGTTTTACCAAGGTTCAATTAAGTTTGACAGTGAGGTTCACTTATTAATTACTGCGTGGAAGAAACACACAAAAGCACATTGAGATAGAATCAAGTTTTACACAGAGACCAGAGATGTAAAGGATAAGGAAAACTATTCCTTTGAGTCATGAGGCTCAGAATGGACCCCATTGCTTTCTAAACTCCTTAGACAGCCTAGGTACAGCTAGGTCCAATCTCAGCCTCAGACTTGGACAATGGTTTACATCTCATGGAGATATCTGTACAAAGTTTATGGTAATTAATATTGAGTAGCTACATGGATTGGTAATGTGTCATTAGTATTAATTCAGCATTATCAGTCACTTACCAAAGATCTGTTGTCAGAAAAGGTATTTTTCCATCTTGGACAAGGAAGGATCTCTTAGTTTCAGGTAAGGGATCTCAAACCTCACGAGTAATCCCTACTCAAGGGGATAGTAACTAGCCTTCTGCATTTCAGGGAGAGCTCAAAAGTGTGCTCATCCTGATGGGAATATTTATAGAGTGAAGTAGTTGGCTGCTAGTCAATAATATAGACATTAGATGTTTTTATTTTAGCTCTACACTCTTGTTTTGTACTTTGTTTATCTTGCATTTTTGGGGCTTCAAAGCAAGGTTACAAAATATTTTTCCATGCACCTTGACTCTCTCATATGGGAGACAGGAACTTTCCAGCTCACAGGTTCACAACATGGTGTGAGGTTTGTTGCTCTTTAGTCAGCCTAAGTAGAAGTACAGCAAAGAGTCAAGTGCATCTGTCAAACTCTCACACCGTTCATGGACTAAAGGAGTTGCACTGATTAATCACTGGAGTACCTTGGCATCCTGTGGGTCATGCCACTGATCAAATCATAATAAATATCAACAGGAAAAGTGAAACTCAAGGAGGAGGTGGCTAACTGAGCAACATGAGAATAACAGGAGCCTGTATGCCTGGTTGTTTCTTCAATAGTTGATGAGAGATCTACTCTGAGTGCTTAGCTTCAGGTAGGAATAATGTTTCTCTGGTGTGTGCAGTTGCTGCACTGACTGCTCAGCAACTTGTTCAGGGGAAGCGAGACGGGAAGCTTGCTTTCTCAGTGTTCTGAGATTTACTTTTTTTATGTACATGGTTCTAAGTCAGAAAATGTATTCTTCATTTTTATAACCTATACAATCCTTTTTTACTTTCTGTTTTGTAAATACCACTATACCTCTGCAGGACATATCAGACCACCAGTAGTTCCAAGTTCACAATGAAGATGATACTCCTATTTCTGTTGCCATTTTAGAGTGGAGTTAATTAACATTTTTATAGGAGCAATAATTAACATTTTATGAGCTGGATTCCCTCATCCCTTGAACCTACTTTGGCTTCACTTCATACTGGAACATATAAGAGGGTAATGTTGGAAGATGCTAATGTTCTATTTGGGTTTAAGGGCAAAATGCACTTCATAAATGCTGCTGAATTGCAGTAATAGCAAGAGCTCTGTTTGAAGGAAAAGAAATGGCAGGAAGCCCTTAGCACCCATCCAAAATGCTAAGCTAACACTGAATAATAATTATTCTATAAGTGGTGTTCTTTTTGCTGTTATGCTGGCTAATATTTTCTTAGTGATATGACAGTCCCTCAACTATCTGAATCTGTGTTATTTTATATTTAGATTGTAAGCAAATAGAGGCAGGCCTCTGTGGTCTCCTGACACTGCTAGCAAAATGGGGTTTGGACTAAAGTGCTGAAGTGCTATGCCAGGTCAAAATTTTAATTGTAATAAATGATCTATCAGAATATTTGAGGAAATGTCTAGGAAAGCAGCAAGTTTTAGTGACAAACCTAGGTAAATTTCTCTCAATATCACTCCAAAGTTTATCCTTTCTGTCTGCAATAGCATTGTTGATGACTGTAGACACAGAGATACAGATCTCAAGAAGCAATAGAAGCATGTATATTACTGCCTTTTCAGACATAGTGTCTTGCATTGTAGAGAAAATGAAATTAATTGAATATCTGTTACATTTGCTTCAGTTTCTGCAGTATCTATTCTTTACAATGGTGGAGTTCTGTGTAAGGTGTCCCACTAATTTAAAAAGAACAATTTTTGTCATTAGTTCTATTATTAAAGAATGGAAGTTAGATGAAATACTGTATTATCAAAGTGCAACCATGCTGTGTTCGTGTCCTAGTTTTAGCTAGGACAGAGTTAATTTTGTCACAGTTCCTGTGAGGGGGTGTGGAGCCTGGATCCATGTGGTCGTGTCTAGGTTATTTATTCTATATCATGCACGTCATCACTGGGGGACATGGCTTCTGGTGGAAGAAAAAGGGAACATGATGTGGAACCACCACCACTTTTGTTCCTTTTTTTATCTGGGGAGCAAAACTGAGTACAGAGCAGTGGGGTGACATGGTGAAGATGTTTCCACTTGGAGGGTTTGTCCATCACTGTTTTTCCTCGTTTCAGGCTTGGGGAAGAAGTGTGAGTATGGGTGATTTTTCTGACATTGTTCTTTGTTGTCTTGGGGGAAAGAAACACTGGCTGTGGTAACATCTGCCATTTTCTCCTTTGTCTTGGGAGGCCACATGTTGCTGGCTGCTGTAGCATTGGGTCAGTTGGACTTGGGTGAGCATTTTTTCCATGAAATCACCCACTTGTAAACACAGTTGTTATTAGTATTGTTGCTGTTAGTGTTTGTTTCCTTATCTCATTACTGGTTTTCTAGTAAATCGTTATCTCGACCCATAATCTCTGCCTTTTTGTCCCTTTCTCATTGGAGGGACGGGGGAGGTAAGTGGCCGCTTGGAGCTTAATTTCTAGCTGGTTTTAGAAAGCAACAGTTCCTAATGTTTTTACTAACCAAAGAACATATTTTATTAAGATTTCAGTTCACAGAGATGTTTACTTATTGCTATCTTCTATCAAATGTTCTTCTTTATCAATACAGTATTCCAGTGCCAGTTCTTTTAGCTCCCTGGACCTTGGTTTACTTGTGTTGAGTGATCTGATCTATCTTTTGTGCAATATACCTTTCCTTGCCACATGAGAGAAGTATCTCATTAAGAAAAAAATCTTATTTTTTCAACTTTGAGATTTTAAAAATAATTTAAGTTAAACTCACGAGAATTTAACCTGTTAAAGGTTTATCTACTCAAGTTTTAAGTCCTTGCTCTTATATTTTGCAGGAAACCTAGAGCAGTACTGGAGGTTTGTTCAGCCGCACTGAGTATTGCATCAGGTGCCTCTTGCAATCTGTTTTACCTGTCTCCTGATACTGTTTGAAGTAGTAGGAAGCCTGTGTGCATAGAAAAAAGTGCAGACTGTGGCATAGTGGAAAACAAGTGTTTGTATTATCTGCTGGAGAGATCACATAGAATGGAGCATTATGTCATTTAATGTGCATGGTTTACGACACTTTCTTGGCTTCAGCTGGCTAGGACAAATGTTCTCTTTCAAAATCCCCTTTACCTGAGAAACCGCAAGGGATCTAGATGGGACAGCAAGGAAAGGCAAATGCAATATATGTCCTTATTTCTAGTCAAAATGTTGTGGATTGAAAATCGATGTAGTTTCTGCAGCATTACTTCATGTGCAAATATTGGATAATTTGTCAGCTGAAAAATAAAAAAATTAGGTAACAAGTGTGATTGCTGATGATACTGGGGCAAATTATTGGCCCACAAACATTGACAAGTAATTGAATATTTCAAAAGTCAAGCTCTTTAATCTTCACCTGAGTTGTAATGCTGTCTTGAGGTAACTTTTTAATGCTACACCTTTGGCAGACAATATAGTATCAGAAGCAAATGCATGAGTGCTGATAAAACAGAAAAGCATGAATTTTGAAAAGAAAGTTAAACCATTTTGGACAGTAGAGAGAAAATACTACAAGTCACAAATAATTTTAAAAAAAAGTTCAAGGAGAAAAAAGTCACTCTTTTCTAATGGTCTGATGAGGTCTAATGAATTCTTTAGCTATTTGCAGCTTAGGTTAACAAACTTAATGATGTGCCAGTAAGTAATGACAAAAATGGAAATCTAGTACTTTTTCTACATATTCTTATGACAGAAAAGAGAAGTAAAGCTATGTTTATGTAGGTTGAAGGTATCAAAACACACCTATTTTAGTATATTGAACTGTAAAATCCAGGACTAGTTGAAAAGATATGCTATACACAGTTTCTTGTTTTGATTTAATATTTTAGCACTGTTGCAATACCTAGCACAAACAAAATCAATTTACTTATCCTTAAAATCTTTATAGACTTCCTCTGGGAACGTAACTCTTCTTTCAGGAGAGTAACACTAATACCAGAACTGGCCTAAATGCCCAGCTGTTCACAGTCTGATGTTTATAATGGTTCTGAAAATATTTTCTCTTCTGCAACTTGCCTAACAGATTCCAAAAGTTATGATATAAAAAAAACCAAAAAAACAAAAAACAAAAAAAAACCCCAAAAAAACAAAACAATTCAGCATTTTGGCTGGCTGGGCAAATAGGATTTCTCCTCTTCCATCTCCAGCTGGTGATTATAGTTTGAGCATTTGCTGCGTGTTGTGAGATCAGCCCTTCCTCAGACATTTCCGTATCAGTTTAATGCTGGTACCAGAGAGCTGGGCAACCAGTTGCTATTGTGACAGCTATATGAGTTGGCCAAATTTAAATGGACCACTGGATTTAGAGATAAGTGGATCTACTAAATATGTTTGAAAGTGCACCATCCATGTGAAATCAGTTGTGTTGTCATTCACCACCAAGAAGGACTGCATCTAGGATACCTGACAATGGAAGAAGCCAATCACAAAATATCTTCAGGTGGAATGTCTGGAGGCATGACGCAAGGTATGTATAAATTAGGTAGAAAATCTCTAATGGATATGGGCCTTAATCTCTTATTTCCCACATTTCAAGCTAGAGCTCCTCTTAGAAGTGCAGGATGGCAGTCTTGTCATTGTTCTTACTGTACTGTGAATTGATTGCTAATGTCAACATTGTAGGAGATGTAAATTGATTAATAAAGTCCCTTTCAATCAGCAGAAGAATAAAGTCTACTCCAAAAAGTGTATAACTTGCCAAGCTTATTCCTGTGTTTTCAGTCTGTCTAAATAGATCAAGAATATGGTCATCACACAGTTTTCAGACAACCACAAAAGGTGAAAGGATCCTCTGGAAGTCATTAGTCCAAACTCCTTTTCAGCTTTCCGATGGTAGATTAGTTCAGCTGTGGCTATATCCTTCCAAATCTTGGAAATATGCAAGATGGGCGTTCTTCACCTCTGAAACTGCTCGATGCTATACTGTGCTGCTAGTAAAGAAACTTTTACCTATGTTCTATCTTAACATGCCAATGTGCTGTTTGTGGCCATTACTACCTGCAAACCGGTTTGGGGAAAAAACTGTAATAAGTAATAACTGTAATAACTGTAATTCACCACATCATACTCTGTGGTGAATGATTTTCCATAGCCTGTGGTGAACTGTCAACTGAGAGTCTTTGTCCTAGGTCAGGGGGGATGCCGTGCTGAGCTGAACGGAAACTCAAGTTGCAACATCCAATATTGTTCATCAAAAATATGGTAGGATCTGGAGAAGCTCACCAGGCATACACACTGACTGTCTAGCAGTGGATTTCTTTACAATATATCCTGTTGGCCCCAGTGGTATTTCCGATGTGTAATGTAACGATCAGATAGGAATGTGACTTTCTTTCTAACTAAAGAATATGTAATGAGTTTTCCTCACACCATATTTTCATATCTTTAATTCACCAGTTCATAAGCTGAGAGGGAGTATGCAAAGCACAAATACAACATGGACACATAGCAGGGACATAGTGAAAGTCAGATTATACCCTTACATAGACAGATTTAGATTTTATGTTGATGGGGATCAGTCTGAAGTGTCTGTAGAACACCTGTGTTATGTTTTGTAGGACTCAAGTTTAAGACATTTCTAGAATCAATGGGAAAAATAATGTCTTTGTTCATAATTGTCATTTTGCTTCATAATTGCTTATTTTATGGGGTAAAATTTAGTTTAGCTGGTATTGTAAAGTCATACTAACTTTGAAAAAAGAAACTGCATTTTTGTAAATATAAAAATACATGTACACATGGCTATGTACAGTGTCAGCAGCTTTCACTGCCAAACTTAATTTTCTAGATTTATTGTACATCTTGGTGTTTACATAAGGTATATATATATATATATGTGTGTGTATGTATTTGTATATGTTTCTTTGTCTATGAATCTGACCATCTGTCTGTCATTTCACTGTAATATTCCGTGTATTGCAAAGATTAGCTGGTAATAGCTGCGTCGTTTTAGTTCTACCCTATAGTAAGTCTGTAAACAGAATGCCCTTTAATCTAAAAATTGCATATAAAATTTAGGTAAGAAACCACATTACCTTGGTTTTATAGATCTATTTTTGAATGTGTCCAGGACTTAGTATTCTTCTAAATGGAGTGTGTATTCAGTAAGTGCATGTTTATTATGTAGTTGGCTAGTGCCTTGGCAGCAAAGAAAGCTTTCCCTTTTGTCTCTTTATGGGTGCTAGACCAATACCAGAAACACTTTTGCTCACCTCATTAAATCTAGATACACCTTAATGGCTTTTAAAGCCATGCCCCTAGTAATAGTAATAATATTGCACTGCATTTTTTACCTTATTGCTAGTTAACTGTAGAATAAACCTACTGCTCTTACCTCTAGGTAAAATTATAGTTTTTAATTTGAATGTAGTTTTAATCTTTAGATAAATTCTCTGATAAGATTAAATTAAATAAACATAGGTCATGCTAGAAACACAGAAAAAAATATTAACTTACTGGCAATAATGTGTTTTTGGGATTTGTGTTGTTTCTTCCTTGGAAAAGGAATGGAGAGAGAGTATACTCTATTTGCTGAAAATATTGTACATTACCAAAGGATAATATTAATAGGAAAGAAGACATATAGCCATATTAGTTATTTAGTTTTTAAAGAGGAAAAGCCCTCACTTTTTCTTCTGCTGATTATTCTACTATTTATCCCCCTGGATTAAGAAGAAATAATGAATGTATTCTGCTTCAACAATGCCTTCCTGAAGGGTATTGTGAACATGTTGCAAGGACTACTGTCACATAGATCTTTATCAAAATAACTAAAAAAGAATCATGTTTAGCAAATTCCAGATAACTGAAGAAAATTAACTCTTGCCTTATTTCTTTCACAGGCTTTGCAGACTGGCAGATTTGCATAAATTACATGATTCTTCAAGACCTGAGATCTTGAATGACAAAGCATAGCATTAGGAAAATTATTCTTGTGGTATTATATGTACCTATCTTTGCTTCAAAAGAATCCAAGTACCTTGGATTCAAGGTGCAAAATTGGATTCAAGTGCTTCACGGGCAAGAACTGCCATATACAATCAATGAAATAATTGCTAAAAGTAAGTGAAGGAGGGATCCTAATTGGACACTGACAAATTGACTTGTTAAATTGAACTTATCTGGAGGTGATCCCTTAAACTAAGAAGTGACCTGTTAGGATTGACATGAAAAACCTGATATACAATTATTTGTCTTTGTTAAGCTGCTCATTTAAGCAAATTAAATTTGTCTTTAGAAACTGCGGCACTTTTTAAGTCTTAGAATAATCATTGCTATGTGTAATATTTCTAGCACCAAGCTATTTAAAATACTGATGTATACATAGGAATCTTGTTTTTCATTAATAACTCAGAACCTCTCTGACTGTTACAGAGATGAGTCCAAAGGAGCCAGCTACTTGTGCAGTGTTTTTTTATGTGCTCTTGCAATTGCAGTGTTCTGTTTACCGGTATAGAGTTGATGCTTTTCCTTCTTTTGAATAGCATTTTAACATAAATTAGTATAGCCTGATCCCAAATACAAATTATGATGCAAGTAAATGCAGTGCATAGACTACACCATTTCCCTGCCATCCTGCAGAATATGTAGAACATTGATGTGAAAAACAACCCAACTTTTTTTCCTCTCCCTTGTCTGAGCAACTCTGGTATGATCCCTGGTATGACATCAAAGTGCCATAAATGGAAGTCACTTCCCTGGCACACACTGATCAAACTCCAGAGCAAGTGAACCTGGGTTTATATGAAGATCATATAAACAGTTCTGCTGTCTGTGTTCAGCCATCCAAGAACCCGGACATTTATCCTGGCATACCTTAGGACACTGAATCCTCAAGAAATATTGTAGTGATTAAAGGAAAAAAAAAATATATATATATATATGCTGCTGACTATTATAGCATGGCTATGAGAACAAAACTGTGTAGTGGTAAGAAATAATGCATCATTTATAATAACTTAGTGTAGAACAGCTACATTTGTAACCCATCCATTCCCAAAAATCTCAACCGAAACTCTCAATAAAACCCTAGCTCTTGCTTTTATTATCCTTCTGAAATTGTTCTTGTTTATTTGCTGAGCAATACAACTTGCATACTACTTTCCATTGATAACAGCATAGAAAGCAAACCAAAGTTACAGTCCTATTAACCTACTAAGACTATAATAATCAATATGACTTATGCATGTAAATTCTTGGGTTTTGCCCTGAAAAACCTCTCTACATTAACTCCTCTGCTTGGTCTCATGAGACAAGTTGATGGTTACTGCTGTTATTTTAAAAAATCTTAGAAGACTTTTTATATTGCTTTGGTGCAGTGGTAATTTAGGAAAAAATGAATATTCAGTGCAGAAGAAACAAATATTTTAAATACATAAATGGATACCAGTCCCTTGCCTTTGTTGGATACCGGAAACCTTCTGTCTGGAAACTGAGTTAGCATGCTGTTATCTACTGCTGTTTACCAATGTAGTGGTCTTTTTAACTGCATTTCCTGCTCTGCCTTCATGTTTCTTTTTTCAACATTTATAATTTATGAGTCATTAAAGATGTTGTTTGATGTAGGTGCAGCACAGAACAGATTAAGTGCTGCTGTAAAACACAAGTTTTGGCAGTGTCAATCAAATTATGCTTTCTGCACAGTAATGTGAGTTTTAGTGGTATCTGTGAGAAATTGTTTGACTCATTATCGCTGTGAATGCCAAATAACCCTATAACTAAGATACAGGTAATTGTGATGAAAATCAGAACTTTGATTCTCATCAGTTGTCAAGAAACTGTTTCTGACTATATAGCTTATGCGTACTTGATGACAAAAGTCTTTTCAAACTGCAGCTGTTTCTCGATACTGAAAATATTCAGAACTGATAATTATCAGAACATTTCCTCAATGATACACAACAGCAGCTCATCAAAATCAAGACCATTTGCTACCCGCAAATAGTTTATAATAGGAGATTTCTCATGCTAAAGGTGTTTTGATAGAGGAAACAATGGAACAGAAGACAGTGGAAGTGGACAATTATCTCTTCAGGATGACCCTGACTGCATCTGCTCCTGAACCGGAGCAGTAACTTGCAGCTAAAACAACTCATTCCCAAGTAACCACTTGCTGGCCCAGGCTTGATCTATTACTTTTTCCCTGACCTTGTTGAAAAACAGTCACTTTTGTCGATCATTACTGTCTATAGAAATGTTGTAGTTCAGTACGTAATATTTAGAGCTGATTGGGTTAAATCGTGTACCTCAAGGAGTGCTGTCTTTTTCCTGTTCTGTGTGCATTTATCCAGCCTATCACTGGAGACACTACCATTTTAGTCTTTAGAATCTCTTTTCTTCCCCTGTTTTCTGATGTGTCATAGACAGCAGGTGCCCTTTTTTTTTTCCTATCCCAAAAAGAAAANGAAATAAACTAAAATATATACAATCGCTAAATGGTAGAGTTTTGGGTTCTTGGAGAAGTAAGGAGGGGAGATCAGCAGAGCTGGCACACTGGATTTCCAGAAGGCAGACTGCCTTTCTAGGAGGCTGTTTGAGATTCCCTTGGGAGGTAGTCCTGAAAGGTAAAAGGGTCCTGGAACATTAGATATTCCTCAAAGAGGTACAGGACATACCTTAAAGGCACAGGAGCAGGCTGTCCCCACATGCTGGAAGATGAACTGTAGGGGAAGAAGAAAGGCCTGTCTGAACAGAGAGCTTTGGCTGGGACTTGGAGTAAAAAGAAGAAGGAAGTGAGGAAATGGCAGGCAACTCAGCAGGGCTATAAGGTTATCATGAAGTTATGCAGGGAGAAATTTAGAATGGTCAAAGCCCAACTAATCCTGATGCTGCAGTAAAAGACACCATAAACTTTTTGTAAATTCATCAGGAAGAAAATGAGTGATAAAGAGAATCTACATCTTCTACTGGATGCAAGGAGAAATGTAGTGACAATGGCTAAGGAAAAGACCGAGGTACTTAATGCCTTCTTTACCTCAGTCTTTAATAATAAGACCAATTCTCAGAGTA
>VZRS01013103.1:0-31009 GCA_013398055.1 Ifrita kowaldi | reverse complement strand
CTGTTCTGTGTGCATTTATCCAGCCTATCACTGGAGACACTACCATTTTAGTCTTTAGAATCTCTTTTCTTCCCCTGTTTTCTGATGTGTCATAGACAGCAGGTGCCCTTTTTTTTTTCCTTATCCCAAAGAGAAATAAACTAAAATATATACAATCGCTAAATGGTAGAGTTTTGGGTTCTTGGAGAAGTAAGGAGGGGAGATCAGCAGAGCTGGCACACTGGATTTCCAGAAGGCAGACTGCCTTTCTAGGAGGCTGTTTGAGAGTCCCTTGGGAGGTAGTTCTGAAAGGTAAAAGGGTCCTGGAACATTAGATATTCCTCAAAGAGGTACAGGACATACCTTAAAGGCACAGGAGCAGGCTGTCCCCACATGCTGGAAGATGAACTGTAGGGGAAGAAGAAAGGCCTGTCTGAACAGAGAGCTTTGGCTGGGACTTGGAGTAAAAAGAAGAAGGAAGTGAGGAAATGGCAGGCAACTCAGCAGGGCTATAAGGTTATCATGAAGTTATGCAGGGAGAAATTTAGAATGGTCAAAGCCCAACTAATCCTGATGCTGCAGTAAAAGACACCATAAACTTTTTGTAAATTCATCAGGAAGAAAATGAGTGATAAAGAGAATCTACATCTTCTACTGGATGCAAGGAGAAATGTAGTGACAATGGCTAAGGAAAAGACCGAGGTACTTAATGCCTTCTTTACCTCAGTCTTTAATAATAAGACCAATTCTCAGAGTATTCAGTATGCTGAGCTGGAAGGCAGGTACTGGGAGCAAAAAGATACCCCATAATCCAAGGGAAAGTGGTCAGGGATCTGCTACACCTCTTAGACACACACAAGGCTATGGAACTGGATGGGATCCACTCTAGGGTACTGAGGGAACTGGTGGAAGTGCTCACTGATCCACTTTCAATCATTTGCCAGCAGTCCTGGCTAGCCAGGGAGGTCCCAGATGATGGAAGGCTAGCCAATGTGGCACCCATCTACAGGAAGGGTGAGAAGGAGGATCCAGGGAACTGCAGTCTGTCAGTCTGACCTCAAGCCAAGGAAAGTAACAGAGCAGACCATCTTGAGTGCCATCATGCAGCACATACAGGACAACAAGAGGATCAGGCCCAGCCAGCATGGGCCTGATAAACAGGTCCTGCTTGACCAATGTGATCTCCTTCTATGGCAAGGTAATCTGCTCAGTGGATGAGGGAACGGTGGTGGATGTTGTCTACCTGGACTTCAGTAATGCCTTTGACACTCTTTCCCACAGCATTCTCCAGGAGAAACTGTCTGCTCAGGGGTTGGACAGGTGCGCTGTTTGCTGGGTTAAAAACTGGCTGAATGGCCAGTCCCAGAGAGTGATGGTGAATGGTGACACATCCACCTGATGGCTCGTCACTAGTGGTGCTCTCCAGGGCCAGCCCTGTTTAATACCTTTGGCAACAATCTGGATGAGTGGGTCAAGTGCACCCTCAGTAAGTTCGCAGAAAACACCAAATTGGAGTTTGATCTGCTGGAGGGTAGGAAGGCTTTACAGAGGGATCTGGACAGGCTGGATCAATGGGCTGAGGCCAATTGAATGAGATTCAACAAGGCCAAGTGTTAGATCCTGCCCTTGGATCACAACCATCCCATGCAGTGCTACAGGCTGGGAACAGAGTGGCTGGAAATCAGCCCATTGGAAAAGGACCTTCAGGTATTTGTTAAAAACTGTCTGAATATGAACCAGGGTGTGCCCAGGTGGCCAAGAAGGCCAATTGCATCCTGGTTTGTATCAAAAATAATGTGGCCAGCCATCAGGACCAGCACAGAGATTTTTCCCCTGTGCTCAGCACTGGTGAGGCTGGAACTCAAAACCTATGTTCTGTTGTGAGCCCCTCACTGCAAGAAAGGCATTGAGGTTCTGGAGTGTGTCCTGAGAAGGACAACAGAGCTGCTGAAAGGCTGGAGGACAAGTCTGATGAGGGGAGCTGAGTGAGCTTGGGTTAGTCTCTAGAAAAAGAGGCTCAGAGAGGACCTTATCACTCCCTACAACTGCCTGAAAGGAGGTTGTAGCCAGGTGGGGGTCGGTCTCTTCTCCCGGGTAACAAGTGACGGGACCAGTGGAAATGGCCACAAGCTGCGCAACGGGAGGCTTAGATTGGAGAATAGAAAAAAAAATTAATGAAAAGGGTTGTCAGGCATTAGTGCAGACTGTGCAGGGATGTGGTGGAGAAACCATCCCCGAGGTATTTAAGCGACATGGTTTAATGGTAGACTTAGAAGTACTGCATTAACAATTGGACTCAAGGTTCTTAAGGGTCTTTTCCAACCTAAAAAATTCTATGATTCTATAATTCTATTCATAACTAATGTGTCAGGTTTTTAAATACAGGCTTGGGAGAAGCAAAGGCCCATGAGTTTCAAGCAAGAAGAAAAACTTTTCCCTTTCTTAATGATTATATTATGACACACTGTTAAAAAATGTGTAAAGAGATTCAGATTAAAACCTGCTTGTGCCAATCTAGTCCCATCTATGCAAAAATTGCTAGCAAGAAAAATATTTCTTGAGAGGGAGCTCTAAATATTTCTCTTTTATGTCCTCTATAAGGGTAGATACTTTCATTGTACCATCTCAAAATAAAATAAACATCCCTAATTTATTTTGCATGTCTTTTTCCTCTTTTACATATTACTTCTTTAAAAATTACTCCTTGAATCATAAGACTAGGGGAAAAACCCTCAAAAAACTGCCAACATATTAGGTGGTGACTAAATAGGCCAAAGTGAAAGATTCCTTTTATCATTGTCCCATGAAGTTTATATTGTATCTCAAGTAAAAATAAAAATAATAAATATTATAAATCACTTCTTAAAAGAAATTCTTAGCAGACAATCAGTGGGAAGCATTCTACATTCTGCCAGCTGTGGTCTCTCTGAATCAATCTCTTGGGTCATTCCAGAGGTGATGTAGATTCTGTCCTCTGTCTTTTTACAGTGCCCACTCTTCTTTGAAAATCTAGCAGAGACGGGACTAGAGCAGGGCTGGGGCTTTGTGATCCACCTGGCCTTGGTCCCTGTAGAGGGATGGGAATGTCGCAGTCATAGCCCTACCAAATTACTGAAGCCAAGGCATTGAGCTGTTGCTGACAGTGACCATTGTCATGACCAGAGAGGGAAGTTGTAACAAATCCTGAGTGCAGAAATGTGGAACAGGCTGCTCACAAGGACAGTGTTTCTCATCCCTTTTGGTGAAAGGTTGAAAAGTAAGATATGGTCCTTTGAACTTATTTTTTCCTAAGTGTTCTAATCTCTCTGGTTCAACGCTTTCCTGAATCCTTCTAAACTCTTACATAACTTCTGCATTTCCTTCTTTTCGGATGCAGAGTATATTCTTTGGCATGTAAATGTATCTCTCAAAATTCAAGCACAGAGAGTCATGCATCAGCTGGTCCATGAATTGTGCATTAGCTTTGTGCATTCTGAAGTTGTTGGCAAATTGTTGATTTATTATTTATCGACGCAATAATGGCCAGCAGTTTTAAATAGAACTTCAATCTGCATTGCTTCACGTGTCTTGGAAAAAACATCTTTGCCATCTAAATTGCTGTAATGTATTTTAAGCATATCTTCATATGTATCTTGTATTTCATGTGGAAAAAAAAAAGAATAATATTGATATATATAAAATACTTACAATATATTCTAGTTTCCTTGCTGAGAGGCTAGTTCCTTTACAATTGTTGTGAAGGACTCCATTCTAATTGGATTTATTTTCAATAAAGTTGATCTTTCTATTAATTTTATATTGTTCTGATCCTTAAGCATCCAAATTATCATTTTTAGCTAAAAGAAGTCATTTCCTTTCTTGTTATACGCTATTTCATCCTACTTACTTTTTTATTACTTTTGAACAAACTATCGCACACACAGTTTGCAATCTGTTATGATATTTTTCTTTGAAAAACCATTTTTCTTTACAATGTGCTAAGTGGTCTTGCTTTCTGCTGTGACTCTTCCATTATTTTATGTATCTGCTTCAAGACTGAGAAAAAGGGCTGGTTCATACTCCATCTCTCCCTTGCCCTCTTCCCTCCTCTCTCCTTTCCTCTTTTGTGTCCCTCCCTTTTATTTTATTCCATATTTGATTATGGTTTATATTTCAATTATTAACCTGTTCTTAGTTCAACCCCATATTTTCTTAATTTTACACTTCTGGTTCTCTGCCTCATCCAGCTGTGGGGGGAAGTGAATGAAAGGCTGTGAAGTGCTAAGTTTTAGACTGGGGTTACACAGAGCCGTATAGAAAATGTTCTCCCTTTTCAGATATTCAGCTAAGCTGTGCTGTCTGCCATGCTTCCAACCCTCTCGGGAGCCTGGAATATGAGACAGAACAAGGCTAGTGGGCAAAATCTTCAAATTCTTAGTCAGTCTAGTATTTGTCATTATTTGAATGGGATTAGAGGCTGACCTGCAGTGATTTTTATTAAGATAAAGACAAAACAAAAACCCAAGCCCAAAACATTTCCAAGACAAAAACTTGAGTGGCAGATATAGCTTTTTCACTTACTATAAATAGTAGGGTCTCCACTTCCACTAATTCAGCAAAAGACTTGAAATGTCACACCTACTTGTCCATTTACATTATGATATTAAATATACGTGCTTTTGTATGTTTTTAGTCAAAATTCAAATGTATACCAAATTCATGTATACCAAGGAATGCAGGGCTGAGTTCTATATGCAAGTATACTGAAGCCTGACTCAAAGACAACAATCAATGCCTGGAATGCTACTGTCAAGGACTATAACCTCTCTTCTGTTGCAAATTAGGGAGTCATAGAACTTGAAATATATTAATTTTAGTGGTCTCTCAAGAAAGAAAGCATTGCATTGCCATTATTCAGGACAGTTGTCTTTCTAAGTAACATAGCAGCTGTAGCCAGCTGACTCACACAAATGTTTGGACACAATATGCAACCATAAAAACCAGCTTACAGGATAGATTTGTAACTATTCTTGGCTTACTAGAAGGTTTTAAGCAATACAGAATGACAAAATTGGTAATTTTTGTTGTTGTTCTATGGACAACTAATACTAATTTATGTTCTATGGACAACTGATACTAATTTTTGGTAGTTTTTACTGGATATTCCAGCAGACCATGGCATGAACTCAGGTGCTAGTGAACTAGGTCTCATAGCTATCGGGAAAAGTATAATTTATTATCCACATTTTATGCATGAGAAGACTGAAATGTGGAGTGCCAACAGCAAATGTCTCTTTCAGTGCTGTAGCCAAGAACAGAGCCCAGACCTTCTTAGTCACATCTGTCCTTTCACCTGGACAGAGCAATGGGAATGTCAAGTTCTTCTCACTGATTTAAGCAACAATACATTTTTAAATATCTGTCACAGTGGACCTCAGCCTCTCTGTACTGACTAAATAGGTTCTTCTTTGAAATATCATCCAGGGGCATTGAAGGTGTCTGTAGTTGTTGCTGAGAAACTGAACAAAAGACACGGATATATTCATTCTTGTGAGAATTTTTACAGCTGTCAAAACTTCTTGGGATTTCTGGGAAACATTTAAATTAGTTTTTTTTCTGGATGCTTGGCATTATGATTATCAAACACTTTGGCATTTAAAGCTGATCAATGAAGCACCTGCTTCCTTGAACATGGCACTTCATAGAGACTAGGGTTATAAAACTTTCCTTCCTTTACCTCTCTCCTCTGTTCATGAGGGACATTATCCACCAAGACAGAACTCTGGTGAGCAAATTATATTCCAGTGTGCATTCACGAGGTGGCATGAATCAATTTATGGGCACTCCAGTATTTCAGTTTATTCCATCTGTTCAGTACATGAATTACAAATTCAGACACAAACACTGTTTAGAGACACATCATAAAAAGTTAGCTGAAAGTGATTTGTATCTGTATATACTATATGTGCTTTATTCTGCACACCATGCAGCTGTTACATTTGATGATTGTTCCAGACTCAAAATGCAGCCAACTGGTGATTTTTATGTATATGTTTATTGTAATAAGTGCTGTAATAATGTTAATGTTTTGTATGTTTATACAAAGACATTTGGGGTACTGTTTGAAGGACAGAACTGTAAAGGGGGATTGCATTGACACTATCTTGAAAATATCCAAGGCCTAGATAATTCTGTATAAATATATTTTAAAATCGTGTGACTATTACTCACAATATTCTCAGGAATTTTTTTTAATAATCCTTAAATTAATAAATTAATAAATTAACTAGAATGCAGGGTGGGGGGCTTCCATGTCAAGAGTTACAGTGTTTCATGAAGGCAGAGGGAAGTGTGCAATATGTACTTTAATACGTAGGTACAAATGGCTGTGCAGAGCAGTCCAGTGGACAATATTTTTTCCTCCCTCAAGAGCTGATTTTTGTCCTGCATTAACCACATCCTGGAAAATACAGAAACAATTCTTTGAATAGGGCTTGTAATTCACATCTTTAACTCTTTCCACTCCTAGGTAATTTCTTTAAACAGTAGTTAGGAAAATTTTGTCTCTTCCTTGTATCTATCCCACTTAGTCAGCAGAACCTTGACCTAATAGACACAACACAAAATGTTTGATAATACCTATTTCTTTACCTCTGCTCCTCCTGTACACAGTTATACGTGTGCCCTTTAACAGAACAAAGGTGCAGGCTGGACATATTTGCCAAGGAAAGGATCTGGACATTGAATCCCACGGGGAGGGATTCACCTTTCAGTAACCTGCATAAAGTGCCTGAACCCTGTAGAGCGGCTGGATTTGTAAGGCATATGTCTTGCTTTTCGGTAGGCATCCTGGATCACATCCAGATGTGTTCACAACTCCCCATAGCCATGGCAGAGGGCTCCAGGTACCCAATGCAAGACTGTGCTGTAGAGCACAAGTACTGAAGAGCCTGGACACAGGCAATATTATGTACTTACTGGTGGATGTCTAAGTCGGCTCACTTTTACATTGGAAAGTCCCTGAGGGGGGCAATATTGCCTTTCTCATGCAAAGTGATGTGATGTGCCCATTTTTTTTCTGCCTAGCCCTGCACAAGGCTTTCGAACATATGACTTCCATCTCTTCAGTGAAAGTCTTTAATTCTAATCTATTATGTATTTCAGAATGAAGTTTGTTAGATGTTTCTTAAGTTTCTCAACTGGAAGACATTCCCAGGCCCAGTAAATATTGAAATGTTTCACATCTAAACTGAAAATATTAGCTTCAGAGGATGGAAGCGGTTCAGCTCTTTTCAAGCGGTTTACTCTTTTCAAAGTTACCAAGCAAGTCAAATGTTGAATTTGTCACTTCCCATCTTCTGCCTCAGAAATATGCTATCAGTGATGTGTCTCTTCAAAAAATTGAGGATTTTTTAAAAGAGAACTAAACTCCAGCTTGTGTTGGATCCCCTACTTTTTTTTCCTAAAACTTGCTTGTGAGGAGATAGCATTTTATGACTCATTATTTAGTCTGTTGCAAAACATATTACCATTTTAAGTTCATGGCATCACTGCAAAGAATTTCAAATATCAATTTAAAGATATGCATGTGGTATTATGGGGACATATTTTTGCAAGTCTACAGGTTGGCCTATTATATGGTCATCTGATTGTGTAGTAAATACATCTCATTGTAAGAAACTTTTCTTTATCTTGGAAAGAAAAAAAAAAGCAGTTATTTGACTTACTGTATTTGCATCAGCTAAATTAACTAGTAAAAGAGTCCCAAATGATAAAGAGATTTTCATATGAACTGGGAAGATTTCTGCTTCAAAATTCCATCTCCAATTTGATATTATTTGTTATTAATTGAAATCATCTCTGTTTCAACTACTAGGAGCTGGTATACAAGATAATTTGACTTTGATCATGAGTATTTATCTGGAGCTATATGTCAAAATGCAAAACAACAACAACAAAAAAATCTTGATGTAGACAGAAATAAGCTGAGAAATGCTTTCTTGTGTCAGAAAGGTTTTATAGAGATTAAGAGAAGGAGAAATTATCTAAATGAGAGCAAATTGAAATAAAGCTGGCAAACAAAAACTAGTGTGTAAGAACTTCAGAGAAGTACCTAATGTCTTTTTTTTAATTTGCATTTTTTTTAATTTGCATTTTCTGCACTGGCACCTCTATAGCTAACCTGAATTTCCAAAGAGCCAGAGCACCCCAGAAGGAAATACTCAGTGTCTGGAGCTGTTCAAAGTCATGTAACAATGATACATCTTGAATTATTCACTTCCTTCACTCTTTTGTAAATTGTAGCCAACAGTTGCCTTCACACTTGTGGTTTATACAGAATTCTTCCCTCATGCTCTCAACAACAGCAAATGAGAAAATGTTGAGAAATGGAAGAAAAGGGCAGAAAAATGTCTGTCAACTTTCAGAGCAAAAAAATTTGCTTCATTTCTAGTATTCTTCTGTTCATAGGCTGAAGACGCTGAATCAAAAGCCACATAGAAACTGGTTCATCCCATCTAGGTGTTGACATTTATTCTCAAAGGACTAAAAATTTCTAAATAAAAGTACGAGTCACTTAGGGAATTAAATTGAACCTGTGCCCCCAGTCCTCAAAGATATATTGTGGAAAAGTATATGGAGTTTATTTTACTGATAACATAGTGGAAGTTGAAGATACAGCTGCAGTTGGCTGTCAGGACTGTGCTCAGGTGCATATGCAGTGTGCAATCTCATCACTTCCTTGGGTGGCCCAGGTGATCTCCAGCTGTTCTCCAGCTGTTCACACCAATGAAACAACAGGCTGACATGAGACAGAGTCAAATTTCTGGCTGGCCTGTTGAGGAAATTTATATGCTTAAACATGCTGATTTACACCCTGGGTGCAGGACTTGGCTGTTGCAGAGACTTCCCCAGGCAATTCCTGCTGTAGAATTACCCAGACAGTACACGGGAAAGCTGCTTGTCAATACTTTGCATAAACTGCTTTTGTACTTGCAGACATGCTCACATGGAACAGTCTTTCACACATGGAAAAATAAAATATTTTGATTATAGTTTAAGTTAATCAATAGAGATGGATTGTGCATTCGCTGGAGTGGTCGCATAGGATCACAGCTCAGCTTGCTTATAAAAATTTAGTAGAACAGTTTGGGAAGTCTCCTCTGATAAGGCTAAGAACTCTTAAAATGGACTCCCATCACCACCTGGACAGACATTGACCAACTAGCTGGAGATAAGATTCCGCGCCTGAGTATCATCCCATGCTAAATATCTGACAAAATAGTAGGGGTTTTTTGCTTGTTGTTTTTTGTTGCTATTGTTGTTTGGTTTGTTTTGGTTCTTTTGCGGTTTCGTGGGGTTTTTTTTGAGGTGGTAGGTTTTATTTGAACAGTCTGTCTGCAATTGCCTGTGCAATAGTATATTCTCCTGACCTTCTTCCAAATTCTGATTGGGATAAATCCCAATCATGTGCCTTATCTTTTGTTTATGCTTTCACTTCTATAGGGAAGAACTCTAACCTTGAAGCTAGAAGTCGTGGTGGTCTTCAATGAGTATTGATGTGATGTAATGCATGTGGAGACAGGGTGGCTGAAATTATGTGAGTTGAACCAATGCCTTATTTAACCTAGGCTCATATCCCATCCTAAGGCAAATCTTCTCTCCCTTGCAACATAGTAGTTTGTGGCAGGGAAATCTGAAGGTCCTCCACCTACATGAGGCAGATATTGCGAGAGAAATATTCAGACACCAAAAGAAGACATTTTGTTTAGGAAGGGACTAATCAAATTAAGATAAGAGCCTCACAAACATTTTCTCAAAGAGTAATGCACATGTTTTGGGTATTTTTTATACATTGTTTTAGAATTATCAAAATTTCAAGGATTTCAAAGTGCAAAGATGTCTGGAGCATATATTAACCTAATAAGAAACTCAGCAGAAGATGTGCTTGAATGTTTGGGGTTTAATATGTCAGTCCACATCATCCTACTTTCAAATATTTAAAAATTCCAAGATAGGAGATAAACAAAATCATATGACCAAAAGCAGTCAATACTGAACTGTCAAAGCTGACATTTCATGGACTATCATAAGATGGTATTTATATTAATAAACTACTTGGAGGACATTTACCTGTCAAAAATATCCACAGAAATCAGAACTTATTAATTAATCATATGCAAACAGAAGATAAGAGCTACATTTACACTGTAATATAGTTTGACTAGCTCCAAATTAAAACCTGATATCTAGGGGGGTTTGGAAGTGATTACTTATAAAAAAAAAAGAAGAGAAAAAACAAGGAAGAAAAATCTCTTAGACCAACTGAATTTATTGTAGTCAAAAGAGGAGTAGAGCTCCAGGTTAAATGTTGTACTAATGCCCAGTCTTGCCCCAATGCCATAATTTCAGCAATCAAATACTATTTATTTACACCATGTCTCTTTTGCGCTAGTGTCATGCATACTAAATATTTACAATTCAGTCTTCAGTTTATAGCTTCACATTGGCAACAGCTTTTTAAAATATTTAATAAACTACTCTACTTAGCGGCTTATATATCATTTGGGAGTAATGCAACAGAATTGCTGGCAAGTTATACCACCTCCTAGGGTGCTTCTTCATTGCAGAACAAACCAGACTGTTATTACTCTAATCAGTATTATAATCTTATATGACATCTGAGAGCACATTGAACTGTGTTACTCAAATCAGTGTATTCCCTATCCTGATATATTTGTGTGTGATATGGAAGATGGCTGTTTGGTCTGATTCACGATTACTATTCTTTTTCTTAAGCAAATATGGACCCTGTTTTTATTAGAATAGATAAGATTCAGACTTATACCTGAACAGTATCTTTAAAATAAGATTCAGCAATATTTCAGTGTAGATTCTCTTGAGTCTTAGTTTTGCATGCGGAACCTTGAGCTTTGCAAGATGTAGAGACATCATTAATTGAGCAATTACAATAATAAATTGTAACTAGAAGGAAGCACTTGCTAAACTCTTGAATTCTGTTAGATTGCTTATTCCTAATAAATTCTTTTCTAGGGCTGCAGTATGGATTGAAACATGGAAAGTGACAGAGCACCCTATGCAGTAATCTAACAGTGTAAAGGCACCTGTCCTCTGCCTTGCTGTGGGGAACAGCTGAATTTTAAGGGCAAAAAATCATCCAGTTCTCAATACTTGCTAATTGGCTGAGCATTTGACTGCTGGTCCACAGGAAGAAAGAAAAGAAAAAAGGTTGGGGGTGGGAAAGACTATGCAGAAAAGTCACATGCAAATCATCTACAGCCTTTAATTTGTTGGGAGTAGAAACTTTAATGCTCATGCAGAATCAGCTCTACAGTATTCTAACAGATCTTGCAGCTGTGAATTGCTTTTGCTATGAAACCAATTCAAAATTCAATATTTGTTTTGGAAAAGGCCATATCACTGCAGAACTGTGTTGTCCTCTGCTTACTTGAGAGGGGAGGCTTGAGACTGTAGATAATGTGTGCCTAGCAGGCTGTGGAGGAAGGAGTCCTCCACATAATAATGAAAATCAGAATCACAGACTTTTAAAAAAGTAATCAAGCTTAGTTTAGCCATTCTTGCACATGTAGAAAGTTGGACGTCTTTTGCATCTGAAATATTATTTTGCTTCTGGCTCTTTTAATAAGTCATGATGAATGTTTAATGATGTTTCTTAAAAATACCCACATTAACTAACCATGACCCCTTATCTAGGGCAAGAAAAGAGAACACTTAAGTTAATGACCCAATGCCTGGGGAACCCTATATTCTTTAAAGCACAGAACAAGTGAGGACATTTATAGATCTGGTGGGAGATAATAAAAAGTGCCCGATTTACATTGAAAGTCAACAGGAGTCCTCTTTGGACCTCTAAAAACCTCTCCTTTTATCAAGTAATGGGAATGCACACAGATTATGTCATAAAGTTAAGTGCACAGATAAAGGCATTTGGGAGGGAAAAAGTATCCTGTACTCTTCATAGGCAAATTTTGACTTAGATGAATAATTTTCCACTTCTGTATATAAAATGCCCTATCAGGTGTCAACAGAGTAATTTAAGATTGCTCCATTTGTGTCCCGAGAACACGTGTGGTATGGCTAATTGCTCCTGCACTTCACAGCAGTTTTAGCATCTCAGTCTGGTCTTTGTGCAAAACAAAATCTGTTTTTTGTGGGGAGATATAAAAACATGGTTCTTTGGGGTTACAGGCAGCCTTTCCTATCCTGGGGCACTGTTCTTCTCACTTCTCTTCAGGCACTTCATGCAGAGGTCCAAGCTAGAAGCCTGGCTGCCCTATGATTATTGTCTATGGGCACTGCAGAGAGAGAGAGGCTCCTCAAGGGACAGTGCAGCCCACTGATGAGTTGTACCATCTTTTGTGCATGTCTGTCACTCTGGTTTGTTGATGGAGGACTATTGTTGCAATGGCCATGGGAATAACTAAGTTCAGGGTATGCTGTGGGGTGACTGTAGGCCTGCAATTCCTTTCCTGGATGACTGCAGAGAAAGGTGGGAGAGAGTGACTGATTCAACTTCCTGCTGAACTTTGGCCTTTTACATGTTCAAAACAGGAGTTTAATGGAAATTTACTTTAGTGAATAATACTGTAACTCTGCTTCTTGTTATAAAGCACTGAACAAAACTAATGTTTTATTCATCAGAATAACAGCAATCTTTTCTATTTTTTGTCATAGAAAACATACTTTCTTTTCTGTTTATCCCTTTTGAAACAATTTGTGATTCTGTGATTTTAAACTCATTGCACTATTTATTTTGAAGACAGATGCAAACTATTGCTAGTTCCCTTTCCAATAACTTTTTTGTTTTAGATCTCATTCTTCATTACTGTTAAATTTTAAGATTGAAGTTAGCTTATCCAGGAAGATCAGTGAGATTTCTAAATGCTTTTGAAACTTTTGGGAGGAATCAATATCCTATAAAAAGATCACAAATACAAATATGGTCAAGAGTATTTAATCTCTCTCACAATAACTTTGCTGATGAAGGGCAATGAGATATATACGTAAAATAATCGAGGGATTTCTCTTCATCTTTATGATCCTGACAAGGTCTATAAATCCATTAATGTACAAGTTCAGCAGCCTCTTTTGGTTACAACGCATGGAATGATAGTTTAGCATGACAGAATCCTTTCTTTAAGAGATGTATGAAAGGTTTTCAGGTTTTTTCTCATCCAGAGAACAGATGTTTCCAGACAGAAACAGAACGCTGAGTTTCATTGGAGACCCATACAATAACTAAGCGGTTTCAAAGAAGTAATTCATAGCCAAATAGACCGTGTGTCTCTTGTCTAGGCAATGAGACATTTGGGGGTATAATTCCAGAAGTATCTTTAAAAACAGAACAAAAAATCAGGACACACTTGCTGTTTTGTCAGGACAATTACTCCCTTTCTAACAGTTCATTTGAGGTCAATTATGGGTGCAGTATTCTGATCAAATGGGATTCATTGAAAACTTTGTCAAAGAATTTGCATCTTAATAAGAATATGCAGTTTATTTTTCATAAACATGAAATTTCAAAGCCAGATATTAAAAATATTTACTGCTTATATTCCAGCAATTGACTTCAACGCATTGCACATGCACACACTTGCTGGTATATGTTAGTATATATGCTAACACACATATATATGATAAATCTCTGTTCAAATATGTATCCCACATGTGGACCCTCTTCAGGGTTTAGAGCTAGGGTTATACTTAATAATTTAATGCTCTGTTTTTGAATGAGTTAAAGAAATATTACATGATACTTAGTTTTCCACATGGAGTACTGCATCCAGCTCTGGGGTCACCAACACAGGAAGGATATGGATCTGCTGGAGCAAGTCCAGTGGAAGCCATGAGCCCTGAAGCACCTCTCCTGTGAAGAAAGCCTGCGAAAGTTGGGAATGTTCAGTCTGAGGAAAAGAAGGCTCTGGGGAGAACTTAGAGAAGCCTTCCGGTAACTAAAGGGAGCCTATATAAAGCTGGAGAGGGAAAATTAGCAAGGACACATAGTGATAGGGAAAGGGGGAATGGCTTTAAACTGAGAGTGGGTTAAAGTTGGATATTAGGAAGAAATTTTTTACTTTGAGGGTGAGGCACTGGAACAGGCTGCCCAGAGAAATTGTGGATGTCCCATATCTGTAAGGGTCTAAGGCCAGGTAGGATGGGGCTTTGGGCAATGTACTTCAGTGGAAGGCATCCTTGCCTATGGCTAGGGGTTTGGAAGTAGTTGGTCTTTAAGGTCCCTTCCAACTCACACCATTCTATGGCTCTATAATTCTGATTGGTTTTCACTTTCATTTAGATTTGCTCACAGTTAAACAAATTGTCATAATACTAGCTGGCATCCATGGAATTTAGCATTCCTTTTAATAAAGCCTATTTGAATTTTCTTCTCTATCCCTTTGTTTTTCCTCATTTCTATTCTGTTGAATAGAACATGGATATGATGACGTATGCAACTTGAATGGTGAAAAGTTTCAAAACCTGTAAGAGAAGCTGTGGTGCGTCAGACTAAAACCTCCTTCATTTTCTTTGGCATTTCACCTCTGACAGTGGCCATACATAGACAACTAAAAAGAAAAGTAACAAGAGGAGGGCAAGGATATAGCAAAAATTTTCAAAATGCTTTCTCAGCCTCTATGTACATGCCTCTATATGGCCATATGTTTAATAATTCCCAATAGTTTTAATTTCTCTGAATCTACCTATCTGCCTGCTACCCACGCACAAATTTAGCAACTACTATATTGTTGTCAGAAGTCTAACAGATTCATTTCACATTAAGTGATAAATATTTTGCAGGTATGTTCAGCCCTCCCCTGTAGACAGTCTGTAATTTCTTTCTCAAGGGCAACCAGACAGAATGTCTCATTCTTGCAAGTCTGATATATTATGTAGGTAATCAACATGTCCTTTAGAAAGAAGCCAGATTTAAGGCAAGAGATTATGTTAAAGTATTCTTAGGTAATCAATTGCAAGGTTATTTTCTGAAATGTAATGGGTTTGAAATTTTTCAACAATTTTAATATATTAATGTGACTTTAAAAATTCAGTTACTAGATTTCTGTTCATTTAGAGGTCTTTAGCATAATTTCATCCATTCCATTTACTAACATTCAAAAGAATACATAAGGAAGTTGCCAGTACACTTAAAAACTAGTACAAATTCAACTAGATGACGCATAATGTAATTATATAATTTACCTATTGCTTTTTTTTTCCTTTGGGTCCCTTTTCCTACTCATCTACTTTTCAGCCTAGAAATTAGACACATTCTCACTCTTTTTCATGTGAATACATTGGACAAAGTTAAAGAGTGGGATGTAACATATTGATAAATTTATGAAAACGAGAGGAAAAAATTATAGAATTGCCCGGGGAAATCTAAAAAGACTATAAAGGGAGTTTAGATTAGTGTAATATGCATATTAATGAGCCAGAATAAGGTATCCATTTATATCATTCCAATGCCTTCAATCCATTTCTGAAGTTGGTCCCTGGTGAGGAGGCTTAATTTAAAACACAGAAATGCTCTCCAAGTTCCTGAACTCAGAGAGAATGCAATTAACATCACTTGCCAAATGAGTCCATTGCTGTTTTTTGAGGCTGTTAGCACAAACACAGGTGCTTATGCTGTATCTTTGAGATGAAAACACACAGGAAAGTGTCCTGTCCATTGCTCTTTTCCACCACAGTTCTCAGTTATTGAGGATGTTTAGTACATATTTATTTGTATGTAAAATAAGAAGAAACAACATTAACACTTTTATTCAAACAAAAATCACACTCACCGAAATATGCAGTGATAACCACTATCATATAGTAGTGGCCTACAGTGTAACCAATGGTGTTTCCATAATTATTTCCTATGCTAATGATAGATGAAAAAGTAGTGTTCCTGTTTAAAGATAACTATTGGAAAATTTTGACATTGCAATATTGATTTCCATGGCTACATTACCAAGACTTTGCATTTAAATTAGAGACATGATTCCTCAAACTGGGAAATGAGTAATGGAATAAGTTCTTTTCACTTTCAACCCAAATCATACTATTAGTGATTAAAAGTAAGTTTGTTCTGAGATGTTAATGCCCTGTTTAAAAGAAGTCTTCAGCAGTTTCTGTAAAGCTGGAGAAAAACTGAGATTGCTTTTTTTACATGTAATCACTTTTATGTTGTTTGTTTTTCTAGAATGTTTCTGACTGAAGTGCTACTGTCTTGAGTGGAAGAAGACAAGTTGTTATTCAGAACATTTTTTAAAATAAAGTTTAAGTTAACTCCAGATGAGAGCAGTCATTTTTACTCTGTAATACAAGTTTTGTCTCTTCAGTTTATCTGAGATTTCAGTCATTTGATCAAGTAGCAGAAATAGTATTCCGATTTAGGTAGGTGGTTACCCTGGTTTGGATAATCTCCGGTTTTGCCATGTATCATGCGATATCTCCACAGCTGTTTCTCTTCAGTTTCCTTTATAGTGAGAGGAAAAGTGTACTTAGTTTTAGCAGAGACACCAACATGAAGTCAAGGTAAAATGTGAACTAGCCCAAGCATAGTAAATAGCTATCTGTATAGATCTACATTTATTCAACCAGGCATATTATTACAGGCAATATTGAAATGGGTGGTTTGTAATATTTGCCAGATTGAAATCTTATTTGCATAACACTTTTAAAAAGTCACACTCAATAATTGCAAAGGAGGTAATATTTGTTGCAGGATGATTTGCACAAATGAAATAAGATTAGATTAAATTCAATTGGTTGAAATGCTTGCTATCCTATAGCATAAAGCTTCTGCATATCCTCAGCATTACCATTTGAACTTGTGATAACCAAGAATCTCAGAACAAGTGTCAAGGGCGGTACAGATATAGGCTAAAGCTTACGCATTTTCTGTAACAGTGATTCCTTTTCTTCAGGCTTAATACATACTGGAGGATTAAGGGTGTTTGCAGACTGTCTTTGCATTAATTATGTTGATGTCCTTCATGTCATTATGAGTCATCATGTAATTTTTCCTGTGCAATACAATCTCTTTTCTAAAATTCTTTTTTCTTGGGCAACATTTTGAAACTTGTTTTTATTTTTTCAGAGAAGGCAGAATGGGTAAGATTGGAAGGGATCAACCTCCCTGCCAGGGCAGGGTCATCCTATTCAGAATCGTATCCAGACAGTTCCTGAAGATCTCCAGTGAGGGAGATTCCACAAGCTCTCTGAGCATCCTATTCCAGTGCTCGGTCATCTGCACAGTAAAGAAGTTCTTTCTCATATTCAGGTGGAACTTCCCATGCATCAGTTTCTGCCTGTTGCCTCTTGTCTTATTGCTTGATACCACCAATTTTCACTTAGTTTCCCATCTTTGTTTTGTATGACAAAATCTTTCTGTCCCCAGCTGTTTACATTGAAAAATCTGACTTCCACTTTGCATTTGACTCACTTCACAGAAATATTTGTAAGTAGGATTTTTGCCAACATGTTTATTTATTTATTTTCATCAACCAGAATACTGTTTAATAAAACTGTTGTAGGAAACAACTTTGAAACAAAGAACATCCAAGAAATGTAAAAGTGTCTGATGCACTCAAATACTAGTGAAATGAAATGAACGTCAGTGCCATCTCTTAAAATACCTACAGGTACTTCCTTCCCTTTTTTCTTTTGTTCTTTTTCTGTTTTCTTTTTCTTTTGTTTGTTTGTTGGGTTGGTTGGTTTTTTTCGTGTTTTGTTTTTTCTTTGTTTTTATGAATATTAAAAATGTTAAATTTTAAGGATAGTAGGTTTTGCTTTTTTTTGTAAAAATGTAAAATTAATTTTGCTTTGTCATTTTTCCATGTAACTTCGAAATACTGCTTTCTGTCTTTGAAAACATGGGACAAGCTTATTGTTATATTACCCTCCAAATGACAGTGTTATTTTGCTGCCATGTCTTTACAATTCTCATGTTGTTAAAAAAATATCCTTAATTGCATTACACTATTGTAAGAGGAGTCACATAAAGACTTTTACATAGTAATTTGGTGCATTTAAAATGTGTTCCTGTTACATGTCAAAATGTGGAGTTCTATCAATATTTATGGTAGAGAAATTGTAATAAAAACAATAGAAACAATCCCAGCATTAACAGTAATAGATTGCTTTCTTAGGGAACTGTTTCAGGATTCCTGGAACTAGCTCTTATCTTCCTCATGGGTACAGTGGGGCTTTGCCATGTCCTGAAGTCAGACACTCTTATTTCTTGCCGAAGTGTCAGATGGTGATGTGCTCTGAGACGTGCAGTGTTGCTGAGGGGAGAACAAGCGTTAAAGAACAGCTTTTATTGCAGCTCAGACCTGCACATTAACAGAAGAGGATTTTTCTTCATAGGGCCCAGTACGTGGGCTATAGACTATAGCTATACTATACTACTAGACTATACACACTGTGGCTAATGTGGAGCACGGTGGCTCCTGCCATGGCTTTGTGGCCCACAGGCATAGGGGACATGTGTGCACCAAGCAGGCAGCAGAGTATCTGTGGTTCTGGCTGCTTGGGTGTGTGAGGAATGCTTCTCACCTCAGAGGACTGCAAAAGTGAAGGCAAGATCCATGTGCCTGATCCTGAAGGTGTGAGGCTGGGCAGTTCTCTCTGGCTTCAAATGAACTGTAGGTTCTTTATTTGTAAAACAAGGATGATCTTTTTTGCTACCTTGCTGTGGGGAGATTAAATATGTTCCTGGTTAAAATTGGTCTAAATATGTTAGTTAGGCATCTTTCTTCTGTTCCTAGGTTTTTGGGTTTTGGGGGCTTTTATTGCGTTTGTTTTGTTGTGTTTTATTTTGTTTGTTTGGGGTTTTTTTGTGTAAGGAACAAGTAGGTATTGATTGTCTGAATTTAAATTAACATAATAGTAAGTTTTCAAAACACACTGAAGGCATTTATAAGGGTTCTTTCATCATGAAGCACGTACACAGCCACCTCAAAGCTGCTTTGAGAAGCTTCTAGTAAGAAGTTGTAGAAGCACAGGAGTGGAAGGGTGATTTAAAATATGACAGGTCTAATAAGGTTCTTAGTGCTGAAGGGAATGATTATTTTGATGGCTAAGCTGAAAAACATAGGACAATAATAATGTCTGTGTAAGAAACTCTCAGTGAAAATCAGTTCTATCCTTCTTTGGACTGAGTAGCGTGCAGACGAAGACCGAGTCCACCAGTGATGTTGCAGTGCCACGAAACTGTACCATTACTACACTTTAATAAGCTAGCTCATGTTCTTGAAACAGTATGACCGTGTTATAATAATAACAGCAGGACTGTTTTGTCCTGCTGAGAAGCAGGATTTATTGCCTGGACAGAGCATGGTTACTGCTTCCATGACTTCATTTATCTCCTTTGGCTTCACTGAAATGTGCCAAATAAATATCCAGCTGTCCAACTCTATAAGAAAACTGGCCTCATCCTTAAAAAAGAATTTTAAATGTACTTAGTGTGTAATTCACTGTTGAAAAATATCCCTGAATGTGTGTATATAAACCACAGCTGGTTGAAGATCATGTAGAGTTTTATTTCAAAAATATTGATTTATCAAATGGATCTGGTTAGGGTTAAAGGGGCAGAAAATATATGACTTCAAGATTTTTTTCACTTATTCTGGGAGCTTCTTTTCTGTTTCTATGCAGCTTGAAAGCCCTATTGCCATTGATCCCTGCAAAGTTATCAGAGCCTTTTATCTTTATTATCATTGCATCAATGCTGAGAACCTGGAGCTAACCAAGAGAAATGAAATTACTTATTTTGGGTTTTTGGCAGACCAACCACAAAATGCTACTGCACCATTTCTGGCAAGAGCACTTGGTGATGCATGCAAACAAGGTCTGTTTTAATGAACTGCTGGCCAAGAGGAGGCACCAGAATTTAATCTCAAGACTTATGTCCTCTTGAGCATATGGTGTTAAATGAGTATCTTTCACAGCCCAACTAGTAATGAGAACTAATCTGAAATGAGCTAGCAGCAAACTGCAACAGATCAAATAGGAGAATATTCCACATTTTCAGTGGAGAGTTAATAGCATTTTTAAAATTTAAAGTACATTGTTGACATTTCAAGAGGTGGATATGAACTAATGGAATGTCATAAAAACAAAAAAAAAGCCAGGAGGGGTCAAACAGTAGAAGGTTTTGGCATAATAAGCATTACCATTACGCTTTTGTTTATGTCACGCTTCACTTGTATCATCCATATCATGACCACTGCAGCCTAATCAAAAATCTGTTTCTAATATGTTCTGGAAGCCCTTAAAACATTTGGATCTTGCGTCTATTCTACTACTGAGACCAAAATGTGAAAGCTGAACGGAATAAGTTAATGTCCTGTTCTTAGATGAATATTTAAACCCCTGCACATACAGAGAGAAAGAATTGATGAAGGAAAGGAAAAAAAGGAAGAATTAATTGCTATGCACACTAAAGCTGAGCAAATTACACATCCTTGAAGCTGTTTCAAAAAAGCAGGAATGCCTAACCTCTAAATTGCATGGATAGTGTATTTTACCGAAGTGTTAGCACAGATGCTTATCAAAACATTGTTTGAAGGGAAGACCTGGTATATAGTCAAAAATTACACCTTAAAGTACTGGAAAATTAGGAAAAGCAATCTTGACATTAAATTAAGTATCTTGTAGACATCCAGTATAAAATTCTAAATATTTACAGGAACATATGCTTGATCATTGTGTTCCAGTCGCAGATCAGGTGTGGTATTGCTTTCGGCACTGACTGCTAACAGCAGCTGAGAGCCCTGATCGTAAAATATTTTATCCTGGTGGTTCTGAGCAACAGAAGTGTTTTTTCTATGTCTGGATTGCTAGAACATCATAGGACCAATAAAGGCATACTTAGGCAAACCACAGAGGTGACAGCACTTGTATAAATATACAGTGCCAATCTGGATATGTTTGCATGGCAAACACCTAATGCCTTGGGGAAGGGGAAGAAATACACACACACACACACACACACACACATGCACGCACACATATTTTATACATCTATAACCTTTTTGGTCCAGATAGGTTTCACTCTGTAAAATTTCTGTCTTCCTACTAGAACTTAAATTATTGCTAGATGAATTTCCGATGAAAATAATTTCTAGGTTAATTGTGGGTGTCTTTTTACATCTTTGACAGAATTCAAAAAAAGGAGTTTGAGGTATAACAATTTTGCATTTTATGAACTTGCATGACTAAACAAACAAAAAAGCATTTTCAGCAACTTGCTTTCTAAAATGCAGGCCCAACTGCAATTATTGTGGTTATTTCATGGTGCTGGGATAAAATAGAAAATAAGAAAAGATTAATACTGGTAATAGATGAAAGATGAAAAACAAAGGGATGACAGGGGGATGAACTAGGTGTGTATCATATTATGCCTCTCTCCATAGAAATCTTACGTTCTTTGTATTTAAAAATATATGCACATATAATTTATGTAACACACTGCTTAGGTAGTTACTTTAGAAGTGTAACTTTCAGACAGAACAAATTCCCTATTTGTCTTGCTTTTTCTTTTTTCTTTTTTTTTTTTTTTTGCTATGTGATTTAGGTTCTTGGAGTCTACTTGGCCAGTAGAAAATATTACACTTTAAAAAATTAATTGTAACCTTGTTAAAACCGTAGGATTATTTATGCTCCTCTAAGTAGCTGAACTATACACAGGGCTTAAATATTGTGAAATCCATTCAATGAGAAATAAATAAGCCTTAGAAAAAAGTTCTGGTTTACCACACTCTTTTGGCCCTCAATCTATTCTCCTCTCTTCTTTTTGTAAATTTATTTCTACAGCAAAGGGTATTTACAGGTGAGCACGTGTAAGAGCTGTGAAGCTGTAACAGACATTGGCTCCTACATTGGGCAGGGAAGTAAAATGGACTGCAAGGATGTATGCATTTGTAAGTACCATATATATTCTCATAGTGTTAATGACATAGAATCGTAGAATTATTTATGTTGGAAAAGGCTTTTAAGATCATCAAGTCCAACAATTATCCCAGCACTGCCATTTCAATTACTAAACCATGTCTCTCAGTGCCCCACCTATACATTTTTTAAATACCTCCAGGTGAGTCAACAGCTTCCCTGAGCAACGTGTCAATGCTTGATAACCATTTTGGTGAAGATGTTTTCCCAACTATTCAATTTAAACCTTCCCTGGCACAACTTGAGGCCATTCCCTCTTGTTCTGTCGCCAGTTGCCTGGGAAAAGAAGTAGATCCCCACCTGGCTACAACCCCCTTTCAGGTGGTTGTAGAGAATGATAAGGTCATACCTGAGTGTCTTTTTCTCCAGGCTAAACAACCCCAGTTCCCACAGGCGCTTGTCGTAAGAATTGTGCTCCAGACCCTTCACCAGCTCCATTGCCCTTCTCTGGACTTGCTTCAGCACCGCAATGTCCTTCTTGTAGCTGGGGGCCCAAAACTGAACACAGGATTTGAGGTGCTTTGTGTCCCAATTGGACGAGGTCCTCTGACCTTAACCAAATAGCATGGGGCTGTTCTTTTGTCCCTTGGAGGTTTCTCTTATCATTTTTATCCATACAAACATATTTTAATTTGGATGCATTCCAGGGAGGCAATTAAAGAACTGCATAACTTTTGGTGTATTTTAATTTGTTCTTCAAAGCAGCACTTGCTGATGTGGACTAATCAGCTTTTATGTGCCAGTGAAAGCACAGAACATGATGACAGATGGTATGCCAGAAAAATTCATGTAGCTAAATACCCACTGTCGTTGTTAACCTAGAGAGTGACAACTTTGGTGTCATTTTGTACAGGATAGGAGAGTTTTCCTTTAGCTATAGCTGAGTGCTCAAGATATTATGGACTGCCTGTAGCATGGTGTACTTAAACATGAAACATCCAACTGACATATCAATGAGATAGTCCTGATGAATGCTACGAATTCAGTTAGACGAGACATAAGGTTTGTGGCAATGTCACTGTGGAATGTCTAATTTCTTAATCAGTGCATCTGTCTTCCCTTATCCTCTCATAAGGTCCGTCAGTAGCCATTTATTCACATCATACTTGTGGGGAAGATATTTCAGGTGTCTAATTGACAGTGCAGGTGGAAGAGAATTAAGCAAGTTCTGCCGATATTTCTGCTCAGTATTTTAAAGAACCTACAAAAGACACAATATGTTTTTTTTCAACTAAGAAATATGTGCCGAAGAATTCTTTCAAACAATTGAGTTCTTGGTATCAGGAACATCAAAGGAGAAATGCACTTCAAATTAATGTTCCTCCATAAAACCAGAATTTAATGCAACTGCACAGATTTTAAACTATGATCTCTGCAGTACAAACAGAGTTCTACTCTAAGAATTAAAATACCTGCAATTTTGTTTTTAAAATACTGCTTCTTTTGTTGTGATGTTTTAATTGTATTTTAGTTTATGAATTAAATAACTTATGTCAGCAATGGGGAAACATTGACTTGTCAATCTTTTCTAGAAAGAAAACATTAAGGTTTAGGGTAGGAGGGTGGGAAAAAGGAGGGTGGTATAATTTCAAAACAAAGCCAGTCTGAACACCCATCTTCCACCCAAATTACCAGTTATACTCCAGATATATGCTTCCTAAACACAGGCGATCACAATTTGGCACGCTGAAATTAACAAGTTTTTGGTAACTGCTGGTAAAGCTTATTTTGAAGTGACGTTTCTTATCTTGCATAAGCAAACGTTTCATAGGGCATTGTAGAGCACTCCTTATCTCTACTGAATATGTTGAAATTCTTTTATTATTAATGGACATTTGATCTCTTTGATACTTTCTGACAAACTCTTTCTCTCAGATACTGTTTTCCCAAATGCTTTCTTGCCTCAACCCACAAGAGACAAAAGGTTTTTCAAAGAAATCACACACATATGAAAGCCAGTTAAATAAATGAACAGCTTGCCATTGTTATTAGCTGAAAAAATTACAATGCAAAATATTTTTATGTATTCTAATACCCTTGAAATCCCAAAAAAATTTAAGCCAAAATTGGTACATAAATTATTAAGTCAAAATTGAGGTAAACAGAATGCAGGCATCAGTTTAATCTTTTATCCTTATCCTGAGCAGCTGATGAAAATATAAGAAAGAACAACATCAGCCAAAGTCCCCTCTTATTAATCCCAAATGATTCTCTAATTTTCATGTTGACCAATTTTTGTGCAGCAGTCAAGGGGAAATATACTTTTTGTATGCTACTTAATTGCAGAATTGACTCCACATGAGAAAAGAAAAAAGGAACAGAAAAGGAGCATTTTGCAGACTTTGCTTACAAGCTGTGCTCTTCCAGCTTAAGTGTCCACAATAAGGTGTCTCTCATTTTCATGTACAAAATATCTTCATACATTCTTCATGGAGATATTCTTGACTTTTCTTTAAATATGGCTTGGATAGTCTCATCCCTTTCATAGGGCTCAGATAGCAATCCTGTATTTAACCATTTCATGTCAGAAAGTTTCCAGGCTGGAAGATTTCCATCACTTGTGTGTTGACCTAAGAACAGCTGACTTATTCCCCACCACCTAGTTTGCACTCTGCCTTTTTGTGAAGCTTCATCTGACTGCTGTATTTCTGCACATTCAGCTATATCTGAAAAATACCTAGAAGCTCTAAATCTGACATTCAGGAGTGGATGCCTATACTGTCCCATTCCCTAGACAGTACTGGATTGCCACAGCACTTTTTATGCTTTGCTTAATGCATGTTTTGTTTGTTTTTAAATATGTGCAATTGTCTGGAGGGTTCATTTTTACAGTTCACAGCAGAGTTCACACACAGTTCACACACACAAACCCAATGTAGCCAGTCAACAGTAAAAAGAGAAAAGCTACATGGTACTAAGTAATTGCACAGTAAAATATAACAAGGGATTGCAAAATATTTCAAACAGATTGTCTAAATGTATGAGACATTGTCTTCTCCCTCTTCTTCATTCGGTGATACATTACAAGTCTATCAAAAATACTGCATTGGACAGGAAAGAGAAGCCATCCAAAGATTTGTATAAATGTCATAACTGGAAAGTTCATTCTACTCCTATAAGGGTCTTCACATTTTCCTGATAAAATGATAAAAGAGTCTCAAATAATGTCTTACTTTTACTATGAGGACCATTTTTTTTCTCCAAAATGACAAGGCTTGTGTGAAGGAGGACACTACAGAAATCTCAGTGGAAAAGCGGAAGAATCTGTGATGAGCAGAGCTGGAGAGAGAGGAAACAGAGAGCAATATAGGCTGTGTATTGAAAGGAAGACTGATTTGATATTTTAAACAAGATCTAGAGTTGAACATTTTTTCACATGTTCAGCCTGCTGTCGTGCTTACCAGAATGCTGCTTTCTGAGAAAGATCACTTCCAGGTCTGCAGCTTGACAGTCTGATACCTCTTTCCTTGGAAATGTCAGTTCACTTCAGCTGCCAGCCCAGTAACTGTGTCAATAATCTCACAGAGAAGATCAGTAACAATACCTGGATGAGAATGGAAGTTTGACCCTAGTGAGTCTGGGGTTTTATTACGTGAGATTATTTTACTGATTATTTTTGTTTCTCAGCAAGATTTTAGATTGTGCAGCAGATCATTGAATCCATGTGCCTGATCCTCACTTCCGTCTCCCTTCCCCATCATTTAATCAGCTTTGCCTCCTCCTGATCTTACATTCTTCTGCGTGATGCAGAATTCTTGACCATCAGCTCAACTCCAACTTCCTTTTTTGCTTTGATTTTGCAGCTAGCACAACTACTAACTTCTTTTCTTTCATCTCAAACTGAGTTCAGTTGTAAACTATTTTTACCCTCCACGTTTCTCTCTCTGAATTTACTTTTTACAGTGATATAATATAAAATACATCTTTGAAAAACTGATCTGCTGGCTTCATAGAGCCTTATAATGTGTTAATCATTCTAAGATTTTAAAATTGCAACAAGGTTTCAACAAAATCTTGAAAGCAATGTCAGCTTTTATATAAGAAATATACTTTGTTTTCCTTTCAAACTATTTTGGAACGCCATAACTATAAGAAGCGAAGAAGGCATCAAAATAACACTAGGTATTATATACATCAAAATTTCATCTCTACGATTACTGCCAAAATTATTGAGCAGTGATATGTCAGTTTGGATGATTAATCAAAGGCTTTTTTTTGAAGTTCATAATGGAAATGGAGAAAAAGTTTTTTCCTTCATTCTGCTGGTGGTCGCCTTCTGGATAGTTCTAAATAATTTCTGCTCAAAATTGGCCTTTAAATCCACAGGTCACAAGAACATCATCCTGGGCCCCATTTCCCTGCTATTGCAAGCCAAAAGAAAACATAACATTTTTTATGAAAGTCCAAGAACAATGACAAAATATCATTGTCCTTGTGATGACTGAGAATTCAGTTTTCCCTCTGTTTTGGAAAGAATAAGGCAGGAGTAACCATACCTTAGGAATGTCAGAAACACCAGACATAAGGATTTTTCTCAAGAAGCACTTTTTTAATGGCAGATTAGATTTTGTGTTGAGCATGGGCACCATTTACCAGAAAACCAAAAAGATGGCAGGAAGTTTCCTGTCCTTACATAGAAACAGTTGACTTTAGCTTTAGATTCAGTGGATCTTTTTGTATGTGTTTGCCACAGTCCATAAAAAGATGTATTATCTACCACTAGTGCTCCAGCTTTTAAAGAAAGGCAATAAATATACAGCCTTTTGAAGAAATAAAAATGTTTTCCTCTTAATCATCCAAAAGTAACAACTCAGATTGAAGACATGAAGGCACTTGACCTGAACCTTTTTTGTTCCTGATGAATTTTGGGTTTTACAGGTTACTTAATCTGCTACAACCTGAAAAATCAATATCTTCATATTTTACCCTAGCTACCCAGTGCTTGCCTCTATATATCTTCCTGTCAGACAGAAAGCTGTGAAGGTGATAAGGAATCTTGAACTTGGATTAGTACATTTCACAATGTAGATGTGCGATAAAAAAATGTCACACCAGGTCAATCCGTCTCCTGCAGATAAGTGAACTGAATTTCATTTTGGATTTGGCAAGATTTTGAGCTGACCAGTATGGTGGGAGAACCTAGCTCATTTTCACATTTTTGTACTTGAATGAAGAAAGACGACAAAAATAAGAAGACAGTGTTTATTGAACTTCATTGCAGCTAGACTTTTATTTTAGCTGACCGAGTAGAGATTCAAAAGTAATGAAAAAATAATGACTACAGTACGTGAACTGGCCTGTATGATTGTGTAAGTTTCCTGCATCTTCCCCTCTACCCTGCTACTTACAAAAGCAGTAGCAATGGCCATCAAAGGGAAAATATGCCAAAACACCTTCTCAGACTACCCTGTGCTATTTATATAGCTGTACTTTTTTTGTACAGTTTTTGTCTGTGTCTGGTAAACTAACAGTAATCTGTGTAACATTTTGAAAATATGAGTATTGTGTTTTAGGAAATATATATGACTGCCACAAACTCAGGATCAATAAAATGAAATCTAAGTGTTTAAACTTACTTAATCTCAAAAATCTATCAATTTAAAGAGATGAGGGAACTTGTGTCCAATGCTAGCACATGAAATGATAGGAAACATTAGCTGATATGGGTGTCTGAGGAATATTCTAGAATTTATTAATATAGATGTATAACTATAGCTATGTTGCTACAAAGTATGTTAAGGGCCATAAAAAGCTATTAATTCTTTATAGAGATAATTATTTAACTCAGCAATACTTGAGGTAGAGGCTTGATATAAATCCAAATTATTTGCTTATACCTTACTTTGCCAGTTTGAATAGAATCTGCCAAAAGGACTGTTATTTCCCAAAAATATTTTCCTTCTACATAACTTTATTTTTGTTCTCATCACTGCAGTAAATCCTCCCTTATTTTGAATAGTGATCAGCAATCTTATCCAAACCATTCTTCATTAAATGCAAGAGCATTTTCATATCTCTGCTACGACTTTCTCGGCCCCTGTTATTTAGTAAATACAGATCTCTTAGTAACTTAGGCACCTCTGAATACTCAGTTTCAATCATAGGAATCACCATTTCTTTGTGGATATGTAAATCATATACCCAGCTCTCACAGTAGAAGCCTGAAGTAGAGGTGAGACATAATGCGGTATTTAAGATATTCATGCTTGGTTATCTTAAGCTCAATGTTCACTGAAAGATTTGTTAATGTTCAGCCCTTCTGAAAACCAGTAATTTTATTAATTGCCTGACTAGTGATTTAGTTTACAATAGATTTAGACAGATTTTAGTCGAACAAACACAACGCCCCTTCGGCGATTATTCATACCAGCTGGCTTAAAGGTGACATGCTACCTGTGGTGCTCTCATCAGATTTTGCTTTGACTGAAACTGCCTACAGCTGTAAATATAAATCTGTAAATGTAGAGGTACTCATGTAAAAGGCAGTTATTCACAGTGCTAATTTGGGAAATAGTTGCTGCTAGTTTTCCTTCTCAGGTACTAAGGAAAACTAGATATTCTTTAATTTTCAAAGTAGTGAGTATTTAAATTTTTTCAGTGAATATTCCAGGTAATGACATCTTTATCTTTCTCCTATGTTAATATACAGTGGTTGATAATTAGTTTTCAGAACTTATACAGCAGTTTCATGGAAGGAAGGGGAGGGAGAATCTGGTCCTTTGTTGCATAACCAGAGGTTTATTATTGATACATGAACTCTATGCATATGGTGCTATTTAAAATATTGTGTTTGAATCATCCAGTTCCCACATACAGTCTCATTCGCACAAATAGTCAGAAACTGGATCTCAGCTGTGGTATTGTTTTGCTCACTATCATAATTACAAATATTTTTTCCAATCTGGAGTACATATACAGATTGATAGTATGTTTCAGGATGAAAATATATTCCTGTATTAATCCTGAAAAAGTGTCTCTTGAGAGGTTTTATTGAATATTAAAAACTGCTGATCTCTCAAAAAAATTGTTNCGGGCCAAAGCACACCACAACAGTCTATATTGGTAGAAATCTTTAAAAAGCCTATTAGACTTTAGTGATAAATTCTAGAAACAATGGGGAATTTTACTCCTGTGAGTCACACAACTATAATTACTGTCTAAAGTATTTCTTGTTCAAAACTTCTTTTTCAAAAAAAGTTCAAGTATTTATCTTAAATTTCTGATAAATTTTTCATCTCTACCCTTTATATTCAAATATCATATTTATAACTGACTTTTTTTCTAAAACTCAGAACTAAAATTAGAATCACCTTTGTGCTCAGGCCAAGTGGCTTAGAGCTTTACAGAGTCATCCACCACCTGAAAACCTTGAAATGTATTTTAAAAACCATTCAGGTTGTATCATAAACTTGCTCTAACAGCATGTTGCTTTCTTAATACTTTTGCAAGAGATTGTTTTTCTTATCTAATTTTAGATGCAGTTCCACATTATGCAGATGTTGTACTTTTGTTTTCCTCTGAAATGCACATTTGAGGGCTTTTTACTTTTTAGCTGGGTTTTTTTTAAGGAAAAATACCGTTTTCCTACCAAGCCACCAACAGGTATTACTGTGGAAATGCAGCCAAATGAGGTTCCTGCTGTTTTAAAAATATTTTTACAAGCATATTGTGCCTTTTCATCACTCAATCAATTCTTCTAAATGACATTTTTATCGCTGTTTATTTGTATTCCATGTTTATATTTTCATGCATTTAAGTTTTGTCCATATTTTTTTTTTTCTGTTTCAATTATAAATGATTACCATTTTAATATAATCGAAGAGAGAAAAATATGAAAATATTAGCACCTTTTATCTAATAATCTCAAACTATTTTGTGACATTAATGAATGCTAGTTTACAGCATTTTTTTTCTGATCTAGATAATCCTTGTCATTTCAAACCATTCAGCAGAATGGAAAGTAGATGTACAGTAGGATTAAGTAATTTGCCTAGGATTAAGCAATGAGTTACACTGCTATTTTCTTTCAAGAAGGAGGAGCATAGCTAGATATACTTCCTCTGTGTATTTGAAGGGAGCAATTTATGTCTCATGTGACTACAAGCTTGACAGATTGTGCTTTTTTTTTGTCTACAGTCTTTAATGGGTGTCTGTAAACCACAGGTGGCTGGTAGACAGCAGCCTGGGATCCATGACTTCAGGGTATGTTTACACCACAGGCAGTGGAACAACTGAAGGTTGCATTTACTGATGGAAATTTGAATCCCTTGTCTGTGACACTGAACAACAGTGTAGCCATGGCAACAGGTCCAGCTGTGCACATGTTTATAGGAGCAGGTTTATAGAGGGGGCTGAGCTCTGTCCTGTAGTGTGTACACAAGTGGAAATGTGAGGATTTGATGAAACTACTCCATGTGTGTCTGCACTGGGCACAGTCATTCCTCGGACTGAAGAGAAGAGGGAACTCTGGGGACTGTGCTCCCTCTCTGAGACCTCTTGCTCTGAGAAGACCCAGACCCCTTATGAAAATCTCACTGGGCTCCAGTGAAATGCAGTGTAGTGGGTTGACCTGAATTGACAGACAACCTGTTAAACCAATTACGTTTCTCTTAATGTCACATATTTAAACTGTGTGGAAAGGCGGGATTTTGGAGGGGGTTTCTTCTTTTCCAGCTGGGTGCTGGGACGGGACGGAGGGGTGGCCTCAGAGCCCAGGGCCCGCTGGGCCGGGCCAGGCCGGGTGCCCTCCTGTCCCTCCTGCCCCCCCAGTCCCAGCGCCGCAGCACGGACTGGGTTGCTGGGAGGGGGAACTTTAAGGGGGAACTTTAAGGCCATCCGACGCGGCTTCCTGGGACAGGTGGATCATTCTCTATCTCACACGGTGCCAGCGGGAGCCGGCGGAGCCTGCAGCCAGCACACTTCACGCCGAACGAAAGAGAACACCGTGAAGCCAAGGGGAAAAAGAGAAGTTTCTCCACCCTGGAGCCTGACTGGCAACATGGCGACTTCGGAAGCCGAGAGAGAAAGAAAAAAGTGAGTCACGTGGAACGAAGCTAAAAATGGCTTCAGA
>VZRS01013102.1:0-44119 GCA_013398055.1 Ifrita kowaldi | reverse complement strand
CCTGGGGTCTTCTCAGAGAGTCCAGACTATTAAATAGTCTTTTTGGAAGCGAGTGGCAGCCGGTCAACAGGTGAGGCAAGCCTTTTCAAAGCGAGGGGCAGCTAGCCGAGAAGTGGGGGAGCAAGTCCCGTTGTTTCGGGTTAGAACAGGTAACAGCATGGTCCTTGGTCTGGTAACAGCAGGGTCGACGCGTCTCCTTGCCTACCGTACTCAGGCACGTACACCGGCTCCGACATGTCCTGTGCTGTTCCTATTGTGATAGCAGCAGGACCAACACAGCTGTGTTTGGCTAGCTTTCCACCTCGGCTAGGCCCAGGCTCAGCGTCTCGCTTTTGGCAGATGATCGTGAAGCAGATGAAGGGTCTTCGGGGAAGGGTCTTTGGACCGTCCCTTACATCCAGCCAAGAACATCAGGCCCTTCATTGAACAACCAGCTGATCAGAATACAGGAAAGGATTAATGGCCTTGAATCAGTGGTTTGGGTTGCCTAGGGACGGCAGAGTAAGAAAAGATAGATCCTCCTCCCTTGGAGAACCTGTTGATCATTCATCCAGAGGCAGTCGGTACTATGCCTCTTTCCCATCTGATGACAGCTTTCTTGCTTTAGACTGGCAACACCCAGACCCCAGCCAGTTTGTAACCTCTTTTGAAAGTGAGCTTTCTGCAAGTCTTTTAATTTCTTTTCCCTGCTTGGCTTGTCACACGAGGGATCATCAAGTGTGGACTCTGAGTGTCAAAACTGTGGTTGCCTTTGGTATTGCGCATCTCATAAAAGAAGAGCTGACTGTCAACGTTGTGACCCCATAAGACATAATTGTACAAATATACAGACAAAGACTCTAGTATGCGGGTATAGCTACGGCTTGCCTGAACACTTGGAAGCCTTTGCTGAACAGTGGTCCACTACACTGGCCAAATATTCTAGTAGTACTTTTGTCAAAAAGTAAAGTTTGGCTTATGCTAGCAAAAGCTTTTTTAGTATTAGTGCTTTTTCCTGTTACTTTTGCTTGCCCTGTTAATCAGCCAAAAACAAATGTACGGATAACTTTAGCCAATTTAACAGGACAAGATACTTTCTGCTTGGCTACAGCCTCTCCTGAAAACCCATTTCCTACTGGTCTTCTTGATTTACCCTTAGATACATGGCCATGTCCCTCTCAGGCTCATATTCTTGATTCGGAGAATCATGCCGATGCTTGGGACCAATGGGTCCCACATCTTCCCCCTGCAGGCCTTGAACCCCAGTAAGTAGAACTTTATGGGTCTGTAAAAATGGACACTTGTGTTAAATTTAATTATTCTGGGAGTAACCAATCCAAAGCGTGGGATATTTCTCTGACTCAACCCACATCTAAAAACGAAAGTGCCTGGTGCAATTGCACATGTCCAGTTTTATCTCTCGCTCTACTAATGCTCCATTATTATTGCCAGCAGGAGTGTTTTTTATTTGTGGGGACAGAGCTTGGGCAGCTATACCTTCGCATATAAAGGGAAGCCCCTGTAGTTTAGGGCGACTCACTGTTGACACCCAACACATCCATGATTTTGCAACACAGATTACCATGGAGAGAGAAGTGCAGTACTTATGCGTTTGCCCCTGATTGCGCTGATAACCTCGACTTTTGGTCACTGCATCAGCATTGGGCCACCTTCTTTTTTGCTCCGGGAGTGGCAGCCCGGAAAGCATTGGGATTGCTAAATAAACTAGGCTGCTGATTAGCTTGACAAACTAATGCTACTTAGCTTGCTTTAACAAGATTGCTAACTGATGTTGATTCAATTAGACATGCTACATTGCAGAATAGAGCTCCTATTGATTTTTTGCTTTTAGTGCACAGACATGGATGTGAAGATTTTGATGGAATGTGCTGTATGAACCTTTCTGATCACTCACAATCTATTCATGTGAGTATTAAAGCTTTACAAGACAATGCAGCCAAATTAAAAATAGTAGATAGAGCTGATTGGTTTAACAGTCTTTTTGGAGACTGGGGGATCACTGGATGGATTAAGCATTTAGTCAAGATGGGAATGTTTATACTAGGAGTATTATGAATTATAGTGATATGCTTGCTGTGCTTGATTCAATGTATTCAGAGATTGAGTAATAAATCAATAAAGCAAATAATGACTGTTGAACAGAGAGAGAGAATTGTCAGGACCCAGACAGCAACATAAGCTGATAGCTGTGCAGATCCTCTAGCCTTGGTTCAGCGGAAACCATGGGACAAATAAAACTCAAAGCAAGAACAAGAAGCAAAAACAGAATGAAGAGGACGCCACGACCTGACCACTTTGGCATAAAGAAGATGCAGACGAGGTCAACGCTGGCGCAAGGGTGTGTCTGCAAGGACTTGATAATGTTGCCATGGGAACAGGGGCAAAGGAAATTTAAGTAGAGGAATTTGTCCAGATGTTAGAGAATTATAAATGCTGGTGCTTTCTGTAATAAGCTGGCTTTGCTAGTTGCTTTACTAGCATCCAGCAGGGTCCGTGACTTTTTTCTCAATCTCCACAGTCCCCCACAATTTTCTGCTCTCTAAATTGAAGAGAGATGGATTTAATGGGTGGACTATTTGGTGAATGAAGAATTGGTTCCATCCAGGGGGTAGTAGTCTATGGCTCAGAGTCTGGATAGACACCAGTGACAAGTGCTGTCCCTCAGAGGTCCATATTGGGACCAGTATTATTTAATATCCATATTAATAACAGAGATGAAGGGTTCAAATGCACCCTCAGCAAGTTTGCAGATGACACCAAGCTGAATGGTGCAGTTGACACACCTGAAGGACAGGATGCCATCCAGAGGGACCTGGACAAGCTTGAGAAGTGGCGCATAGGAATTTCATGAGGGTTAACAAGGCCAAGCTGGTGCTGCAGCTCCTAGGGCGAAGCAAGCTCAGTACCAACACAGGCTGGGAATGAACAGATTGAGAGCAGCCCTGACCAGAAGGACTTGGGGGTGTGTCAAAGACTGGAACAGGTAATCTGTTTTGAGACATCTTAGGGGCTTGGAATGTGCGGTAGAGAGTGGATGTGGTAGGGACCTGCTCTGGTGAGATGATGCCCTGTCCCCCATACTTCCCAGCCTTGCAGTGTCCATCAGTCATGGCACAATGGAAGCAGTCCCCCAATGTTGCCTAACCCAGTCCCCGAGTGGCCGAGCAACCAAAAGTCCCACTTGGGAGGAAGGGTCTTTAAGAAGGCTGACAATTCTTTAACCCTACCTTCATGTTGGAGCTTTACATCACTAGAACCTAGGAACTGGTAGCTATGTCTGTTTTTCTACATCTTTTCTGTCCTTCTGTTTTCCTTCCTTTCTTCTTCTTCTAAATCTTCTCACAGAACATAACATTGAATGGGTTTAAAGGTTTTCTATGTTCAATGGGATGAGTCTATGCTATGATAAATGATTAATATTAGTTTTTTTATGGTTTGCTAGTAACCTTTTGTGTGTTTTTTACCTCTTGAGAATATCTGGTTGGCATTTTCTCTTTTGTGTCTATCCAGAGCAAAAGAACTTCTGTTTAGCCCTAGATTTAAGTGACCGGGATGTAACAGGGTGCTGGTGGGTAAGAGGCTGGACATGAGCCAGCCACGGGCACTCCCAGCTCAGAAAGCCAAATGTGTCCTGGGCTGCATCCAAAGCCCTGTGGGCAGCAGGGGAGGGATGGGATTCTGCCCCTCTCCCCCGCTCTGGTGAGCCCCCACCTGCAGAGCTTCCTCCAACTCTGGGGTCCCAGCACAGGAAGGACATGGAGCTGTTGGAGCCAGTCCAGAGGAGGCACCAAGGTGATCAGAGGAAGGGAGCACCTCTTCTAGGCAGAAAAGCTGAGAGAATTGGGATTGTTCAGCCTGGAAAAGAGAAAGTTGACCTAATTACAGCATTCCAGTACCTGAAGCCAGCCTACAAGAAAAATGGAGAGAGACTATTTACAAGGCACTGTAGTGACAGGACAAGGGGGAATGACTTAAAACTGAGAGAGAGTAGGTTTAGATTAGATATTTTTTTAAAATTCTGTATTGTGAGGGTGGTGAGGCACTGGAACAGGTTTCCCACAGAAGCTGTGAATGTCCCATCCCTGGCAGTGTTCAAGGCCAGGTTGGATGTGGCTTGGAGCAATGGTAGAGAGGTTGGAACAAAATGGTCTTTAAGGCTCCTTCCAACCCAGGCCATTTATGATTCTAGGAGCCTATGAATTTCAAACTCTCAAAGCATGTACATTTCTCTGTCATTCTCTGACACTAAATGTAAATTCTATGAGACATGGAATGCATGGAAGATAGCAACAAGAAAATTGTTCCTTTTTTTGGTCTTGTTTTTTCTGTTTTGTAGTTCAGAAGTTAAATGTTGTCTGTAATAGGCCAGGCACAAGGGAAAAGAAAAAAATTTTTAGGTAAAGATTGACAGCTGAAGAAGATATGTGTGTTCAGTTGGTTATACTTGCTATGTAATAATGATGCGCTGTTATTATCAAGGTAGGTGAAGCCCCTGTGCAACTTAAAATAATGTGCAGTGCTTTCTGAAGAGAAAGTATCAACCAGAAAAAAGCTTTAGCTGCTTCTAAGGGCAAGTCCCTTTCCTATTTCTCCTCAGAAATTTGTTACTTCACCCTTTATTATCTTAGTTAAAGATATATATTTATATGTTGAATACTGAAAAATAATTGAAAATGGCATCTTAATTCTGTTCTTGTTGCATTGGGTTAACACTGAAGACTTTGAAAAAAAAATCCAGACTTAGAAATAATTATAGTTAGTAGGCAGTGGAGAGAGACTGAGAATGATGAATTCAAGTTTTGACAGATTCACACCAAATCAGCTATTGTTCAAGACTCATTCAGAATTTATGAGTATCTTGAATCTGAACATTATTAGTAGCCGAAAAATAGAACACAGTGATGCTAATGCAAACACATCTTAGAATGAATCTAAGATGAAGTGGTGAAAACACTACCAGAATTTTGGTCACAATATTCAAGTTATTGTGTTACGGAAAGATTTGCCATTTCTTATCTGAGCCTGAGGCTTCTCTTTAACCATTATTTGAAGAGAACTTCAAATGTATTAATGAGTAGTGTGTTATTTAATAGATTACAGAAATACTCATGCACACTAAATGCATTTATAATCTAGAATTAGTCTGTTTAAAGAATAACACTTAAGTTATGGTTAAAGACAAATCAAGGAAAGAAAAGCTGTTCCTCTGCTCTTGAAGAAGAGGTAGAATGAAAGCAACAAAGGTTTGTGTGTCACATGCATGGCAGCTGCCCAGGGTTACTTTGTGTGTTTGCTTAAAGGTAAATTTTTTGTGTCCAGAGCTACTTTTTCCTCTGTAATATATTGCACAATGATGACTTGTGGAGGTGCTTAGGGAAGGATGTTCTCTGTGCAATCCCCCAAGTTTACTCCTGGCCCAATAGAAATTAGATTTAATGAGCTTTCCAGAATATTGCATAGGCTGCTATTTTTTAATAACATTTATGACGAAGAGTGAAGATACGTATTTGATACAGTTGCGAGGTAAAGCTTTTGCTCTTGCTATTGTATTGCCTTTTAACTGAACTTAACTGCTGTCATTAAGGTTCCAATCAAAGATATTGACCTTTATTAGACTTGCTGAATGTATCTGAGAGTACTGATAATATGTTTTTACTTGTGCTCCTGGCTCTGTTATGCTCCAACTGATGGTCCAGTTACTGTTATAGACATTTCATTACAGACCTCGATCAAATATTTGGCAGTTTTGGCTTGCAAATCCCAGGAAAGATGTGATACTTTTCTAGGGACAAATGTTGCTGTTTATCACTGAACTACTGTTCAATACAGTGGAAACATTTTTAATATTTAATATTTTAATATAATGAGAAGTGCTTTCAGTAAAGAATCTGGCTGTACTTGTATATACGTAAGACCAACTGAATTCAAGTAGTACTGGAAAGTCCAAGAAAAAGTAAGTATTTTCTTGTATTTATGTAGGTGGACTTATGCATCCAGAAGTATTTGGCTAAGAAAGGCACAAAGTGATAGGCAGCAGTGTCAAATTCACAGATACCAAACTGAAAGAAAATACCTTCTGTAATGTCTTCAGTGTGTTAGATTCTTTTGAAATCAGTGAAGCTGTTGATTTTTGAGTTGGTGTTCCCTTGCTACATGGAAGTATAAAGTACTGGATTTTTGTTGTCGTTATTGTTTTGATAGTTTTTTCCACGGAAGCTTTCAGTATTTTTACTGTAGGTAAGTGTCTTGATTTAAAGCAGACTACATAGACACCATGGTAGGTTTTGTATTTTTATATGAGCCAATGAGTCTAAACATAATTTTTGGTGTTGTTTAGGCAGTTTAGTTTCCATCAAGGATGTCTTGAAAATGGAATTAGGATTTTGTTGCCATGCCAACAGATTTATGTGCCAGAGCTTGCAGTCTTCTGAGTCTTGGATTATGATTTCTCAGAGCAGAGCTCCAGCAACACACAGCAACCAGGAACAACCACCCCAACCTTGGCTCCTCCCAGGGCTAGATTTATAGGGCTTGTGCCCGCCCTGCAGCTACAGCTGTTTGTAGGAGGTTAACGAGCACTTTAGGTTGAGGTGGCCTGAACTCTATTTGAATAACAATTGAGTTCAGGTGTTGAGTCCAGTCCTGAGTGAGAGCTTGGCTAGTGCACACCATCAGGGTTTAAATACATATTACTACAGATTTATGTTCTTATTTCCCAAAACTTCTACCTTCTTTGTTGCTACAGACCCAGGGCTTATTATCCACTGAGTTTTATTCATTGATATTTCTCATAGGAAAAAGGCAGCTTTCTTCTTTCTGTATACCAAGACTTTAAATTTTTACTTCTAACACATAACTATACAGTTTAAGATAAACATGTTTAACAAGAGTCAACTGTTACATTATGAGTGTTTTAATTAAAAAGTATACATATTTATTTAAACACAAATTTATTCTGTGGTTTCCCCTTGTGGTCCAAACCAAATAGAGTTTAACCACAGAATCTAGATGAAATTACAAATTACTTAGATGGAAGACAAATATGGAGGAGCTCATACTTTTTACAAATACTTGACGTCTATGTCGTATTTTCAACTCATAATATTAAGGAAATTAAAAGAGTTTGTGAATTTTCAAAATCAGTAAAATTTTAAGCTCTATCCTGAATGGGTGGCAAAGGGTAAACAAATCAACAGGTGAGATACAAGGGGAAATTATGCGTAACAGCAAAAGGAATAAAAGGAGCAGCAAGAAAAGGCAAATTATCTCAAACTGTAAAATATTAGCAACTAGAAGGCATTTCTTGTCTTGGTGGTGTAGGATAGTAAAGTGCCGCGACCTTCCCAAAAGCGTCTCCAGGAGAAAGCCACTCAGTGCAGCCACCACACTTGCACACACATGTACACTCACACACCGGATAGCTGGCAAAACCGTCCAACAATGAAGGACCAGGAAGGGTCTCCGCGTGGGTTCTACGGGAGAGGTTTATTGCAGCCACACTCATGCAAGATTCCAGAGAAACTATCCCATGAACAATGGTGGGCCCAGGGCTATATAGGGGAGTGGTGAGAGCATCAGACACCAATGATCTGAGGGCAAGGGGTGGTATAAAGGCAGGGCCAGGGTAAGGGAACCAACACGGAAACTCTGAGGGCGTGGCAATGGGGCGTATAAGGTAACAAGGGGTAGAGTGGCCAAAGGAGCCAACCAGGGGAGCAGAACTGGGGTACATTAACAGAACATAGAGCATCTTGGGAGAAACTTTTTCAGTCACCCTAACCTAGAAAGGGACCTAGGACTTGTCCCACCATAGGACCCCCTTCTTGTGTTGTCCAACAGGCCCACCGGCCTCCACAATTTCTCAGCCTAGAAGAATTCCAGACTAGGAAGAAGCCATACACTGCTCCCACAATTGCCTTAAGAGCCAGCTCTGCAGTGAATCCCTAATGTGACAGTCCAGAGCTCTAAGACTGTACAAATGTCTTACACAATGAGTCTGCACCCCGTTTACAAAACTCTACATGATTCAGGTTGCTAAGAGCAGTTCTAATGAGTAAGTTGTTACCTAAGTGAATAAATAAATTATTAAGGGACTACAGGCCTATGCTACAGACCCCATCACTGGAGAATGGATTTAGTACTAGTTAAGGAGAAGTGCCTTACAAACATACTATCTGGTTCTGACTGAGTTAAAAAGAACCATACATTTATCCAGGTATTAAATTTTCTAGCCAGGTAGTTTCTTTCTGATTTAGATTTTATTTGATTGCATTTCTTTTTCTATAATCTGAAATTAGTGCTGCCGATTGAAACACTGTATTTGTTCTGATATTTAAGAAAACATACTGCTTATGTAACATCCAGCAAACAAAACCACACACTGCAGGCTGTCTCTCACAGGATTATTTTGTTTCAGAGAGATATTTCTCCATTTTCTATCTCTCAGCCCTTCTAAAACAACATCTGTTATCAGACTTTTACAGACCCAAATCAGTGTTTCCAAATTCTACAAAGTGAATGCTTCCATATTGTGCTAAGATTTTTCTGAACTACTCCTGCAAGACACGAATAAAAAAAGCTCACAATTTTCATTATAGTCGTGTAATGGCTTAATTTTAGGTTCCATCTATTTGTTATAGTCTTTATTTTGTTTTGTGTCCAAACATGTTTTACCTTTAAAATCTTACCTATGGTATTGGGCTTTCCATGCCTGATCAGATTTTTTGTTGTTGTATCACAGAGAATTTGAATAAATTACTGGAAACAAATGCCAGGGTGCTGAGAAAAGATGCCATAAAAATGCAGAAGTGATAATTAAACATTTTCCTCTATGTTTTTCGATTTACAAGACTCTAAAGTGCTTTATCTTTGACTACTTTTTTCCTGCCTGTAGATCTTCTAACAAAATTATTTCTATGCCATTTGGCATATAAGCAAACTGTCGCTCTCTGTCTTCTGGTGTCTCTTTCTAATAGCACCACAAGTGCTTCATACACATTTTTGAGCTATTTTTTTTATTTCAGACAAGCAGGACACATGACGCAACCTTCTTTGGTAAGCTGATTGAATGCTGCTCCCCTTTAAATGGGCCTAAGAGTGTTTTTACCATTTTCCTTACCTTTTTCTTGGCTCTAGGAGAAAAATAAAATAATAATTCAACTTCATTGACAAGGATTTTTATGCTCTGTTATGTTTGATTTGGAGGAATAAATTAATTTTTTACATCACATTAGTGAAAGGATGTCTACATTAAACTTACACCAACTGAATGTCCACAGAACAGTCAGAAGGTCCTTCTGGTTTAAGGCCATTCCATCAGGGACAGAGACGGCCTTCTCCCCTACTTTGCATCAGCTTTACTGAGTATGTGGACACACTGTGTCTGGAGAGTTCACTCAGTTGCCTGAGACTGAACTGAGCCAGAAAAAGGGAACTTTTTTTTTCTTGAAGATCAGCACTCTGATCTGACTTGATGCGTGGCTGCATAGCCTCTTATTACTGATGCTAAATTACGGTGGGGAATATCCAACTCAGCTAAAGAGAAAACATAGATGTACCCTTTTTAAAGATTCAAGTTAGGGAAATGTGATTAGCACGTGTATGACCTAATTTTACTATTACCATAATATTTAATATTACTGTATACATAAATACTTCTATCTGGGGAGCCAAAGTAACCTACATTTTAACACATGCTGACCATCTCAATACTTCTTGAGGTAAATCTTTGTATAAGATTTTCAGTAGTGTCCTAGTTTGTTTTATCTTTGGCATACCAGTTGACCTTAAGCACAGTGATCATGCCAATGTGCAATGGGTCATGATTGTTTTCCAGAAGTGCACAAAATATTACATATAACTTTTCTAAGTGGGCTACCAAAACTGGACAACAGAAAGGCAATGTGTGTGTTTCGGCAAAATTCCGCAAGGCAAGGCTTTGGATGACAATCTATCCCACTCTCGGAAGTTATAAAAGTGGGTGCACTGATTCTGACAGATTTCACTCTTTCAAAATCCTTTTCCAGCAGAATCAATTGAAAGCCACTCCTAAGTGGGTAAGTGAGAAAAAAAGCGTATGTGATGCTTCATCTGAGTAGTCTTCAGCTTCTGACCATTTCCAGCTCTATGGGCAGTCTCCTTAATAACCCAAAGTTATTAGGACAGCCAGTGTCCCTTTGAATCCGTAAAAACTTCTTTTCATCCACAGTGCTCTTTATGTTTTTCTGCACTCTATATCTTGCTCTATTAAATTTTTTTTAACCTGACCCTTAATTGTTTTGCTTGAAGTTCCCTGGAACTCATATTGGAAGGGACTGATTTTTTTTGTCTCATAATACTATTGAAACACAGAGTTTCTCTCAAACATTTAAACAGAGTTTCTCTTAAAACATTTAACCGAGTTTCCTTTTAGCATTTAAACATTGGGATTTTAGTTAAAGGCTAGCTAGAATAGGTAGGAAGCTAACGCAGCTGGATTTAATTAAGAAAATTAATGATTAAACTAAGAAGCTGAGGCCGGAATAGGCTCTTAAGATCTAAGAGCAGATTGTACTAGTTTTTATTGTTTATCTGATATTTGTTCAGCTGTAAGCGTAATGAGAAACTTGCAACATCTAAAGAAAATGTAGACATTTATTGATTATCCCATCTGAAACCTATTCAAAAGTAATAAAGAGCGGAACTGGGAGCCCTCCAAGATTGTATGTATTGTCAAAAACCAGAGAGGCAAAAAGATCAAATCAAGTAAGACAAAATTTACTTCATCCTAGAAGAACCCCTCCTATACTTATGAGACCACCGACCCATTTCAAGAGATTGACTATGCACGTTTAATGACTTTTTAGATAATTTCCATACAAAGCGGAAAATGGAAGGTGTCCATGTCATAAATATGTATTTGTATCTTGAATATTTAGAACTGTCATAGATAAATAGACTCTGTGTTGCTTTGCAACTTCAGAGCTGTGCTTCTAGGAGCTATCTTCATGGCTTCCCCAGCGCTGAATAAACATACACTTTCTAACCTTGACGGGTTGAGAGAGTCTTTGTCCATTCCAGCTGGGTATCAATATTAGATCTATGCCCTTATTTTGGTAATTCACTTTTGCTTGTTTATACACTTCCACCACTTCACCCCAAGTGGGTGGAATTTAGGGTTTGAGGTGGGGTTTAGCTTTTCCTCCCAAGGTCTGAGGGGGGTGACATCACGTTTGGGGAGGCCCAACTCTTCCCCAAGGCTGGTAAACCCTGGTTCATCCTCCACACCTTTCCAGCAGTGTGAATTTGCAAATCCAAAGTTCTCTGGCTCTGGACAAGCTTGTTTAACTGGTTTCTCAGGTTTCAGGATAGTGTCTTCTGGGCATTCTCTTGTTCTGCCCTGAGGCAAGCTATTGTTTCAACCTCCAAGGCAATTCACAGCTCGATCAGCTTTTTCTGTTGCTACTCAGCTATATACTTCTCTCTGAGTTCAGCTTCCACCCATATAGACACCAGGCCTTTTTCCTTACTACAGCTTTTCCCCTCTTCTTTTTTGCAAGTTTGGGTTTTCTCTGCAACTAACTGGATTTTGCCAGTGTTTCGTAGCCCACCTCTCTGTTTCAGGCTTGACAAGCTTTATAGCTTTTAGCAATTCTATCAGTGGAGGGCAGGATGGATCAGGCTCTGCTCAGGATTCCATGACCTTTTGGCCAAATGTCGTCAGTTTTGACTGAAAATTAATTCCTCTTTTATTCTGCAACAAGCAATTATCTCCAATTAAAATACCTCTTTGTCACCTCAGAAGTACCCAGTTCACTGTGCCGAAAACACAGTGTCTTGCTCCACGAGACGCTTTAAAGGGCTTACGATTTTTCATGTACTCTGAGTTAGATGGACTGAAGAAATACCAAAAATATATCCTCAAAAGGTTAAAAACAACAAAAAAGTTTACTAGCAACTTTAGAAAATCCGAAAACTTTAGCAAAACATTTAGAGCAGCATTCAATCAATGTAAAGCTCTTCTCAATGCATTAACTTAGCCTATTTGACTCAGCAAACTCCAACGCTATTTGATTTTAAATTACTCAAAAATTCCAAGAAGAGAGAATTAGAAAAGAAATATAGGAAAGATATAGAAAAGAACAGACATAACTGCTACTTCCAGTGATGTTCAACTAATGGAAATTCCAAGAGGAGGTAGGACAAGACATGTTCGTGCCTCCTGTTCTGCTTTAAATACTCCTTGGCCTTTCCTGGCCCTTCCCCTAGGTGGGAATTGTGGTCATCTGCCCACTCTGGATCGGCATATGGGGCTCCAGGGGCAGGTGGGGGGGAAAGGGGGGCGTACAAGTCAGGGCATCGCCTCACCAGGGCAAGGCCTGACCTGCCCCTTCCCCCACACAACCAAAATGTTTTGAGCCAGCAATCCTTAGAGTCTCTCACAGCCACCTGAACAGTAAAGCTTTTTGCTTGTATTGAGGTGGAATTTCTTTTGCCTCAGTGTCTTGCTGTTGCCTCTCGTCCTACTGGCTGGCACCGCTAAGCTGTTGCCTGGCGATTTCCCAGTTGCCCTCAGCCAAGGACGTCGGCTGTTAGAGCCCGGGATCCTGCAGCGAGTGAGGCTGCTGCTGTCAGGGCAAGGCGTGGGTAGCTCACACGGAGGCGAGGCAGCTCCCGGTAACAGGCAAGCAGGAGGCGATGACAGAAGGCACAGGAGGCAAAGGGTTGCGGGAGAGAGTCTCCCCCGTGGTCTCCGTTTACTGAGCGGCGAGGCAAAAGGATGCAGGACATAAAGTAGCAAAGAAAGGACTCTGAGGTTCTGAGATTTTGCAGAGAGTTTTAAGGGAAGTGAGAACTGGGAGGGGTCCAGGGACATAGCCAATGGGGTAACAGACAAGGGGAGGGTACAGGGATCCAGGGTCCAATAAAAACGTCTGAGGGGAGGGTAAAACAACCAGCAACCAATGGGGTACCGAACTCATCAGAACTTTCCAGAAGGGTGGGTAGGTCCTAAGCCTCAGTCCCACCTTCGGGATCCTCCTCCAGGGAGGAGTCCCCTGCATCTGAGGTGGAGTCTGAATGAGTGATGGCTGTGATTACTGAGGATGGACCTCCCACACCTCCCCCGATCTACTTAATTGATGAAAGGTCTTGGGAATAAATACTACATTTTAGGACAAAAAATGCAATTGAAAGGAAAAACAGGAAAAGAACAACAAGTCCGAGGTCACAAATGAATAGTGCTCCCCACTCAGGAAGTTCCATTTCATTGAAAAGCTGCTTGAGCCATCCTCCTGAGGCCTTGGCTGCTACTCCGACGGTGGGGTGAGTTTCTTAATGGTGTCGCTGCGGGCACGCTGAAACCAGTCATGGGTTTCATATTTTATGTCCTTGATCAAAATGTTCATCTTGTCCAGGGTGGCATGGATGCTCTCCGATTTTGAAGAGAGATTGAAACAGCACATGCCTTCGAAGTCCTGGCATCCATGCCTGTGTGCCAACAGCAAAAAGTCAATTGCCATGTGATTTTGTAGCGTGGCTTGCCTGGTAATTTTTTCCTCTGAAAGGAAGGCAGGGCGCTTGAAGTCAACTCTGCTTGCTTTGTCACCCAACACTCGAGGTGGCCCAATTCATCAAGTGCTTTTGTGGCCATCACTCAGGGCAAGAAAATTGAGACCGCAATTCTTTTTGATTTTGCCCAATAGTAAATTGAGGAATCACAGTGGGGGTTTGATTGAGTTGCACCTCTTTTTTGAATTTTTCTGTTTCTCAAAATTGGAATTTGCATCATGTTGGGTGTAGCAAGGGTCAGGCGTCCTAGGGTGCAAGGGCCTCCTACCAGGTGAGATGGAATCCCTGCCCATGCGCGATCCCCACAAATTAGGAAAATTCCTTTAGGGAGGTCAAGGGGGTTTGGGTTGTACTCATCTCTTGTGGAGGGAAGCTGTACATGTGCAAGATCCCTACATCACTCACTAGGCATCCATTCGAATTTAGTCTGTTTTACATGGTGGTAAATTTGTGGTAGGGGTTTGGTGTAAAATCAAAATGCACACAATGCAGTCCTTTCGTGGAGCCCAATAGTTCAATTTCAGTAGGTTCATCAGCCAATCGAGACAATATTTCTGTCCATGCCCTCCATAAGAGTAGGGGATTGACAATGGGGAGTTTGATTTTATAGGTGATTTTGTTGCGAACATATACATGATATCCTGATTTCTTTGTGTTAATTTCACGGTAGAGGTCACACAAGGATTGGGGGTAGTCTGTGATTTGCACAAGGACTTCTACCAGGCTTGTAGACAGAGGATTGTCTACAGCAGCTGTTGACATGCACATTTCCTGCTGTTTGAGGGCACGGGCCACACATTTTTTTCGGTTGGGAAACAATCCATGGGGTAGCAGACACGATCATGACCATCAGGAAGCTCACGATCAGTGGGGCATTCAGTGCGGGAAAGGCCATTCTCAACTAAAACAGACAGAAAAATGTTAATATTTAATATTTAAAATGGGTTGAGGACAGGAATAGGAAGGGTTTAGGGTAGGAGCACCAAGGAACTTAGGAAAGACTAGGGCTCAGGGAAGGGGAACATGGGAAACTGGTATCCCTGGCATTGTCATCTTCTTCTGGGCAGATGGCTTCCTTATTGGGGCTGGCTTCTTTGCACTTGTTCTTTCTTCTCCAGGTGACATCGGTCGCACCGTCGGTGGTTTTGAGTGGGGCTTGTGTTTGGTTCTTTACGAAAGGTTTGATGAATTTGCCTGGTACCCACTTAGGGCCTTCCGGAGCTGACACGCATCTGTATTCTCTTCCCCAGGTGATGAGGGGGAAGGGACCAGTAATTTTTAGGGAGTCTGGTTCTTTTGTCAAGACTAAAGGGTGCCCCTTCAGCCGTTCTCACATAATGTTGTGACAGTGGCGTAGCACGGGGGGGGTCTGGCTCTTTCTCAGAGCAGTTTAAGAAATTTAGGGTAAAAAGAGCCCTCCCAAGCTGAACTGCGGGAGTCTCTATCTCAACTCACCCTTTTTGCTGAAGAATCATCCTTTTTATGGTCTGATGAGCCCTTGCTACCAGGGCCTGACCCATGGGCGAATGAGGTATCCCGGTGACATGTGAGATCCCCCATTCTTGGAAAAATTTCCTCAATGACTCCTAGATGTACGCGGGGCCGTTGTCCATTTTTATCTCTTTGGCAATTCCCAGAACCAAGAAAGCTTGTATTAAATGGGAAATAACATCTTTGGCTTTCTCTCCCAAGTGTGCGGAGGCAAAGAGAGCACCTGAGAAGGTGTCAACGCACACATGGACATACTTTAGGTGGCCGAATCCTGGGACATGGGTTACATCCATCTGCCACAGTTCCCCACTACCAAGCCCTCTTGGGTTAACTCCTGTACCCAAAGATTGAAGCTAGAGAGGTTGCCAGTTGGGACATGTTGCCACTATAGCTCTCTCTTGGTCCTTTTTCAAATCAAACATTCGAATGAGAGCGGGAACATTTTGTGGAAAAGTGAGTGGCTCAACTTTGCTTGTTGGAACACATCTGGCAAGTTGCCCACATGCACTGGCGCAGCTAGCGCGTCCACTGCTCTATTCCCTTCCTGTGGGTACCCAAAGTGCAGAGAATGTTCCTCTGCCTGTTTTGAAGGGTTCTACCCCCCTGAACAACACAGGTTTTGACCTTCATCCATGGAGAAAATTACCTATACTCTGGGAAGAATCAGAATCAACACTGGTGTAAACTAGATGATAGAACAGTCACAGGGTGAAAAATTCAGTGGTTTTGGGTTTGTTAATGTAGTAAATAGATAAAAGCTAAAAATGTCAAAATGGAGGATTGTTCTTGTTCTTCAGGCCTTCTTCTTCTTCTTCTACTACTCCATATTCTGCAGTAAAAGTAATTTAGGGTGATTCGATGAAAAATTCCGCAGTTCCTGTACATGCAAGAGGGTGATTTATTGAACATTGGTAGAAAACTAAAAATATCTTTCATTTTAAGCTTTCATTGGGTGATTTACCTTTAAAACGGCTGTGTAATCTTGATAAGGGAGGCTTTCTTCTGCATTCTTTACTGAGTGCTGTGTCTAGCACTCTGTTCCTCTGATAAGACTTAATAAAACAGCTATCTATAAGCAAAGAATCTGAAGACTCCTCTCATCTTTTCAACCTTCTGGCCAGGACTCTATAAGTCTCCCTCATCAGGGGAGATTCCATAAATCACGGTAAAGTGATAATTGGTGCCCTCGTGTTTCGTCCTCTCACAGAAAATCTTGGACAGCAGCCGGCAACCAGAGACAGGAAGAAAAGACAAACTCCACAGAATCGCCTTTCAAGTTCCAGGACCTTCTACCCTCAGTGCACCAGGGAAAGGAGGTGCCATGACCTGCAGGACGGGATCCAGACCTGGACTTCAGAGCATGATTTATATCACCAGCACTCTGGTAAGCTGTCCAAAACTAGACCCAAGATACACACGGGTAGGGCTCTCACAAAATCAGAAGCGAATGTGCTCGATACTTTCAAAAGCATAGCTTGTCGCGACCCGTTGCAAACCTCTAGAAAGCAAGTTTCGGATTTGTTGTCCTGGATAAGAACGGAGTTCCCTGACGCTGTATTGGGAGACCTGTATTTGCCTTCCTTTTGGGAGAATGTAAATTCAGTTCTATATCATTTGGCAACTTTGCAGAATGAAACAGCTCTTAAATTATTATCCCCAGCACGCGTCATATATGAGGTATTGCTGTGGTGTCCACTTTCTCTTTCTACTGCAGAGGAGGCTTCTCAAGCTTTCCCACAGCAGCAGAAACTCCTCTTAAAATCTGGGACCTTTAAAACTGCCTCAAAAAGTTCCTCCTACTCCGCGGGAGCGGCAGGAGGTTTTAAAACTCCGTCTGCCACCTCGGCAACACCAAAGATGTACTTAAAACCCGAAATTCCCTCCAAATTTGATTATTCATCCCTGCAACGGCGGTGAAGGGCGGGGGGAGAGGGCGCGGCAACTGCAGACACGGGAAAACGTTTTTCATTGCACCCAAAATTAAAACTTGTAATTGGTCCGGAATCTGAGCAGGATATGCTGCTTTTGGAATTTGCTCCATCCGCGCATGCCCAGGAGCGGGGAGGGGGTTCCCCAACTGGCTCTCCTACAACAGAGCTCGCCTCAGAGGGCGTGGCCCTGATCACGCCCAAGCCGCTCGTCCCGATTAAAACCGAAGAGCACTTCGTACCTCCCGAATCCGGGGTCCTCCCATCAGAAGAGCCATGGGCGGTCTCAGAGCTGGTGCCCATCCCTTCTCTAGTCCCCACACAACCCAAGTTTGCAACCACTTCGGTACTCAAGTCATGTGACGCAGGCCAGCCAGTGGCGGCGGCGGCACCTGCCGCTGACATCATCACACCCAATGCCGCCAATCCCGCTTTGCTCACGGTTACCACGGCAACAACAATTGGCCATGGCCACCTTTCCGCGTCTCGTGCTTTTAGTTCTATGCTGTATACGCGTGTGGGGCGGACACTCCCAGCTCCGCCTCCAGCCCTTGCCACGGCTCTGGCCACACCCCTGACTCCACCCTGGCCACGTCCCCGGGCCCCGACTGTGTCCCCTCCCCAGACCCAACCCTGGCCCTGCCCCTGGACCCACCCCCTGTCCCAGCTGCCGCCCAGCCCCCATCCCCAGATCCTATCCTTGGACAGCCGCCAGGCACAGACAGCTTGGATGCTGTGCCGTTTCTGCCAATCGACACTGCACCTCCAGCCAGCACTGCAACTTCACCGGCTTCTACAATTTCACTACACAAGACCTCAGCTGCTGTCACAACCACCAGCCCTGCTTCGGCTTTCGTCGCGTCTGCATCGAAGCCACAGCCACGACCAACGGCTTTCAGCTACAGCTTTCCTGATGTTAAAGCACAGCTCCAATACAGCACCATCAAAAGCAAAGTCAAGTTATCTGCACAAGAAAAGGAGGACTTTTTCAAACGCATTTTAACTCCACTTCCTGGACAACAAGATAAACCCCGGGTTCCCTCTACCCACACTGGAATTTCAGATAGAGACACACTATTTCAAGCACCTTCTCGTCGAACTTCTCAGGGACATTCAGCTGATTTTTTGGGACTTTTTGCACCACAAGTGCCTGCTCATGATCTCAGCAGCAAAGAGATGGTGACCATTACAGCTTCAGAAGGCATTCCTGTATCTTCTCAAGCTTCATCTTCCTTCTTTATTACCAGCACTACAGATCCAACTCTTCGCATTCCTATTTCAATGCTTCGACTTCCACAATGACAGGCCTCTAGTTCCTCATCATCTGAAGTTCGCTTTCAGCTTACAGATGACTCCATATGTCATCTTCTTCGCCAACTCCGGGAATGTGCCAGAGATGATCTACCTCAACAGGTTGGAGCACTGGGTCCCCAGCCCTCATCTATCCCGCACGGTGACAAGTTCCCTCCCACATCCACTGTATATACTCCTTCAACGTCCACATCATTGCCACCTGCTACAGCAGTTTCAGCCGATCACTCCTTCTTCCCTTACAGTGCACAACCAAGAATTCCTTTCCCTATTCCTCAAACAGGAGGGGGAGGGGAAGATAGAATGCATGGATTCTTTGGTCAAGAAGGACCTGCATCCTATCAAATTACAAGTCCACAGAATACTGTTATGGACTTGGTTCCTTCAGACAAGTATGTTCCAAGAGATCTGTCGGTTACAACAGACTGGTCAAGCACTAGGAAAAAAGAACCCAAAGGGAGAGACTTTAATATGACAAAAGCAGATAGCATTGTAATGACAGTTACATATTCCAGACAAAATCAAAACCCTCCTGTATGGAGCCCCATGGATCATCAGGTTATCAAAGATCTAATGGACACAGTAAGAAACCATCGTTTGGGAAGTCCATACTTCAAGCAACTTTTAAAAGGCACATTCAGCAACTACGATATGGTGCCTTTTGACTGTAGGAGTATTGCTTCAGCAATTCTTACAGATGCACAACTTCTGCTATGGGATACAAGATGGAGAAGAGCACTTCTTGATATGAGACAAAAATATGCAGGAGGATTGAATGCAGCTCTCACATTACCACAATTAGCTGGTGATGCACCTCACGATAGACCAGACGATCAGGCAGTGATCTTGCCTCGAGAGGTGCTTGAGGACATCAAGGAAGCTGCACAAAAAGCAATTTTACAAATTCCACCAACTGGAACCTCAGAAGGTGTTTACACAGAAATACAGCAAGGTCCTGCTGAAACTTTTACTTCATTCATCGACCATCTTACACAAGCTGTGGACAGACAAGTCAATGATGAAGCGGCAAGATCACATCTGCTACGAACTCTTGTATTCGCGAACACGAACAATGATTGCAAACGCATAATCAGTGCCATGAATGGTCAACCGACCTTGGCTGAAATGATAGAAGCATGTAGTAAGGTGGGCATGCCTCAGAATGTTGCAACAATCCAAGCAGACATTTTGGAACAAGAAATCAAGAAACTTTTTCAAGAGCAAGGCCAAGTATTTTCGGAAAATTTTGCAGCACTTCGTTCACATCTACTGCAACATAACTCCACAGAAGTGATGGCCACAGAATTCACTGCAGGGCCATGCTTTAAATGTGGAAGACATGGGCACACGAAAAAGTATTGTCCAGGACCTCCAAAAAATTTAAAAGCGCCAGGCCTCTGTCCAACATGTAGAAGAGGAAAACATCATGCCAGTCAATGTCGCTCCAAAACAGACGTAGACGGAAACACTTTACCTCTTTCAGGAAACTTGAGGAAAAGCACGGGATGCCAACGGGCAAAGACACAAGTGGTGGTGAAGACTCAACCCGTGATCGCGCAGGGAACGCAATCATAGGAGAAAGTCAAACAGATTTTATCAGCAAAACCGTCTGCAAGTTCCCTAGTGACCGAGAGTTGCTACCACTAGGGGCACAATGTGAATTGGCAGCCTCCAGATTAGTATGTTTTATGAATGAAGATCATGCAGTAATACCCACAGGGGTCACTGGAACATCATGGAAAAAGCAAGGTTTTTTAATTGTAGGCAAGGACAGATGTAGCATCCTAGGGCTCATTGTTTATCCGTCAATTGCTTCAGCAGAGCTTAATGAAGAGCTAACAGTTCTAGCTCAACCTCTACGTCCTCCATTGATTATTCCGGAAAATACTCCAATAGCCAAAGCTATCGCCTTGCTATCTCATGCCACAAGACTCCTCTCATCTTTTCAACCTTCCGGCTGGGACTCTATAAGTCTCCCTCATCAGGGGAGATTCCATAAATCACGGTAAAGTGATACCTTGCGAGATAAACCCAGGATGGTCAGTATGTGATCTCACATGCATGATAAAAAAACGGTTGCTTTTGGTGGGAAACTAGCTGGACTACCTTCAAAAGCAACAGGTGTATTTTTGGGTTGTTGGACTCAGAGAGCCAAGCGCCCTCAGCTCTAGAAACTACCCCAGCAACGTAAGCCAAATCAGTTACCAAATTAAACGGTTCAGAAAACCTGTCAAAAGCTCTGACAACAGCTGCCAGCTCTGCCACTAGTGGGGATCCTTTTACAATCTCTACAACAGATTCCCACTTCTGTATAGTCAGATCCTGCAACGTAATGACAGATTTTCCAGATGCACTGGAACCGTCAGTGAAAAGTGTCAAAGCTTTGAGGGGTTCTTTGCTCTGAATCGAATTTTGGACTATCTTCAGGTCTAAATTAAAAACGTTATGCTTTGGGTAGTGGATGGAAAGTTGCTCAGGGTATGAGTCTAGAGCATATTGGAGTTCAACATTGTTTTGGATGACATATTCTCAGGAGCCAATTGTAATTGGTAGGAAAATACATGTTGCGGAGGATGAAATAACGGGACATCACACAGCGATCAATATGATCATGTGAAGCCATTTATTATTCAAAGAATATACACTTATATAGCATTTTTAGATCTGACTCCGTAATGTTTCGAACATCATGCGGTCAAAAGAGGCATAATGATTGGATGCTTGCTACTGTTAGCATGTTGTGTCTAAACTTCTGATTGGACACTTGCTGTGACAGCTATTCACCATATTTCAATTTCTCACATCCTTTTTGTTCAGCATAATGTATCAATCTTGTTTGAACTAAATTATTGTTTCAGCAGTTCCTAAACTATAGTCCTTTCATATTGCTGAACTACCTTATTGTTTCAGCAATTCCTAAACTATATAGCTATTGTGCTGTGGTCAATACATCCTTATTTCATATCCTTGGGTTGTTTCTCTATTTTCTTCCGTGGTGTTATCAAAGATAGTGTATCCTTTACTCAGCTTGATTCAATGCTGGGAAAGCTGGGTTGTGCATTCCCAGTGTCCGTTCTCCTGCAAAAATTCCTCAACATCCTGTCATTCATTTCCGCTATTGGTCCTAGTGTCACTACACCCACAATCAAATTTGGTGTTTCTGATATGGTTACCCAGCCTTCTCTGGTACATTGAGCTATATAGGTTGTGTTTATCTTGTAATCGTCTAGTCCCCACAGAAAAACCCAATATTCATTTTCACTTAAATGTGAATTTTGTACAGTTCTCACACAAGCCTCCATAGCTATCCAGGAAAACCACTCATTACTCACAGCACTTTTGCCATCTTCACACTCTGGTTGTTCATTAAATTTACCAATTTATCCCATCACATATTGTAGTTTCTTGTACTTTGTTTAGTTAGGCAAATCTCCAGCCAGGGCTAAGTGCCAACAGACTTTAAAGCTTTATATTATCTCTGAGGTCTCCCACATCATAATGTATACCTTGATCTTTTCAATTATTCTCATAGACATCTTAACTAAACAAGAGATGAACATGCTTAATGCAAAATGAACAGGAGGTTAGTCTCTCCATTAATTTCTCTTACATAATTTGTTATTTTTGTAGTCTTATCTCCTCCATTAAACACAAAAAAAGAAATAAAGGGTACTATGCTGAAACCAAACCTCTAATACTATATATCCAGATATCCACTAATTTTAATGAAGCTTGGGTTTCAATTCAGTACTCACTGTGCAGTGGAAATCTCTGTATTACTGATTACATCTAAGAGGAAATACATCCCCCTGCAAGAACTGTGATAAATAGTCCTGTCTAATTCCATCTGTGGTTGCAGATGAACTGATTTGAATCTGTAATGAACAGAAATGCTGTACAGTAGCAGGATCACTGCTTACAGTCTTATTTTCAAAATGCCAAAGAAGAGAGGGAAAGCGGTGTGTGAATGTCTATAAGGAATCTCATGTCGTGTTACTGTCTATGATGTGTTCTATGCTCCTATTACCTCTGGACGTCTGGGGTTAATGCACAGGTGTTTTCAAGCAATCCAGCCAAATCTTACTTCATATTCATAAACATTCTAGGAAAAACAGAAACAGATCCAGAATTTGATATGAGATCTTTACACGCCATGGGTTATTGTCATGTATTATATTAGTTGCTGTTGCCTTGTGGAGACCTGTCCACTAGGAACTAAATTACTGTCAGAATCTTATTTCTGCGTGGGTCAATATGTACAGATGAACTTTCCTCAATCTAAACTTGTGCTGAATTCAGCATAGTAATTCAGAAGACTTTTGTGTCCTAAATTAATTAATTACCGAAGCCATGTAATCACTTAGACCTAAGATGCCTTAGGGTAATTGAAAGTTCCTCACAAATTACGCTTTTGAGTACCTCTGTGCTGTAAGCAAAATCTGTTGTAAATTCACTATTACAACAAAATAAAAGCCCATCCAGGGTTTTACTTATTGTAGGAAGGGGGAAATTCTGTTGTCATTCATGCACACTGCAACAAGTTCTAAAATATTCAAAACTGCTCTTTCACTTATATTTGTGCACATACTAGTCCTTTTTCCTTGTCAGTTCTGTTTGCCTGCCTTTGAATGGTGTGAGACTCCTGCATTTTGAATTCCAAAGGTGTTAATGCCGTGCACATAGCTGAACAGGTAAAAAGAGTTGCTTATTTTTTGAAACATATAAATGTGAGAGAAAGAAGAAAAGTAATTACAGTGTGGAACCCCAAGGAAGATATAAAAGAATTAATTTGAAGCAGGCTTGTCATTGGAAAAACACTTAAGATTGTGTTGTTCATTTTTTCCTATGGCAGTTTTACTGCAACCTTAAAGATCTTAAAGAAATATATTCAGTGGCCATGGGGTAAGAAAGATCTTGAAACAAAGTGGTGTAATTACTATGTTAAAGGGTCAATTTTCTAACACTTAAAGTAAAATAAAGCAATTTTTGCTTTATTATTGCTTCAAGAGTATGTCATTAACTCTGCTTTATATATTATTCAAAGGGAGCTTTGAATGTAGAAAAAATAAAGCAGTTTATATTAAAGCTAAATACCTATAGGTATCTACACAGATTTAAACTTCCAAATTTATTCAGAATTTATTCTGTATGCCATTCCCTTATCAAGTATTTAAACTTAATATCCTGTAAACCTGTAATCAACTTCGTATAATACAATGTTTTAGTCGTATTATAGAGTCCACTATCATTGCAAAAAAAGAAAAAAGGTTATTATTTTCTTTGTAAATTTAACTTTTTTCCTCTTCCTCCAGATTGAAAATATAAACAACTGAATTAGAGGTGATGTGGTGTCTCATTAGATACTGGCTTTTCCATAAGACAGAGTACTAAAATCCAGAGCTCTCAGGCTTTACTCTGTTTTTCAGGCAATTTATTGCCATGGATTCTTTCCCAGAAAATGACTATGTTGATTTACAAAGAGACTGAGTCATACTTAACCCTCAGATTTTTTAGACAATGTCTTACAGACTTCATATGTTTGTTTGTGAGAGCTTTTTATTGTAAAATGAGCCAGTGAAAGGCTGTTAAAGAAGAAGCAGGTAGGAAAGGAATCAAAACAAGCAAAAAACCAAGAACCCTAGCCACACAAACTGACCAACACTGTGTAAAAAAAGAAACATTTCAGAGCTAGTGCTTCCTGCACAGTTGCTAATACTGAGAAGAAATAGACCACAGAGGTTCTCAAGCATTGAGATCAGCAAGATTGTAGGCTGGTCAGAAGACGGCAGGAAGAGCCTTCAGGGAGTTCAGAGATTGTCTAGAGATTGCAAACTGGGGTAATCAAAGCCGGGGAAAGGGATAGAAACAGTAGCAGGAAGAAGACTAACGTATTTCTATCCAAGGCTAAACTAAATTAGGAGGGATCTTGAAATGGAAATTTTCGACAAGGTAGATTTTCAGGAAAAATAAAGGTGTAGACGTATGGGTACCTTCACCTCCTGCTTGAGTGTTTTAGACCTTTACAGTTGTACACCAACGGTCTTGAGGATGCTCCTGGCTAGATTTCTACAACCCCTCTTCCCATCAGTAGGTTCGCACTTTTCATCCTTTGATGGATGCACTCCTCCTATTTGAACTAACGGAATTTGGTCCAAGGAAATGCTCAGCAAGCAGGATTAACCTAGTTTAATGGTTAGTTAACCTAGCTATGGTAGGAGGCTATAAATGAGAACTCAACATCAACCCCCCACCATCACTCCCCCTGAAAGGGTTTGGCTGGAGACTGAGCTAGTAACTGGGCAAACCTGCATGAAAAATCTGACAGCAGAAAATCTGACTATGGGCCAACAACTTTACTCTATAAATATTTGCAGCCACCAAGTTCTGTTGAGCTCTTCTTCCCCGGCATCTGTCTGTGCTGTGGTGATCTTCCCCTGAGCAAGAACAACTCTCAAGTCTGCCCTTTGAGACTGAGAGCTCCCTGACCTGACACCAGGTATTGGTGAGTTGGGAAGGGATATTTTTTGCATGTGTGTAACATTTAAGACACATTCAGTTAAGCTTACCCAGTAAGTCCATGCTATGTTTAAATGCAGAAAGTAGTATTGAACTGCCAATCCATCTGTACTTTTTAAATGTCTTCTATACCTAAATGTACTGATTAGAAATCAATAAACTAAATACTAGATCAAATCTGTCTCTGTGAGCTCTGACTCTTCTGCAACAACCCTATGAAGTCATCATCCAAAGGACAAGCCTACAATAGTAGGACATACCAGAGAAATATCCAGAGAATGATGTAGGGATCATATAAATACGTAAATATAGTAAAAACCAAATAAAAATACAGACATTACACAATTTTCAGAGAAAATGTGAACACATCAAGTGGTCAGGTAGCTTCTTTCTGCTTTCGTAGCCCAGTTCAATCTACAAGAATCCTGCTTTAAACATAAAGCTCCATTGGAAAACTTCCTGACTGGACTCACTAGTACAATAACGTCTATCTTGTGTTGTGGTTAAAAGCCTTATTAGTTTTGTTTTGTTGGATCTTGTAGAGAAAAATATTCGCAGAAGAGTTAGCATAAACATACAATGATGTCAGAGGGATGAAAGTAGACTGAATTTCTTTACAGAGACCAATGCTAGGATATAAACTCAAGAATAAAGAAGTATAAACTATAAAGGAGTATAAACTCTTCTTTTTATATAATTTGGATTTCTTTTTAACACATACTACTTCAGACATTGTAAAATCTACAGAAGAAAAAACAGTATATTTTGTCTCTTCTCAGACAAATAAAATGGCACTTGAGAAACGTTTTTGCTCAAACTTAACTATACAAATTGCATTAGACTTACATATCTGACTGCTGCTCTTGGCAGCTGTCATTATTGTTGTGGGCTAGCATTAGGAACTCATTAGCTGAACTCTCACCCAGCTGCTCACTCATCCTGGAGGGATGGGAGGAAAAGTAGAAAAAAAAAGGATAGATCAATCTCATGGGTTGGTGATAAAGTCAGGAAGATTGTTTACCAGCTAGCATCATACACAAAACACACCTTACTTGGGGAAGTTCACATAATTTGATGTCAATTAAAATAGAGTAGTGAGAAAGAAAAATAAGACAACCTTTAAACACCTTTCTGTCTCACAGTGGTTTATGTATGGCATTGTCTTGTGCTATATGTGATACCTGTATTTCAATGACCTTCTGCAACACATATCTTATGAAACTGGTCTGCATGTGGAAAGTATCTTTCCCATAGGGGACATCGAGACAAACTTTTTCTCTAATTTGTTTACTTACATTTATCCAGTTGGCAGCCTCATTGGTTTGATATATTGAACAGTTTTGAGGGTTTTTATTTTTACCGAAATCCTGCCCCACAGGAGTTTTCCACAAACACCATGCTGATTCTTGTCCAGTTTTCTTACATGTCCAGCCTTTGAGACCAGGTGCAACAGTACAACCAAGATTAATACAGACAAAGATATTCTTTCATGATTTAGCTTCTTTTTTTTTGATTCACACAGATGAAGGGTGCAAGGCACAAGGGGCTACCCTGTACAGGTAGTGCTCCTGTACAGGGAGATAGCTATTGAGAAGATATCTTCTCTTTTGAGGGTCTCTGAGTCTGAGAGACTTTTTGTCAGACTTTCATTAAACTCTGTTGTGAAGCATCTTGCCTCAGGCTTCCTATGTGATCACAGTGTTGTTGTTGTTACTGAAAATGTCATTGTTCTTTACCAACCCAATTTTCAGAGTTTGCTTTGCACACTGAAATGCAGCAACTTCAACAGGTTTTGTTTACCACAGTCATCTTGATTTGATGAAGAGCAGCCAGGATTACTTTATTTTGTATTCTGCCATTTGTTCTGCTGTTCACCTGTGCATACAGTCTTTTTCAATTTAAAGTATTGAAAAATTTTAATTAACTTGAATCAATGTCTTGTTTTAATTTCTGATTTTCGTAAGAAAAATTCTATATTCTATAAGCAGTTTTCCCACTACTTATTCATGGGGCAGATTACCAGCACATCTCTTTGGATAGCTACTTTTTATTCAGAACATAGGTAAAACTCACCCACCAAAATGATGAGTATTTCAAGTATGTTGGTTCAAATGTAATTTTTCACATCTTCCAACATTTTTCTAAAGATACAAATAAAAAAATAATGTTTGCAAGACTTAATCTGATATCCCAACACAGTCAATTGCACACTCCAGCATCCTGAGTATTGTTTTATTCCTGCTAAATATCCAGGAAAAATATGAAGTCTTTTGATTTTTCTCAAAATAACTGAATCACTTATTTATTTCTTTCTTAAGAAGTTAGCATTCAGAAGATGGAATTTGAAGTTTTGCTTCCTAAAGAAGAAGGTAGAAAGCACGCAACCACATACCTTTTCTTACGTTCACTTGTTTTAAGTATTCAAACTTCTATATGACTTAATGTAACTTTGTCATATGTTTAGCTATATTTTAGGACAGAAAACATGATATGAACACTCAGTTATGTTATTCTCTTTTTCCAGGCCCCTCTGGGAAGATGCAATTATCATTGCTGCGCTACTAAATTTGGTTAACTGATTAGCTAAAAAGATGTCCTGCAGGGGGCTGCAGTGAACAGGTGTTGCAGTTTAGTAACACTTATCTGATACAAAGAGCAGGCTAGCACAGGCAGCATGTGCGACTTCCTGAAGGAACTGAATCATGTTTTTAATAGAATTTTAAATATTGTGAGCACAAAAATGATCTAACATCCGATTTCTATTTTCATATGCTTTTCAAATACTTTCAACTCCTTGTATTTCAGAGAATCATAAAGTAATTGAGGCTGGCAGGGACCTCTGCAGATCATCTGCAGATGTGAAAGGATTGAATCCCTTGACTAAATAAATTATTTCACCGTAAGATACTCAGAGAGAAGAATGTGATGTGAATTCTGACCTATAATTTCCTGGGCAATGCAATAAAACTGTAAGTCAAAATACTCACTGATGTTCTCAGTAACTGAGCTTTTAAATCAGAGCACTATCTGTGCTACATATGGGATCTTTGCATACATTAGCTAAGAAGTGTTAGTCATAGACTCTTCCTTGTCAGTAAAAAAATAAGGTATGTCCAATTCTCTGAAAAATCCCTATTTTCTAAAATGGTTTTGTTGTACTGTCTAATTCTGACTCCTAACACACACTTGAGAATAAGTGGGCAAAATCTTAATCCCACTGACGACAGGAACACAACCCTTTCACTGTGAAGGAAGAATTAAAATTTTCTGAAACAGTTTATGATTCAGATTTCTTTTTCTTCAATCTTCATCCCTTAATTATGAATGCATAACATAGTGCAAATAATAAATCTAAAAATCAGGAATTTTGATTTGTTTTCCTGTTAGAAATTGCCAGTTTGCCTTCTCCAAACCTTTTATTCATATGAATAAATTTTGATCCCTTGCAGTGACGTAATTTATTTTTCACTCCAAAACTTTCGTAAATAGGCCACTACCTCCCAGCAATGTTGCTGTATGCTGGAAAACTAGAAGCAACAGAGAACAAAAGATGTGAGCCTTAGCTGTATGATTCATAAGAGACTTTGGTATGATCATGCTGCATCAACCAGAAGTCTGCGTTTTTTTCTAATTTTGTTTCTGCTGCTCAGCTCTATGGAATATTAGATGTTTCACAACTGAGAGAGTAACAGTGTTTTATAAGCGTACATTTCTTTAGTGAGGCAAGATCTCGAAGTCCTGGTCTTACTTTGGTTCAGGAAATTGTGAATACTAGTTTTCTAATTTCCACTGAATACTGATTGAATGTGCTAATTGGAAGTAAGTGCTACACTGGAAATTATGTCATTCATCATTTCTACATGCTGCTGAATTTTACCACTATACAAAAAAAAGATGTATGCAAATGAACAGAGAAAATTATGTATTCAGCAAGTCTCGTCTGTGTGTTTTTTTTTAAAGAGTACGATCAGAGTAGTTTCTGGTGCAAATTAAATACACGGTTTAATAATTCGTCTTTTTGCTGTTCATGAAAGATCAGACTCAGAAGTCAGTCTTTTATTAGTGATAAATAAATTTCTGCCAAATATCTGAATTGAAAGAATGGATTCCTTGCTGTGCCGGTTTTGGCAGGGATAGAATTTTCTTCACAGTTGCTAGTATGGTGATATTTTATAGATTTGTGCTGCAAACAGTTTGTTACTGCTGAGCAGAGCTTACACTGAGCCAAGGAATCCTCTGTCTGTCACCCCGTCAGTGAGCAGGCTGGGGTGCACCAGGAGTTGGGGGTGGACAGGGCTAGGACAGCTAATCCCAAATGACCACAGGGTTATTCTAAACCATGTTCAGAATGATAGCATTTGTCTTCTTAAGAGAACTTTACGTGTAACTAAGGCCTGGTTTTCTGGAAATGGCTGAAGACCTGCCTGCCAATGGAAAGTAGCAAATTAATTCCTTCTTTTACTTTGGTTATGGCTATGAATTTTGTTTTCCCTATTACACTGTCTTTATCTCAACCCATGCACTTTCTCACTTATATGCTTCTGACATTTTAGCCCATCTGATGAGCTGGAGTGAGTGAGTATGGGTGACGCTTAGACACCTACCTCAGTTAAAGCATGACACAAGTTTATGAGCTGACTAACTAGTTTTCACTCGCTTAAAAAGGGAACTCGGGCTCTGAAATACGCGATAAATAACACTGCTCCTATACAATGATTCTGTGAGGAGAACGTGCCAAAGTACTTCTGCACAAAAGTCAACTACATTTCTTGTCCCAGATCCTAATTAATCCCCTGATATTTGATTGAAATGTAAATGTCCTCTTACTAGTGAAATGCTTTACTCTTAATTGTGAGAAGTCTGAAATTCAGAACAAAATTTTCAGAACACAATTGTTTTCAGCCACATCTGCCTGTCACTTTGAAGAATGTTTCAATTTTGCTTTACTGCTGAAAATATCAATATACCATATCGTTATCCTTTTCATAGTGCAATTACAGTATGATAAATAAATGTGTTCCATTTAGCTCTGACAAGGTTTTATTTATGCTACCAAAAGTGGCTAAAAATGTTTCTCTTTCATTTTATCCTGACCAGGAAAGGTCATGGCTGGAAAGATTTCAAACCAAGATACTTTCAATGCCATAGAAAGAGAATTGTGTTTTAGTTGTAAGCATTGTATGTCATGTGGGTTTGAAGGCCTTATTATGTGCAACAGAAGGACAAACATTTAATCCTGTCAGGAGATTGGCTAGAAACTCAAGGAGCAGGGTAGTGACTTTTGAATATATGGAATTGACTTTGCAATATCTGGAATGGAAAGGAATTACTGGAGCTTTGTGGATTTGGCTGAACATGAAGTGAATTTAGGCCTTTGCTGTTTTGCAAAATTTTATGAAGATTTGTAAAAAAGACAATAGAACTTTTGGAGGGTTTTTCTTTTTCAATATTCTTTGAATTCAACCGATGCACATTTGGAGTGGATAATAAATAATCTGATTATTAATTTCATGCATGACATTTGTTACTGCTTTATTTCCTAGAAATGGCAAAAATGGAGAAAAATATGGATGAAATATGCAGTTTCGTTATAATGTGTGTGATAGTCTTACCATATTCTTCTGCAAAGTAAAAGTTTTGGAGAAGTTTCTGGATGGGCCTTATTACAACTTGTTTTTCACAACAACTTTAAATTGCAATTAAGCAGGTGGGAGGCCAATAATCCAAATATTGAATTTAGGTATTTTTCTACAGTGAGATAATACAAATTTACCATATCATCATTAATATCCAATAACCTACTGAGGATCCTGGGCCTCCTGCCCAGCCCTTTGCTCAAGGCCTGGAGGCAGAGGTGGGGCTCAGCCCCTCGGCAGGAATCCGGCTCAGGCTGAGCCCCGGGGACACCTAGCAGAGCCGGCTGGAGCTCTTGTTCCTGCAGGCTCTGCCTGGGGTAGACCAGCCAGACTAGGAGTCTCTCCTGGAGGGGTCAAAGCCAGAAGGAGGGGGTTCAGCCCCGTGAGGCCCCTCTTGCCCTTTTCAACCCCCTCCCATCCAGCTGTGCTGTGCCTTTCAGGAGAACAACCAGAGACCCTTGGCTTCTGCAGGGACATGCCACCAGGAACATGGTTGCTCCAAGGAGCTGATCTGCCTGCCGAGGGACAACCATGCCCTGAAGAAGCTCTCTCTGCACCACTGCTCTCTGCAGAAGTCGTTTTCTACAGAGAGGAATCAAACGAAATGTGCGACTTGAAAGAGGAGGAAACTACACTTCTCCCCTGGACCATGTATCTCTAGCTCAAGTCAGGCTCTGGGCTTGCAGAACCTAGCAGGGAATGCAATGACCCTTGGGATATTCCCAAGTATAGGTGTTAGTGAAGTCTCCCAGTATTAGGTTTATAGGAATTTTTTACCCAGAACTTGAAGTCTCTCAAGTTCAAAAAAGTTGATTTTCTTAGGCACAGGGTTCCCAGTAAACTTCTCATCCCCACAGTTGTAACTTTTATGAGTATTAGAGATCAATAAAGTTCAACTTTTCTATACATTGCCATGTTATTTTACTTTTACATGCAAGGGATGACACAGCAATTTATGGTTTTGCACATGACCTCCAGAGGACCAGTGATGTAGCAACATATCAAAACTTCCAAAAGTTTTAACTTTCCAAAGCTTTCTTTTTGGCTAAATGATGAATAGATTTAGTGTTCACGCTAGGTTTGGAAGTGTAGCCATTGCAAAGATCTGGAATTACACATTGCAAAAGGAGAACAGATTGTGATGTAAAACAAGCAGAAGATAAATTTATTGTCAACAAATCTGAGAATACTCTCTTTGTTCTTGAACTGGCAGTCCATATCTGCATTATGCCTTAAACACTGCACTTGGATTTTTCTTTCAGGTGAGATTGCTCTTTGCATTGAGGGAATTCCACAAGAAAACAAACCCCACAGCATTTAAAATCTTTCATGGCCTACTAGTCTAGCCCAAGATGTACTTTCAGTTTTGGGAATTACCAACAGAAATAATCTAAAATCTAAGCAAGTCCAAGAAACTTGCTGTTTTCACTCCTTGGATATGGTTAATCTCCAATTAGATGAGGAAACAAACCCCCTCTTTTGAGAAAGAATCTCAGGTTTTTGGTGAGAAAACATAATTACTCAAAGCCTTTCCTGCCACTAGAGAATAGATAAAGATGAAAAAAATTAAATGATAAATTAATGACCTGTCTTCCAACACAGAGAGTGTGTTGAGTGCCCGTGATCATTGTTATGTTTTGGTACCAATACCATTGGTATTTGTATTGTTTCTTTCCCCCAGACTACCTTTATTCAACAGAAAGTGTTGGCAGTTCTTTTTCTTTTTTTCTCTCTAATTCTTGTAACATTTCCTATGTATTTTTCAAATTAATAAGAAATTATTATCTTGGGTTGAAAACTAATGAAACTTTAGGGAAATGTCAGTAATCCCAACATTCATTGTGCCTGATTTGATTTGGTTATTTCTGCAAATACTCCAGTTTTGTGAAGCACCTAATCAACAAGCTGCACTTCAGTAAATTCACTGCAAGTCTGGGGAAGAAGAAATAAGAACTTCAGTGTTTGAATCCAAATTTTCTTCTCCTTGTCATGTCTTTTATTGTTAAATGTGTGAACTTACTTATGCTTCTGGTTTGTACGGCTATTTTCACTAAAAATACAGTCATTACATTGTTTATGTATAAAAGCATTCGTTTTTTTCTAAAGAACTAAACTCCTTTTTTTGTCAATTGATTTTTTATTAACTAAGCAGTGTTGCCTTTGGTTTTTTAGCTTAGGAAATCTTGATGGGCAAGAACAACGTACAGAGTAAATGGAACTGGGCTGCAAGTGCTACTCCAACACTGAAATTGCTGCAGCTCTCCTGACATTGCCTTTATGACAGGAAAATACTAGCTCAAAAATGCTACTCTTGCTTGCAAGATCCTGTAGAGAAAGAAAGTATATGGTGATCTCTTGTATTCCCAGTGTCTTAATCTGTTTGCAATTAAATTCACATTAATGCAGCAAAGCAGGAAACCCAGTGTTTCAGTTTGAAAAGGCACCCAATCAACATGTGCTGGTGTGTGCTTTCAAAACCTCTACTATCATAGTTGTGAGGCAAAAAGATTTTGGCTTAGAAAACCAGTAATAAGAGCATGCATCTGAAGTAAGGCAGATGAACTTAATCTGTTTCTCTTGGACCATTTCAGAAAATACACAGAGATTGTGAGTTTTGAAACCACAGCCTCATTCAGCCTGATAATCACTCTGGCAACATTTTGGAAGTTGAGGTTCTACTCCTGTGTTACTCGGAAGATGTATCCATATCACCATTTTAGAGGGAAAGCATTGTTTCAGTGAAATGTTTGTTCATTTCCTTGAAATCCAAGTATTATATCCTTACACTCAAAGTTGTCTGGGGTTCCTGGATCCACTAAAAAGATGGGAAGAGGGCTCCATCCACAGATCTTTGCCCTAGCTTCACATTCGTCATTAAAGTTTTTCCGTTTTTCCGAGGCATTCCCAATTTGTATCAGCAGGCAACTTCTCTATAAGGTGTGGACAAAGCTTAAGCTCACTCTCTTGAGACTTTAAAGAAAATTGACTGGAGAAGCCAAAGGCATTGTCCGAGACCCTCAAACAATCCACATTAGCACCTTAGGTGCAGAGAGCCTGTGCATGGGCATGCCTGCCGTGTCCATTCCAATGACCAGGAAGTGGCTGCTCCTCAAGGCAGGTGGCCTCTGGAGGTGGTCTCTGTCAAAATGGTGCTGAACTTGGCATTAGTCAAGCATTTTATTGGACCTAGTTGCAAACATCTACAAGTATTTCTCCCTGCTGTGGCACAAGCTACAACCAGAAGCTCAAGAAGGAATTGTCTCTCTTGTTTTCTACCTCCTGTCCATTTATAAAAGGGCAAGACTGAGCATCCTCAAGAGGCAGATGAAATTATCTGATCTAAGATTTTATTTATCATTTTAATTTTTGGTTTGTATGAAAAAGCGGATAAAATAGAGCTCATGACAGCCTCTTAGTCGCATGTAACAAGTAATAGCAGAACATCATTTCCAGGGCAACAAATTCATAACGAATCTGAGATTTACTAGCTAGAGGTAACACCAAATATGCCTTGACCCCCTGGTGGTAACATTGAAATGCTGCTTTCTCCTACCGTGAAAATGCAAACAGTGTTAGAAAAGCAAGAGGCAGATTTATAAAGGTTTTATATTGCAACAAAATGATACCTTCCATCTTATTTCTTAGCCATATTCCTTGATTATACTAAAAATCATATTTAAATTTTCTTGGTTGCTGTGTCTGTCAATTAATGATTTCAATAAAATATCAGTTAAGATCCCGAAGTCTTTCTTGGGATGTGACTGTCCCTTACAAATTCCATGTCATATACATATGAGGGCTTTTTCCCTTGTTGAATTGCCAGTTCTGTAGTTCAGCAAACCCTCACACACAAACTGAATTTTTCATGCTTGTGGATGTTTGGTTCATTTGCAAAGACTGTGAAGTTTTTCGGTAGCATTGGCAATCCAAAAAAAGCTTCATCTGCAAACATACACATTTCAATTCTTTCACTTTCTTCTCTGGATCGTAAGTGCACACGGACATTAAACGAAACAAGTGAAACCACAGATCCATTGGGTATTTTGGAGTATTGTTAAGACCTCTTCATTCTGAAAACGTGCCAGGTCTGCTTTTTGCTTTCTTATCTTTGATGACCATTCATTTAATTAAATGACATTTCCTCTTATTTTATCTAGAGTTTCTTTGGTGACTTTTAGTTTGGAACACACTTGAAAATCTTAGTGGGCTGTTTTGTTCATTAGACTGATGTTATCTGTATTGTTACCGACTCTCATGCGTAACTCTTGTGAGGAAGGATTTCCTGTTACAGAAACCGCAGTGGCTTTTTCACAAGTTCTCCTCTGTGTTCAGGTACCCGATTTTTTGTTGAAGGTTCATCCATCTTACAGGGGATGGAAGGCAGACTTGCTGGTTTGTAATTACTATGATGTCTTTTAAAGCCATGTTTGTGACACGGAGTTCAGTGTTACATATTTGCTGATGTTCTTATAATCTAATCTGGATACCTTTAAATTTATCTAAAATATCTGTTAAGACTTGGCATAGGGGGATCTATAGCTCCCACGTGCAGTAATACAGATTCCCTGGGGAAAACAAATGAACAGACAACAAATAAAAGTAAGTAAACTAAGGATTGACATTTCAGTGAGAAATCGTGGCATGTTAATACAGGTCATGATTTTCTAGATTAAAGTTTACCTGGGCATTGAAAACTGGTGTCAAAAACATTGCAGATTTCAGTAGTTTTGAAGAATATCTGATAGGCTTGTGCTTTTTCCTTGCAAAACACAGCTGCAGGCACAGCATAGTAGACCTAGAGACACATTTAAATTTATTTACTTTCTAATGCATTCTACACTCTTCCAACTTTTACATTTCCAGAGTAAAGCATTACTTAAAGGAACAATTGTCAAAAATTTTGATTGCTTCTGCAAATAATGTAATAATGGGAAGGAAATAATTTACAAATAAAAAAACCTGCTTGTTTTAAATGAAAGTGAATTTTACTTTAATTTGGATACAACTGCATAAAGAAAATTAATTTCCACCTAATACTGCAACAGCAGTTAAGAGGGAAAGTATAAGTTGTGACGTGCTAAATGATATCCCAGTGGGGTGCAATAGCAGGCCATGCATCAAATGATGAACTTAAAGGAGCCTAAAAAATAAGCTTTCTTTATACATGGAAAAGAAAAATTCAGTTTGCCAAAAGTATCTTACACTGAAATCAACAGAACCAGACTTTAGCATTTAAGTTGAAAGCTGGACTGGAAGTGTTTATATCTATCTGAATGTTATCAGTCCTTGATTGAAAGAAAATCATTAATCTATGTCACAGAGAGCAAATCTTGAGCTTCCCAGTACTGGACACTACACTCTGTTCTGATTTTGAATGTAGGAAACTTATCAGCTTATGTCATGACAGGAATTCCTTTTGATTTGCAATACCGTAAGGATTTGCCCTTATCAATATGCTCTTGCTTTTAAATTTTCTGAAATAATTATTCTCAGTAAGAATCCTAAGACATCAAAGAAAACCGAGTTCGGACTGACGTACTAAGAACTGACACTGTTGTTGTGAGTGGTATCACTTAAATTTCAACTTGGGAGTCATCAAGGAAGTGCTTGTGCATCAACTTCAAAGTCACTTGGGAAATTCTTGTGGGTGTAGGAGCTTATAATTTCTCTTTGGACCTTTTTAGCAGTCTATTTCCTTGTTTCAATGTGGAATCTATGGTTTCCCAAGTAAATTCATGAAGTTTACGTAGCCACAAGTCTGAGCTGATAATTCAGATGCAGCGAAAACTGCATCTTTATGTATTGCTAATGCCTTATTCAGATTTCTTGGAGATAGCAGTAAAAAATTAGGGTATCATACACTATTGAATTTTAGCTTTCTTCTAACTCTTGGACTGCTTTTTTGTCCTTCCACTAATATCAGAGAATACAAAGGTATTTGTGAGGGTATGATGTAACCATTATCAACAGACATTATTTCCTATTTCAGTGTGTGGTATCTTAGAATTGAGGAAGCTGATACAACCTGAAGTAAAAACAATCCACATACTGCAATGTTGTAATCTTTTCAGATCACCTTGATGAGATTTAATAGCATGAAGAAAACACTTCAAAATTTGGATGTATGCCACTAGAAAGAGCTGTTTAGACTAAATATTACTTTTATATTTTACTGTGCTTTTTTTATATACCAGCCTTTTCAAGTCCACTGTGTAAAAATATAACTTAGTAAAAATATACCTGGCAGGATTATTTAACCTCTTAACTGTAAGATATATGACACATTAAGCATGAACTGGATACTAAATTATAGCTCAAAATGCTTGGGAAATCAAAGATAATTAAGGTGTAATTGCTTTTAAACTCTCACTGTGTTCAGTGTGTTGCAGTTAGCTCTGTCACAAGTTTGTCTGTGGGCAATGCTGAGATAAATTGAGGTTAGTAGGGCATGACAGCTCAGCTTCATCAGTGTCATCTGTTTACCACGTACCATCCTCTGCCTGAAAACCATTGCACCATCTGAATTTTCCAAGGATGCATGACCGTTACAAAATAATGTGGCATATTAGGCAAAAAAACATTAGTGCTGGATCACTGTGGTGGATCTTCAACTTCCAATCCACTTAGGATGACTTTGCCTGGTAGCACAGTTTATGGCAATCAGGATTTACCCATCTGCCATGAATACCAGCTGGGATCAGTCCCAGAGCAAAATCAAGTAAGCCATGTGTTGCATGATTAGAAAGTGTATTCCTTCTTTTTGTTTTTTTCCCCCCTATTTCAGTATTCATTTTCTTTGTATCTCAGTCATCTATGTTCAGAAAGAGGCTTCATTGAGTTAGACACTTTTTGGCTTTGAGCCCATCAGTAAAATTAGACGTTCAGGAGAGTAATTCAAGCTCCCAGTGCTTTGGGGGCACTTCGGTTTTCCTAAACTCACTAGATACACATTAAAAATGGACAGAAGTTTGCCTTCCAAAATACTTGACTAGCCAGAAGAAAATTAGGGCTTTAAATGCTGTTACATTCTCTCTGCTCCTTCAGTGTAGTCCTAGAACCTAGGATAGCTCAGTGACATTTTTACTTTTGACCGGCTTAGTGGAATATCACTAAGCTGTGAAATAAGAGAAATTTCGTTTTTCTATTTGTTTTTAATTTTCCAGTGGCACAAAGACTTCAACATTTGACTTCCAATTAGCACGAGGTAGAATTTTGTGGAACAAATATGTCTGCATTGCACATTGTATTACTCGGTGACTATCCTTGAACTACTTTAAAATGAGTTAAGGACAAGAAACAATGAGGCCATTTTAAGGGGACCTTTTCTAGACTGATTTGATCTGAGAAATGCTGCTATGCATCCAGGTGCTTGCTTTGCTGTGGAGAATCAAGGTGATGAGGAAGCTTGCGTCTTCTTGCCATTTATTACAAACTGATAAATCTGAACTTCAGAATGGTCAAAACTTAAGCAGTCTCACAAGGATTGCGGGCACTGATTGACATGAAGTCAGTAAAAGTAGTTATTTTTGTGTCTGTTCTTCTGACTTTGAAAAACATTCATCAGTCACTTAGAAGTCTTATTTGGTGGCAGGAATGTCGTTCACTGTCATTCACATTAATGCAAATATGTAACTCCCACTTCTTCAGCTTGAAAAACAGACATGAATGTTCAGTTATAATGAGTGTCTACAATAGGAGGATTTTTTTACTGAGTGCAAGTAACCCTCTAAAAATGTTATTTTTTTATAGTGACAGTAATATTGTGTAATTTAACAGAGAAAAAGAAAATTTTACTGGCTTTTATTTTATTAGCGTGTTCTAGGGTATTTTCTAAACTTTATTCATCTGTGATGATAATAATATTTTCGTGGGGTTTGATTCTCAAAAATTCAGATACCAGGTACTTTTCATGAGCAAAATGAAATATTACTACGTCATACATCAATATAATATTATCAAGGAGATTTTGAAATTATCTTTTTGGTACATATATGTACATTATGCTATGAATGTATGAAGACGCTGTTTAATACAAGACTTCTAGAAAATTCAAACATGGTTCTGAAATTTACTTTCTGTTAATATCTCTCATTATTTGACTAGTGTTTCTGAATTGAGAACACTTACCAGGACCTCTCAACAGGAGCAAGACGTATTACTACATAAAACAATGCCATTCAGTGAAACAAATATATTTTTGGTTATAATTTAGAGCTCAGACAAAAGGAAGACACGATTCATGGTGTTAAGAACAAAAGGAATAAATGAGAGGGCAAGACTATCTTTGTAATGCTACCAAGATATTGTGTAAGAAAGCTTGGATCTTTCGGAGAGCCTGCAGTAAGAGACACTTCTTTTAACTGCGTCATCTGCAATGTGAAATAATGCTAGGTTTCCCAATTAATAATTAATAAAATACCATTAGCAAGAACACATGATAAGTTCTGACTGATGAACTCTTCCTCAGCTATTAGGAGAGAGACAGCTACATGTTGATAATTTTCAGTGAAAGTTTGAGTTGAACTAGCCCTTAAAAGACAGAAAGCTCTTCGCTTTTAGACATCAGTTTCAAAATATAGTTGGCAGATTTTTCACACAATTGGTCATTACAAACAACATGGTTCAAAATGCTGAACTAGCCTGTAGGAGCTGGAATCAACTCAGTCTCCCCAACAAGGCAATGCTGTTGTCTATAATAGAAGAAAAACAAAATCAGTATGCTTTATAGGAAAGTGCCCACCAGCACAGCTTGAGGTTATATCCGCTCGTCCTGCCACTTATTGCCTGGGAGAAGAGGCTGACGCCCACCTGGCTAAACCTTCTTGTTAGGGAGTTCTCGAGAGTGATGAGAAGCCTCCTGAGCCTCCTTTTCTCTGTGCTGAGCCTCCTCAACTCCCTCAGCTGGTCCTCATTAGAGTTGTGCTCCAGACTCTTCCCCAGTTCCATTGCCCGTCTCTGTACTTCCTTCAAAACCTCATTGTCTTTTCTGTTGTGAGGGGCCCAAAACTGAGCACAGCACTCAAGGTGTGGCCTCCCCTGTGTGAAACCTGTACATGAGATGATAAGAGTGCTGCTAACAATGAACGGCACCCTCAATTTAAGTAGCATAGTACCAGGTTCTACAAAAGAGTAATTTACACAGCAGGACATATATACTTTCGTTGTCACAAACAGAAACTTATATTGGATTTTATTAATATAAGAACAGACTTTTCTCTTTGCAGGTTATTGTCAAATTTATATGTGTGAATGTTTGAAAGAAAGTTCATCTGCTAGTATACTTCAGACTGACCAAAGCTGGAGCATTTCCAAGAATTACCATGAACATTTTAAATTGTTATGTATCCCTAACTCTTTCATGGCACACTGGAATTCTTTTGTGCCATGTTTTGATCCATTGCTCACAGCACCAGGAGTAAAGTTGACTGACAGTACTAAAAGATTGAACAAAGTATGTTGAAAATTTACCACCATTAAAAGCTGAGCCAGTTACAGAAATTAAAATAAACTCTGGACTACTAGGTTTACCTGCTCATTATTTGTCGTATTTACACAAACGGTTGATAAAGTCAGGGTTCTAGTCTCATTACCTACCCTTTATTATTCTGACTGTTCCCGCACTACTTTTTTGGGAATTTTTCTTCTACCATCTGCTCATTTTTGCACATTGTGAGAAAGAGGGAGTACTCTCTCCTAGAACAACAGTGGAGTGTCCAAGAGAGATTTATATCCTGACAAGCAAATTTTTATCAGGCCAATTTGCTTTGCTTGTTAGAATAGTAATTAAGAGAGAAAGCCTGACTCACCAAAAAATTGCAGTACGTTTACCTCAGAAAAACCATCAGTGGAGCTGCCTCAGCCACGTGGTAACTGAGTATCAGTACCACAAATGCACATTGACCTTAACATTTTCAAGCAATTGAATAATTTGTGGAAATGCTTTATAGTCTCTCTACTGGGTATTTATTACAGAGGGAATTGAAGCTTTGAACAGATTTGATCAGAGAGGCCCTCCTACTGTGTCACAAGATACAGAGAGAACCCCCTTGCTTTCTAAACTCCTTCTCTGAGAGGAGTCAAGGTGCGGCTGGATCCAGTTCTAGCCCCAGACTTGGTCAATGGTTTATGTTTAAATAATTATACAGTGTAATTGAGTCTCTGTGAGACTTTACTCTGCAGTATTAAGCATGAAATACCAAATATATTTCTAGGAAAAGGGTAAAAAATTATTTGTTTGAATTGATGATTACACTAAAAATCTTTAATCAGAATTATTTACTACACAGTATACTTATTTATAACTACTAGGCTGATGCACGGCTTTCTAAATTAATAATTTAAAATCTAGAAAAGTAATTGTTAAATAGAAATCTATGTGACTCACCCATACCATTGAAAATCTTTCACTCAGTCTTGAGGAGTTACCTTGAGGGGTGTCCACAATCAAGGGATAACACACACTCCCAGAAGGGCTGTGCTAAAAGACCCTGATGGTAAAAAGTGTTTGTTTACTTATTCTTTTTTGCATTATGTTCCTACTGATAAGGCATGAATTGGAGCCTCAGAGATTTTTTCTTCATGTGCTCACAGCAAAGGCTTTAGTGTGTTATTTGGGTAAAAATTTAAATGGACAATGACCCAAATGAACACAGAGCTCCTTAATGGTGCTGAAAATGTAAGAAAAAAGTTTTTCCTAGATTTCTTGGTACCAGAATAGCTTTAGGGTTTTTTTGCAAATTTATGTTAAATTGTTTTTAGCATCGATAAGGGAAGTCACCGGTTCTGAAGTGACATATTTGGTCCTCTCCAGTTTTGCTGCAATCACTACAGTGATTGTCGGCTTTACTCATCCCACCTTGGTTTTCATGTTAGGTAACAGCCAAACTCCTGTCCAGCCCTTTTTTGCTGCTCACCCTGTCTCTTTCCTCCCCATCCTCTGTCCCTTGTCCCCTATCCCAGCAAGACAGTGGCAGAGAACAAAATGAACCAGAACAAGAAAACTCGCTATAAAGTTACTATATAGCTGTAAAGTTGCTAACATAATTACTGATTCAGACTTGGCAAAGCAGAAAGACAGAGATGAAAACACCCAGGCAAACCCCTTTTCCATTCCCCTTTCCCTTACTCAACTTTATTGTTCTCTGGACTCCTTTACTTCTTCCTTTTTACTGTTTGAGGCTGCAACTAGTCCCTCCAATTGACAGAAGAAGAAGCATGGCAGGAGGTCCGTGCAGAGCAGTTTCTGCTGCTCCTACCTTCTCCCACTTTCCCTCTGCTCTGGTGTCAGCTCTCCAACGGATGCAGCTTCTGTCAGGAATGAACGCGAGAAAGCCCCCAAGCATAAAAGCAATTCATGCAGCCCCCATGCAACCAAAACCTTGGGCACCTAACCCCCGCCTCCCCTCCTATTAATAGAATAGAATCTTGCCAAAGAATACCTGCTAAACTGATATTTTTTATTCAAACGCTTCAGTTTCGCTTGAATTAAACCAGAGAAAATGCTGACAGATTTTGAGACAGACTGCTGTCAGGCAGATTTTGAAATCTTTCTGTGTCTCTGCCTGGTTTTTTAGAAGACCTCTCTTAGGCTGATACATAGTTCCTTGCCTAAAATCCCTGGAAACATCCCTGCCTGGCTCATGGCACTGTTGCTACTTGCCGTTCCAGACCTCCTGGATCTGCCACATATTCAGGGCCTCTTCCCTTCAGAAACGCATTCCAAAGGTTTATTTTTCACTGGAAGTGTCAATGTACAAACATCTCCACATAACTGAATCACAGTTATTCACATTGTTTTATTCATGGTTTTTTAGAGGCAATTCTATCATTAAAAAAATTCAACATTTGAAGAGCAGGTACTTATATTTGAGTACATAACCACATTATTCTCCATCTGTTGTTGTACTGTGGCTTTCTTAGCACTTCAGAACCTTTTCTCTTAGGGCCTTATACCAATGTTACCTCTTTCAGAAGTGACAAATCTTTGTCAGTGGGAACAGTAGATTTCAGTGTTATTACTGGAAATATTTTTCTCATCCAGTTTTCAAATACTAAGTACATTAGTGAGAAAAATATGGATTCACTGAGAAGTTCGGAAGAGTAACTTAATTACTTAAGTAACTTAAGTGCTCTTAAGTGTTCTTAATTACATCTTACTGATGATAGGCATCTTCAATTAAAGTGAAAATGGAAAGCAGTAAATAGGTGAAAACATGAATATTTTTGGGATCTGGATTGCTTTGGTATACGATAACTTGAAACAAATCTACACGGGGAAAATTCAAATTGATGGGACCTTTGAAAAAATCAGCTGCCTAACACAGATTTTTTTATTAAAAGCACACAACAAAAAACTGCAGGAGCACACAGTAATGCTGAAACAGGGAAAGAAATTAAATAAGGAGAAGTTATAAATAAATGTAATGAATGCAGACTTGGAGTCACAATCAGAATTTGTCGTAAAAAATACGACAGCCAGGCACTGGGAAGAAAAGTAAGAAGTGGGAAGCTCTTCTTATCTCATTATTGTTATGATCTCCTTCCCCAAAAGAGATTAAGAAGCAAAGCACTTCCACAATTCACACGTTTTCGGTCACGACAAACATAAGCAAATTGTGGAAGCAGGAGTAAATTCAAAGGCAGGATAAGAAGACGTATTTCATTACTGGACAGGATTTAGTAAACTCATATGGTAAGAAGTATTCTTCCCCAGAGACAGGGTTCTCTTCTCAAGAGCCAGAGAATGTAATTAATGAGTTTTCTTCATAAGTGAAAACAGGTGATCTTTTTTCAACATGTATTATAGTATGTCTGGTCACCTAGTAACTTATTTAGCTAAGCAAGGAAACTTTCTAACTGTGTTATAATCCTAAAGGATAACTTTAGGATATGTCGCTATTTATGAAATGTTCTGATATACACCCAATAGGAAGGCAACCCTGCCCTGATACTCTGAAGCGCTACCTGGGCCACAGCTATTTCACTGCCTGCTTCAGCTGATGCTTGAGTCACTGAGAAAATGAAAGCACACTTTCAACGAGTTTCTGACTCGAGAGCTACCGTGGACATTGTGGACGCCGTAAAACCGAAAGGGTTTCCCGGCTGCTCAAGCTGCGGAGAAGTTGAGCACAGCACACTGTGGCTGTGTGCAGTAAGAACGCTGGAAAGCCTCAAGGCGGAGTGCCGTAGCTGGGCTCCCCCTCTGCCCAGACAACGTAAGGCGAAGAACGAAGCCGCAGAACACCGGGCTTCTGGGTGCACTGTTCCGAGCTGTACAATTGCTGCAGAAGCGAGTTCACTATCCGACGGGGTTCAGCAAGTTCTTGCTGCCTGCTACTAAATTTCACCCAGAAGCTCTCGTCAAGGCAGAATTGATCTGCTTCCCTTATCACCTCTTCTCCTAGCCCGGCTTGTGGTGCTGTGTTTTCAACTTCTAACACATTGAAAGACGCAACCAGCAAGTGCCTTTCCCCGGCAAATTTCGCTGTTCGGGAGCTATCATAGATAGTGTGACGCCGCGAATACGAAAGGGTTTCCCCGCTTCTGCAGGTGCCGAGAAGCGGTGCACAGCACACTGTGCCTGTGCGCAGTAAGCACGCTGGAAAGCCTGCTGGAAAGGCTCCCCCTCTGCCCAGACAACGTAAGGCGAAGAAGTATGCCGGAGAATACCGGGCTTCTGGGTGCACTGTT
>VZRS01013100.1:0-151517 GCA_013398055.1 Ifrita kowaldi | reverse complement strand
GGGCGGGGCGCGATGGCGGCGGCTGAGGGAGCGGCCGCGGAGGGGTCGGCCCTGCCGCCCCGCCGCCCTTAATCTCTGCTCCGCGTCCTGGTCTCCCGCCTCCAGCGGAGTTGTGTACCTGGCACCACCAGGGTTTCATCCTACTTAAAGTAAACGTTTGCAAAAAACTGAAATCACAGGCTTTTATTCTTTTTCCGCTCGGCTCCCCAGCCTTGGCACACGGTGAGGGAAGAGGCTCGAGTCTGGCTCGCAGAGCGCCACTCCACGTTGACCCGAAAACAGAGCTGCTTCCTGGGTGGGGCTGATTCTTTGATTCTGATTCTGTGAGTCGGGCAGCTCGAAGCTAGGTCACAGAATCACAGAATTTATTAGATTGGAAAAGACCTCTGGGATCATCAACCTGTGACAGAACACCACCTTGTGAACTAAACTGTGGCACTAAGTGCCACATCCAGTCTTTCCTTAGACACTTCCAGGGATGGTGACTCCACCACCTCCCTGGGCAGCCCATTCCAATGTCTAATCACCTCCTTCTGTAAAGACATTCCTCTTGATGTCCAAACTACACCTCCCCTAGCACAACTTAAGACTATGCCCTCTCGTTCTGTCTCTGGTTGCCTGCAAGAAGAGACTGACCCTCAGCTGGATAGAACCTTCTTTCAGGGAGTTGTAAAGAGGGATAAGGTCACCCCTGAGCCTTCTCTTCTCCGGGCTAAACCTGGCTTAGGCCACTCAAACCTTTAGCGCGTTTCCATTGAACATGCCTCTACAAGTTTCCAGAGACTCCCCTTTGCCCTAAGAGCAAAGGACAAGTTGGCCACCTGGTCCCAGTGAAGATGGCCACTCCAGAACACCAGCCCGGCTGGCTGCTGCTTGTGCTCCTCACCCCCAGTGTCAGGGCATGTAGTCCCACACCAGCCCTGACTCTGGCCTGCGCAGTCAGTCTGCATGAAAGGGCACCCAGTAAAGGTGTTTCAAGTGGATGACTTCAGGTTAATCCATGGGGTGTTTATTTTACAATAGGATTTCCTGGGTCAGTAAACTTGAAAGCATTTTTCCTCCAGGGAGAGACGAGATGTACTCCTCCTGCACAATGGAAACATGAAGGGGACAGGAGGTGCTTTGGCAACACGGCTGAACTGCTTTTCTTCCAAATGAAGCTGCTTCCCACAGCTTTTGCCAAGCTGTCCTGTCAGCCTGGGGAGGACTTCACTGCAGCTCTTCTTCCAGAGTAGACTCGTGTGTATGTGTGGTGAATGGCACCAGCTGGAGACGCAGAGGTTTGTGTGTGGTCTTTAAAGGTCTGGTCAGCCCAAAGAGTGCTTGTGGTTGTTAATAAAGTAACCACCTGGAATGACAACTACCAAAAACATTTTAGAAAGGGTATCAAACCTTTTTTAGTTACGAGCTCAGAACTGTGTCTTGATTGCCTTCTCTTAATGGAAAGACTTACCATCTCTAATTGGACGTCCTGTGTGGAGGCTGAGGGTTGTGTACATATGAAATATGACAGGCCCATAATGGTCACTAAGGGACCGTGTTCATCATCTTTGCTGACATCCTAAACAACACCTATGCAGCTTCTTTTCTCTCATCCCTTCTCTTTTGGTCATTTTTCCTTCTTACCTTGTTTCTTTGTTAATCTTCTCCCTTTGCAAGGCAGCAGGACAGCTGCTGACTACGACTACACCTTTTCTTCTGGAGCTCAAGAACATGCCACCAGCAAGGAGGTTAATGGCAATGCCTTGACATGCCCGATGCTGATAAAAGCTTGCTAATTGTCTGAGCAACTTGCTTAGGTAGATACTGGCAAGCCAAGGCTCTTTCTGTCTAAAGCCTCCCAGACAGAATTGACTATGCACTCAAATTTGCATCACAGAGAGAATTATTAGCTCCATACCTCTGTCAAGCATTCGGCTTGCCAGTGTGCAACACAAACAAGCTATGTGTGCACAGTTTGTCTGGGAGTTTTGGGCAGCCGACTGCAAATTCATTTCGTAGACAGCAGAGGCCGTGCATCTCACTCAGAACTGCAGTTTGCCTCAGGAAAATGTCTTTTTCAGCCCGAAGGTGTTGTCTGGGATGAATGCATTTATGTTTGTCCAGAATGTCTAAATGTTTAGCAGCTCCAGCAAGGCTTGACAGTATCTCTGACTGAGCAGCCGAACATCCCAATATCCTGGGCATTACCACAACGTCTCCGAAGATCAGCTTCATGCTGTAAAAGCAGCCAATGTGAGGTGTAGTGAAAGTTTTTGGGCAGCCGCGCTTCCTCCACACAGCTGGAGCTCCCTGAGCTGGCGGGAGAGGGCAGCCAGACCACACGGTGCTCAGCAGCTCCACACGGCAGCGCCCGTAGTTCCTCAGGCTCCAGCAGCCCTCTCAGAGCAGGGCAGGATAACTCCTGAATGGGCTGGCAAGCATCCAGTAAGCACAGCAATTATCCATCACAATGCCTTTCAATTCATCCTGGGCACAGAGAAGGTGGGAATATACAAAAACTCCAAAGTACAAAGTTGTCCAAGATAAGATCTTTGGACCTGTAATTTTACAAGCAGTAATTTTCTTTCAAACGTGAGCACTAGGGGCAGAAAGTGAATTTTCTCTGTACTGTAAATTTATCTCTTGTTTTTTGGGGGTAGTGGGGGGAGGAGGAAGTGAACAACAGCAGAAGGAGCAAATCTACACTGTCAGATCTTTTCTTATCAGAAAAGCAGTTAATACAGGTTTACTTAGTGTCTAAAACACTGCCCAAAACATGTCTTTCTTATCTGACACCATGCACCCCCTGTACAAATGAAAGAGAGTGCAGTGTGCAGTATGCTAACAGAAACCCGTATAATGAAAGGTGTAGCAATCTTCTCCCTTTTTCAGTGTGTTTGCTTAACACGAAATTAAAAGTGATTCACATTAGGACTGTGCTGTGACTGAAAATTTGAAGCCTCTTAATTGTTTAGTGTTATAGCAGAAAGTAAATTTCTACTAAAATGTTACCTTTTCTTGGGCCTAACCAACACCAGCAGAATTCAGCTTCGATATTTGCTGTGTTTTGAGGATAAATTGCTGAGTAAGCAAAAAATTATCTTCCTATATTTAAAACAGAAAGTTTGAAAAAGTCTCAGCAGTCTTTGTCATCTTATCACACTCCTATGTTAGCATGATTCTGATCATTTGCAAAATAGATACTGGTCTCTGCTGATATTAATTACAATTCTGCTGATCATCCAGTCATTAGCAAATCTCTTTCAGCTTAGTCAGCATCTCCACAATGACTCACGGCAAGTAGTATATTGACTCAGTAGGAAGTGAACTCATCATCTTGGTCAGGGAAGATCTGACAAAAAATCTAGCAGCAAATTTTGTTTTTACCTTTCCTTGTCGCCCTTTCCCCAACCTCACTCGCATTATGACTTACCAATAACTGGAAACTTTCCTGTTATAGAATGAAGACATGTCTGTACCTTTACTCCTGTTTTCTTAGATATGTTTTTTATTTCATTGCTTTATCAGTGTGACATCAGTTCTGCTGTTCAGACGTTCATCAACAGGTGTCAGCAGAACCTCAGTCTTGTGCTATGATGAGCGTGTGCTGAGGTGTACAAATAACTCCAGTTTCAGAGGAATGTGACTCTCAAATTGTCTGCCCTGATGGGTTTCTATTTTGGAAGCACTGACTCAACAGCCTAAGTCCTGTTGATTTTCAGTGATTCTTTGATTCCTAAATTATGTTCATCTACTCTACACATTAATTATGGTCATTGTATATTGTTTATAGATAATCAAAGGATTGCTTGTTTTTGAGCTGAATTATGAAGTTACTTACATAATAAAATATGGTTTTATTATCTCAGTCACAGAAACTTCTACATGACACAGGTCTGGTCAATACTTGAATGTGCAATCGAGCAAAACAATATTTCATTGTGAAAAATGTCTTGGTACGCCATTGGACCGGATGGGTGCATTGAAGTCAGTGTCCTGCTGCAGAATCATCCTCTAGCTTGCCCTGGGCTTGTGCATTGGTGTGCTTACATGGCTTACACTGCTGCTGCTGTGAGGCCAGTTCGGTGATGTAGTGATGTCCACAAAGCATTAGTATGGCATTGCAATTACAAAGTAGTATTGAAAGGTATTTCAGCAGGTGGGTAATCTAAACCATCATATCTAAACTGATGTAGGAGGATGAACACACAGATCGTAGTGTAACTACATCCAATCCAAAATAACTTTTCTTTGAAGGAACTTTTTCAGACAGATGAAAGTTAAGGTGCTTTAGGTTCACCTTTTCCTTGTGCAGTGACCTGAGGCAAAGAATGAACAAAATTCTAATCGTAGACAAGACTGAGGACCAAATTTTTTAATTGATTCTTTTTTATTATTATTAAATGCTAGCATACAATTTGCCATTAAAAGAAGGATTTGCCAAAAACCAGAGATCACATAGTAAAATCTGTGCCCTTGTGTCCCTGGATAGGTAGTCAATACTCAGATCTCACTGCATGTGGTGTGCTTGGGTCATTTAATAAGTTGTCACAGACACCTTCAATGTTTGCAATGTTTGTAGGTCTGGTGCCTACTTATGCACCAAATCACTGTGCTCCTGACACCTAGATTATGCTTACTTCAGCATTTCTGGAAATTAATCCTAATCTTATACAATTCAACGGGGACTCATGGGTCAAGTATTTTGCCAAATTCTTCTTAAGAAGGCTCTTGCAGAAGAAAAGTTAGAAGGAGTTGAACTTTATGTCACACCCTTCTCCCCTGTTAAATACTGTGTAGCAAGTAAAGTCCAACAAAGTCAATAGAAGTTTTCATGTCTACTTTTGTCCTGCATCTATTTCACTGAATCTTGAATCAGCCCCTCCTCCACCTCCCCCCACCAAACATCACTCTGGAAAAAGAGCTATGTTTATAAATATCATTTTCTATCTAAAGAAATTATATTCATTCTTTTGTGTGGAAAGGTAGCAAATCCCTATTAGTAAAATTGAAATAGAAGTGTTAATTTTCAGTGTTTGCTTTTGCCTTTCCAAAGTATCTTTTGTTGTTGTTGTTCTTGTATGCAAAAATACTTTATATGCTAACTCCTGCCTTCAGCATCAAAAGCAGCTAAGATGATCTTCATATAGAAAAGGATGACAGTATAAATATTCCTTACATGGCAGTATCTGAAAATGGAGATAAGTATGAATTGGAAGAAGGCTTTTCATTCTTTTCTGTTCTGAAAATGTAAGGATAAAAATTTTTTTGCTTTGGATGAAATCTTCTGCCTATTGAAGTCAAAGGAAGTTTTGTCATTGATTTCAAAAGCGTAGGAATGTCACCCCTAATCTTGGCAGTGAGCAAACCAGTAGGCAGCTTCCTGTTAACAGATTATGACATGTTGACACAATTTGAAATACACTAAACATAGGGAATCTGATATATTTTTCTTGGAAAGGAAAACAGTTTTAGCTCCTTTTAAAAGACTCCACATCTAGAAATATCTTCCTCTGCAGTCATCATCTACCCGTGTTTAATACATTTTGAATGCATGTGTTCAAATGGCTTAGAAATAAAACTTTCTGTTATGCCTCAGAAAATATTTGGTTTGGGTTATAAAAATACAGAAACTATAGATCCCTGCATAAAGAATAAACGTTGGAGTCAGAGCACTAGAAATGTGCTTCCAAGAGAAACTTGCACATGCCTTTGAGAAGAACCTCTCAGTACTTGGGAAAGAGAAAGAAAGAAACCATTTGCAATTCAGTGACCACCGAATCTGAAATTCAAACTAAATTGAACACCATGCAAGCTTATTGCACACAGTGGGTGCTCTAGCCCCCCTCTATAACAATTAATTTAAAATATTGCCACTACAATTCCATAATGAAGGCAAAAATAAGAAGAAGAAGAATGAAAAAAAAATTTAATTCCAAAAATGCCTTTTCAGAAAGGCACTGGATTTCAGTAGATGCTAAATAATTAGAATACATTTTTTTAACATTTAGGGATAACTTTAGCCTCTTCTCTAAAAGAAATGTGAGTCAAACCTAACCTGGAAACTGAATAACATATTCCAATGATCTTGAATATTAAACCTCTGTATTTCTAGTACTGCAGACTCTGTGTAATTCAGACGTGGATCAGGTCTTCACTGTGCCATTTTCCACACATGGCCAGCTGGTAGAGATACTCTATGCATTTATGATCTACTGCTTTCAATCAAAGTGAGGAACACAAAACAACAGGTAGCTTACATTCAGAGACATGGAAGAAAATCATATGATGAAGCAGGTCATTGTGCATGTAACACTTGCAGCATGCCCACAATCTGGTGTTTTGCAGCCTGTGAAAAAGGAAAGCTCTTGGGGAAAGGCTGAAGGTGTATAATGGTAAAGTTATGTATGTTTTTACAGCTTCACCTTGTTTTAGAGCTTCACCTTGACTGGAAAAGGAATGTAGAAAGAGGACATTGCTGATGTGAAAGTTTCCCAAGTGCATGATGACAATTGGTGCCATGGCTTGTCGAAGTGATATTCAAAGAATATCAAGATGGCAACATGGTTGTAATCTGCACGGAGGAGAATTATGTTGTGCTTGATGTCAGGGGAGTGGATGGGAACACGAGAGGAGAGGGGAAGCCTGCTTACAGCTGTGGGCATGGACGAACAAGCAGGAAATGGGCTCTGCCAAAATCAGGGAGAAGCATCTTGTGGTGAAAGGATGAAAGCTGGACTGGTAATTTTAGCTGTGTGGAAGTATGAGGAAGGTCAAAGCTTTGAAGTTTTGTGCATCGAAATTTACAGAGGGCCTTGAGAGTCCTAGACTGAAGGTACTGGACAAGCTCAAGGCCCAAGCAACAGAACAGCCAGTGATGTTAACCACAGTGACTGGAAAAAGCCGTAGCAAGGGGAGCTTAGAAGACAGATTAAGAGCTCTGGTGAGCCATACTGAGCTTGAGCCGATGGCGAGACATTCAGAAAGAAGCAGGCTGGGCTTTGGGCTTGGACAGAAGGGAGCAGACGGGTGGATTTGAGTCATCAGTGTGAGCAGTTGGGCTTGTGTTTACAGATGACCTTCCCCAGAGATGAGGTGCCCTTTCCGGTGGGAGGAGGGAAGCTGACCAAGGACAGAGCCCTTTGGAGCTCACAGAAAGCTGGAGAAAAATGAGGGCATGTTATTTTCCTGTTCCACTTTGTGGTTTGTTGATAAGAAAAGCTTTTAATAACTAATTTTAAACCCTACAACCAAAACTTTTCGAGAGATACATTCTAAAGTAGTGTGGGGCTGGTACAGAAGCCCTATGTGGTTTACTCAGTAAATAGTCACTTTTGCAGAAGAATTTGAAGTTTGTCAAGTTACAACAATATTACTGAAAATGAATGTCTTTCCTGAGTTTTGTTATTTCCTTCTCTTGGAGAATTGTGCAGGAATTTCAAAGATTCAATACATATTAGAACAAGTTAAACATTTTTCTTCACCTGGAAATTTTAATTAAATTTTTGCGAACTTAGTTTTTTTTGGGGGGTTTTTTTTGGTTTTTTTTTAGGTTTTCTATCCCTGTGGTTTCAAATTCTGATAGAAAATGTGGAGAAGGAGAAATTGAGACAAATTTCATGGAAATAAACTCCTCTTCTGAATATTTTTATTAGGTGTTCTCCCTTTGCATTCAGTCTAGACAGAGGAGGTATTTTTCAGTGCCTGGAACAGGTTCTGAGTACAGCCAGAAAACATGGAGCAAATCAGAGAAATTGCAGAAATAAGTATGACACATTTGGGTAGAAAAAAATTTCCCTCTAATTCTGCATCTAATTGATCTAATTTATTTTTGCCTCTTGGCAGGTCTTCTGTTCTAAACTCTGCACATGCCTGAGAGTCATCAAAATGCACCGGACAGGGCCAAGGTAAAACAAGGCCTCTGCCCTGTAATTTCATAGACCAACTATTCCAAAGCACTGCTGAAATTACCCAGGTCAGAAGAACCCTTTATGAATCTTGAGAAAAAAAATTTAAATGAGCATTTGTGCTAAGTAACAGTGATGTTATTTAGCTCCCCTTTGCCCCATTCCTCTCATATGTAGTGGAATTGTGAAGTCAATATTCTTTAGCCATTGCTGATGTTTAGCTTCTGTAGAACCAACAGACAACCGCCGCAGGTTATTTGATCCTTTACAAAAATTATTTCATTATCCACAGTTAAATATTCTAGAGGAAATAAAAGTACTTTGGAAAGAAACCTAAATGAGAGAAAAGTAAGAATTAAAGACTACAACACCACATCTTCTACAAGAAGGATCTTGCTTGCCTGGTAGACTTTCTTTGATCTCTAATTATGTTAGATGTTATGTTGTTGATGTTAGTGCTGTAAATAATCCCTCTCTGAATTCACTAATTAAATCTTTTAATATTATTCATTCCCTCATACCAAAACTTACTTTAGTAATTAAAAATGTCATGGTAATTTATTCAGGTTGTATGACTATTTTGTCAGTTATTTATTTAAATAATTTTATTTTATTACAACCTCACAAAAATACATCATTTCATTAGAGATGTATGTGAAAAGCCAAGAGGTATTTGGAGTTAGGCTGTGTTTGTTCACTTTATTTATGCGCTTACTCTTGCGAACTTCAGGGTATTTACAAAGGTATAAAGGGTAACAGTTGTTACCACACCAAGTAAAACTTGCAAAATATCTCCATTTGCTTCATGATAAGCATGTTATCTAGATCTTGTAAGCACTAAAGAGATCAGAGAAAGAAATGTACCTTTCTCTTGTGTAACGCTACCTGGATTTTCTTTTTGTCTTGTGGGAGACTGGCAAGTTGCTGTAAACCAGCTTTCTTAATCACTAGTGCACTCACTGCCCTTTTCCTGATACCACTCACATGAAGAAAGAGACATTTCTACACAGCAGTTAGGATTTTTCTTTTACCAGAGATAACTGAAGGCGGCTGCCTACGTAAGATATTTGCTCATGCTGGCAGCTCTGAGCTGGGGGGTTTCAGCTAAAGACACATTGGGGCATCAGACAGACTTGCTCCAAGACTCAAACCTTTGGAAAAAGCACACTAAATTTAGTAACCATGCCCCTACACCTACTAAAGAAACTGAATTTGTCTTCTAGTTTCAGGATAATAAACCTAACAGCCTCATTTCCTGGAGGGTGCTGAAAATAAATTCAGCCAGACCCCTTGTTCCAGGGAGTGGAAAAGTTGGCAAGTAGTGTTCTCCAAGGGAAGTCAAACAGAACAAGTCCCTTGGTTGGAAACACAGGGCAGCCTTCCTTTTTCTCTTTGCAGAGCACAGAGCTGAAATCATGGTTGTCTGAGTTAACCCTTTTTCATTCCCTGGAGGCTGTCTGATATGCAAAATAGACATTGTGCCAATCACCAGGCTGGAGCAGGTGGCTTGCCTGCTGAGCCATCCACTTCCTACAGCCCATCATATCCAGGGGAGGGTAGCTCCCCCTGATTTACTCATCTTAACTTCTCCTTTTGGGGAGGATTTGCTCACCAGTGGGGAGAGGCACTCAGTGATCAGACAGAGCACTACACCTGAGCCTGACAGTTCACAAGTCACATTAAAAAAACAGATTTATCCATGCTTTCCCCATTGCCATTCAACCCCTCCAATCCCCCTCATAATCTGTCCCTGAATGGGCAAGATCAGGTTTGGAGTGACAGCAAGGAAATGAAGAGAGCCTTAATTCCCCAGCTCCCTGGGAGATTGCTGTAGAAACCACTCAACAAGCCCATGGCTCATGGCTACACTAGTCAAATTGTTGGGCTCATGGTTATAGGCAGGTCTTCTGTGGGACCTCACGGTTCTGTCCCTCCACCAGGTCCTCGCCTTTCCTCAAGTACATGGAAGGATGTCTTCACCATACGTGAGCAGGAATATTATGTTACCTTTTGCTGTGTTGATTGAACTACTTGAAGATCTTTCTGCAGTGACTCAGGGAGGACCCCACTTGGTCTAGGGAAACAGGGAATTGTGGCATGGCACCACTGGACAACCATCAGCAGGTCTGTTGTCCAGCTTGCACCTATGGAGCAGGTGATGAGTAACTAACACATAACCAAGTTTCCAGCCCATATACCTAAACCTTTCCGCGAACATCCAACTTAACTGTGCAGTGAAGACATCTTGCACTGTTTTGCTACAAATCTTGTGGAATCCAATGCTGTCCAGAAGTGTGCTCTGAAAGCTCATTTGCCAGTACATACTATGCTGTCTGGTATGGTAAAAATGCCCAGTCCCATGAACTCAGGTCTCCTCCTCCTTTTCCCTGCCCTTGTGTACCTGCACACGCAGCACTTCCCTCACATAAAGCCTGATCTGCCTCTAGGTTTGCTTATCACAGTCTCAAGAGTAAGTACTATGCAAAGTTAAAATCTGTTGAGCACAAGGGCATTTGACCCTGACCACAACCTGCTGTTCCTTTAACAAACAATTAAGACATTCCATGTGTGACTAAATTTGAAAGCAAACCCAAGAATTAAACAGCTTGTTTTAAATAGGGATATAAATAAGAACCAGCCCAGCCATTGCCTAAGAGATAAGCCAAAACGTTGGGGTTCAATAAAAGTTCAGTCACTTCCGAAGGCTGGATATTTATTTAGGGAACAGGGTCATAATTTAGGGAAAAGGTCTTTATTTAGGGATTTTAGGGCACCCTGAATCTCATTTCTATTTGAGTAAGTTTCCTCTGAGTATGGATGATGCTAAAGGAAAATAACAAAGCCAAATCCATTCTTGCCTAGCACAAAAAGTGCTTCTGTGGGACTTCTAATCCTAGTGTGAAGTAGCAACAAACAAAATAGTTACAAAAAGGTATCTGCATAACTTTGCACTGTGTATCTATCTCATGGCTTGTGAGAAGAGAATGCAGTAAAAAAAATCTGCATTTAAATTAGGCTTGACAAAAAAGCTTGGCTGGCCTAATAGAGATTAGCTTTTAAAAAGTTGCTAACAAAACATATTCGAATTTTGAAGTTAGTGGCACCTTGCTTGATCAATTTCATTAGAATGGCAAATACAATTTTTTATGTGAAATGGTGTATTAGATCCTTGAATAAGCTAATTAAAATACATCTTCTAGATGTTCATATAATTATGTGTTACAGTTCTGGATCATAAAACTTAAGAAAACTTAAAATAGTTTTAATGCTCTACTAGGTAAAAAATGCTATGATAAAACTGCATGTATCAGGAGAATTTGCAAGTAGCTTTTTAGCATGAAAACTTTCTCTGTGGCAGAAAAATAGATGTAAGGAGAACTTTGGTTCTGCTTAATAGTGTGAAGTTAACAAAATCAGTAATTAAGTTATGAGATCATGGAAAGTGACTATACCCACACATTTTTCGAAGTGATACGGAGTGCAGAGAGTTTGTTTTTCAGGGTTTGTAGATTGAAGATTACACATTAACCACTAACCTAACTGATAACTCTATGGACAGAGTCCGTTCTTCTATGTAACATGGCCTCACTTGTCCCATGCATGATGTTTTATGAGAGCTCTAAAACTTATGCTTGCACTGTTTTCTTGCAAATTATTTTCCATGTAGGTCAATAGAGCCTTTCCTAAAGGATTCAGCAAAATATCTGAGGATTTTCATGGAGATAAAAAGAAACCTTACATGAAAACTACAACAAGGAGGAGTTTTACTTCAGAATATGAAGTGATCAATTATTCCTATTACTTTTGAATTGAATTTGGAAGAGTGCTGCTGTTTGCCTAAGAATTCCACACTGCAGTCTATCACTGCTGTGTAAAGCTTAAATACTTGGAAGTTTTTAAGTACCCAGCAAGTATCATGATTTCAAAGAGACTGGGTACATAAGCATATTTGAAATCTTAGTGCCCTCTACATAAAATCAAGGGCAGTAGCAAGGTCAAGGGGGTTTTGTGATGTTTCTGGCACTTCTTTTTGTGAGAAATTTTCTTTGAGTAGCACAGAAATTGCTAGTATGTCTGAAGTGGCTGGTTTAATATTGTGTTTTAACAGCAGAGGAAGGTAAGCACATTGTTACAGCAATTAGTACAATGGTAAGATTTATTTTGAAAAGAAGTTTTCCTGCAATATTTTAAAGAGATGTTTCATGGCAGTATGAGGGGTCAGATGAAAGTCAGAAGATCCATTTGTTCTGTAAAACACAGGAAAAAATATAAGCACACAATGGTGTCATGCTACAAGTGAACTAAAATTGTGTAGCCATTATAGTAAGTTAACACTCAGATACAACCCAGTGGTATCAATATTGAATTCTATCACCCTGTAGATTCCTTGTGATAGTTTTTTCTTGCAACCTTATGTAAATAAAGGGAACACATGCCATTCATTAACTAGTACATAATTTTCTGTATGCATTTATAGCATTAACAAAACATTCATTTTCAACCACATAATTTTTTATGTCTCTTTTTTCACAGATGTGCTACAAAAGTGTCTAAATCACCATGATGTTGAGTTTTTCTCTTATTGGTAAAAAGAAATTACAGGTCTTTTGTTGAAATCAAAAGGATTCAGAGCATTTCAATGCCCGTATTTGCAAAATAAAAGTCATACTGAAACTTTTGATTCACCCATTTGTTCCCACTTCACCATCCTAATCCATTTTCATTACATGGCATATTTTATTAAACATACATTTATATGTGCCTGCTATTTCAAATCTACTAACTAATACTGTGGTATTTCAGTAGGATTTTCAAAAAACCCACCCCCAATAACTTGATTGCTTCCCCCAAATTTCTGCTTTTCCAAGAAATTTCAAATTAACAGCTTTTCCATAATAAAAACTGAATATCAAAATGTAAAAAAAAAAAAAATTGTCCTAAGAAAAGTTTTATTTTATAACTAGCAATGGTAATTTTCATTTGAAGTAATTTTAAAAAAGCATTTCTTCTCTGTAATGTACAACAAATAAATTAGGTTTTCACTTAGCTGTGGCAATAGTTACATTTTTGAAAGGTTTCAAGCCCCAAAATATTTAGAATGTTTCAATTAACTTCAGAGAAATCATATATTTTTGCTTTCCTGAAAGCTCACTTTAAAAGGCAGATAGTACCTTCTTGTTTGATTTTTGCCTCTTTTGAGGAGCTTCTTAAAGATCAGAAAGTTTAGAGGTCAACGAGATGATCTGACCCTTAGTAAGTGAATCCCTAATTATTCCAAAAGACTGAGGCACTGAGGATCTGGGATCTTCATTATTCTCCGAAATGCGGTGTTTCCACTGAGCTCTGTTGAGAGATCCCTTTCCTCAATCAGCTCTTTGCCTGCCTGGCAATTCTATACTTTACATTCTTGTTTTGCAGATAACACAAAATCTGTCAAATGAAATATATACTTGATCTTTCTTATCATATTATTTTACCACAAATGACGCAGTGCATGGTATGCAATTTTAAAATAGTGCTAGAAACTTTTATATTCTGCTTCCAAAAGTGAGGCTGTCTGAAGTCCACAGATGCTGGCAATGTCTTTTGAAAACCTTCAGGAGCTTGATCCAAAGCCAGCTCAAGCTAATGCGGCATTTTCCACTGACTTAAAAATGTGATTCCTCAGAGTGCAATACATGTTGTGTGTTACAAAGAAATAGGTGCATTTTACTTTCAGGCTTTTTAGGGTGTTGCGGTGTGGAGGTTTTTTAAACAATCAGTGTAAAGGCTAGCTCCAAAGTCCCCTGGTCTCAGAAGGCTGAATCAAGCTGAAAATTCTGTTCTGTGAGTATTAAATATTTCACTAAGGCAAAATTCAGCTCATAAATGCACCCATCGCTTACCCAGCTGACTAGATCCTTCCTCATCCTGCTTTGCCCTTCTATTTAATATAAGCTGACTGGTGCCCATGTTTGCAAAGAAAGACCCTTGTACTGAGGCAATTTGTTTATAATTAGATTTAAGGACTGTGATCTGTGCTCCTAAGCTGTAATGATTGATGATACAATAATGCAAGGGTTTCAGGCTCTAGACCCCCTTTTCTTTGGGTCTGATATTAACAAAATGACACAGTATTTTCTGACCCATATTCTGAGAGATGCCCATTTTTTAAAGGTATTTTATTAACACACATGGGCCCAGTTAAAAATGAGTGCAAACTGGGGAAATCATTCAGTAAAAATAGCGTCTGACCAGGAGTGATCTCCAGTTAGGCGCTCTGCGAGGGTTAAATACGATATTTTACTTCTTCACTGCTATCCACTTCAGTGAAATGGGTTAGTCTTATTAGAAAGAAACAGCCAGATTTTTGTCTTTCACCTATTTTTTATTGCAGGTTCCTGTCTTTTAACTTCGATTTGTATAGCTGCACTGTCTGCTGTGCGCTGGTGTCCCCACAGGACCCTTTGTTTCCTAGCTTTGAAAACATTCAAAACAAACAAGACCCTTTCTCTTCCCATAGACAGTACACACAATATTAATGGTTATCTACCTGTGATAAGCAGAGCAGTATCATTTTACATGACTTGAAAGGGTCATCCATATCGTCAAGCACAATTAACTTGTCTTACTCTCACAAAATGGGCTGGGGGTAGTAACTAAGAGGCCATACTTCTTCACATACCTGGAAAACAGTTCCAGGACAAGAAGACACCCAAAAGACACAAAAAGCTTCTAAACAACAAGCACAACAGGCTTTCTATTGAGAAAAGAAGCTGTACTGCACCTTCTTGATGTGATACTCTCTGTGGTGCTTGTGTGTGTATTTACTGAGATGATCAGTTGCATACAAGTTTGAACAGGTCGAGCTGCAGGATTTAACTTCCTGCTATCCCCCTTTTAAAGAAAGCGAGCTCTCTGAAATATTTCTGGAAAACAGAGTGAAAGTTGTTTCAAGGATATATCCAGACTTCAATAAAAATGATTCTGAAATGTCACAGAACATGCACTGTTTCTATATGCAGGTTTTGTTTTGCAGACTACCTAGATGAGAAGAGCAAACTAAGAATCAGTGGTAACTCCAGTTCTCTGAAGGAGGCTTTCACGCCCTACGTACATTTCAGTTCTCAAAACTAATAAGTGAAGCAAAGATTCTGGTTAGAGGAGAAAACGTCCAAGTAACCACTGTGTGGAGAACAATGTTTGTAATGTAGCATGTTAGCATATCCCCTCTGAGTCAGCACTGAATCAGTGTCCCAGCTGATGTTCAGGGGAGTGCCATACTGGTTCATTAAGAAGAAATGAAGTTGACCACTTGGGCTGTTGAGAATGGCATAGCAGTTGTCACAATAACACAGCTATTAAATGCATGACGTGACCAAATGCCATATCAAAGTACTGCTCTAGCCACATACATTATTCCTGCAATTAAATTAAATATATTTCACTTCCTGTCTTAAATGACTGGGTAGTACTGCTGCCAACAAGGTGCTGACTTTCAACAGAAGAATGATTGACTGTCAACAGCACATCCTTCGTCCTTTAGAGTTTTTTCCTGAAATGCTTTAGGATCCTTTAGGAGAAAGTGACCTGGTTAATGTAAATTTTTTCTTTAATAATAAAATTACTAGTTTGAGTCTGCCATTTTCTTTTTACTACTAATGAAAAAATCTTTACAATGCCAATCATGTTGTGTCTTTTCCCGGGTTAATATGCCTATATAGGGAGAGATGGCTGGAAGAAGGTTAGCCTTTCTTGCTCAGATGAAATTTAAAATAGAGAAATAATTGAACAATGTCTATTTTTCGTGTTTTTACAAAAAAAAACAAACCAAAACCAAAAAACAAAACAAAACAAACCCTGTAAATTTCTTTCCTTCAGCAGAAAAAGATGTCTTGAGAAGGAAGCAAAAGTATTCCCAAATAATTTCTGTCAATTATAAATTATGCTGCGATTCTGTGAATAATTTCTATGTTTGTTTTCACCTCGATAAGAAAAGGGAAGCTGGAAGTGCTTCAGACATCCATTTTTATTTCTTTGACAATGATTACCGCTAAACTGGTATGTTTTGGTAAAGAAATCAAAACGTCCTTTCCTCCTCTTATCCTATAGTGTCAATTTTTTTGGCAGCTCTACGCTGAGCAGCCTGCATGAAAACCGGGATGTTCCCAGCGGTTTGGAACAGGCTGTAGAGGGCGAGCATTGTCCTGCAGGGAGTCCCCGCGGTGCAGCGAGGGGCTGAGGACGGACCAGCTCTGTCGGTGCTCGCAGCCCATGGCTGCTGTAACATGAAGCTCGGGAAAGGTCAGCGGCCGCGCTCTGTAGTCTGCTCTCTGCCTATCTGTGCTATCTCTTGAAATAACAGCGACTTCCAGGACTCCTTCACCTTCTTCCCTCTCCGGCCCCGCCATCCCTTCCCTCCCCAGTCCTTCTCTGGCACACATCCTTCAGCGCCACTCTCTTTTCTTCCTTGAGCTTTTCCTGTTGTCATCACGAAGACCTCCATGTCCTTTATTGTACTGTGTCCCCTCGTTGCCTGGCTCAAAGGCTATCTCTGGCTCTGGAGATAAAGTCTCCACTAAGAAAAGGATGGAGATTTAATTTGGAAAAAAAAAACACCATAAAGGGTTAAGAAAAAGAAACATGCTGGTGCCCTGTTTTGGGAACAAATCCACTCTCTCTGTTTCTTAGTCACATAGGTAAGTTCAGAAATTGCTCTTAATTATCTACTCTCTCCTTATCATACCCAAACTTTGTGAATTTCCTGAAAAATCTATTTATGATCTGTACCCTTGAAACTTGGAAGCAGTTCATTTGAGAGAAGCTTCCATATTACTCTGCCAAGAGGATTACCAAAATAGACCTCCATTGTTATTTTTGAGTATTCGTGATGCTTCATTCGTTTGTTTATTTTAAAGGGATTTTTTTGATTGAAGCTGTTTTGCCTTGGCGACAATGAAAGTTGAAAAGGGTGTTTTAAGCAATAAAAAAGTAATTGTTTAAATTTGCAGTGCAAATTACTTCAGAGTGGTTTGTGTATTTGAAAGAATGAGATTGCTCCTGTAACATGCTATATTATATGTTAGATCAGGTACTAAAAAACTTCACTAACCTGGAACTGTAAATTTGGGTAGAAAATAATTTCTTATGTACTTTTAGGGTATAAAATCTTGTTTAAATTTTCTTCTGGAATGAAGAAACCATCCTTGCTGCAAGAGATCTGCTTGGGGCTGGGGGCCACCTGTGGTTCCTTTTCCCACGTGTTTCTCACAGATGTGCTAGCAGTGGGTCTTTTGATGCTGGGAGTGTTTGTCACTAGCAGGGCCTCCTTGGCACCTGCTCAGGTGGGGCACCAGCCTGGTAACTGGCAGGGGAGGGGGAGACAGGCTTTGCTGTTCACAGACACCAATCCTGTGCAAATTAAACAGCTGTCTGCAGAGAGATATGTTGGTAAGTACCTGAGTCCCTTCTCTCGACTGTACATGTAGCAGAGGAAGTACCCTGTGCACTGTCACACCACAACACTCATGGAATTGAGGAGTAACAGCAACCTCTTCTCTTCCTTGCACTGCTGAATTGTTTTGCTGGAATACACATTTCACATTTGAAAAAAAGCAAGCAAGCAAGCAAACCAAGTGAAGATCCTTAACCTAATAGAAATATGATGAGCAGTGCACAGAATTTAACAGACTTTGCCATTAACTGTTCCCCACTGCCTGCTGAAATATTTGACCAGACTCTCCAAGGAAATTCAGTCATAATTAAGTAAAAAAGACAGTAGGGCCTATTTAAAAGGGATGTATTTGTAGTAAAATTGCTTGAAAATGTTCCTCGGACTGACAGATAATTTCTAAAAACTTCCGTGCGCTTTGCCACAATGCTGTCCGTGGTTTCAAAAAGACATCTCAGCTTGTACAGACAGAGGAATCAAAATAAACTCCAATTGCTGAAGCTACGTTGCAATTTAGGAGCATCCTTATTTAGGAGCATCTTACTCTACTGAAGATAACAAATGTCTTCCTCAGCCCTGAGTACCTGCAGCCTATATCAGGACTGAGCACTGAGGTCATGCTCTGAACACATATATAAATGTATTTGTAAATTATAGTGTACACATACATGTTGCCTTCTCAAACATCATGGTACCTATTAATCAGTGGTTCATTTGCATTGCTTGTTCTTGGATTTACTTTTGAAGCTCCTAACACCCAAGGTGGATCTGAGCTCAAGAATTACAGACATGGTGTGTCCTTCCTGAAAGTTTCACTGGGAGACTTCTGAAAGGAAATTGTCAGTTTTCACCCAGAGAACAAGTATTCCTTGCCCTTAACAAATGCACAGACACCTGACTATACCATTGTCAAATGCCATTAGATAAATGCCCCTCTCGTAAATCTGGTGGACTTATATGCCATTTACAAGAACATCTACTGAAAAGTAATATTTTAGATCCAGAAAAAAATACTTTATCAAATGGTAATTTCTTAAAATTATGGATTATTCCATAACTCCAGTGAATAGACATACTTATAGAAATATCCCTGCATTTCTGTTCCCCAAACCCTGTGTTTATCTTCTAAAAATTATGACCAAGACATTGTTGTCTCCACTAAGATAAGTGGTAGGATTTCAGGTCAATAAATTAAACTAATATCTCACTGGAGGAAGTCCTACTCTTTACATCTCTTCCACCTTTCTTTTACACTATTACTACCAGAATAGCCCATTTATTTGACAGGTAAAATTATAGTAAAGAATGATTGATTTGAAATAAAGTCATGACAGAAATTGTGTGAGTGAATGGCAGAAAATATTTAATGGCTTTGTAGCTGTAGTGAATAACTCTCTTTGCTTTGATAGGTTGATTTAGACTGCAATCTAGAAATATTGTTGTAAGTCCTGCTCATCCTACACGGCATCACAGCTGCCACTTTTCTGTCATCTCTTTCCAGAGAAGAGTTTCCATCTAATCTCAGTGGATGATGACCTAGCTTTGCTTATTTATGTCCTTTTGCTGGGGTACAGCAATGTGATGTACACAGACTTTTGAAGCTGAAGATACATCAAATGGCACAGGACACTACAGCATATAAATTATCTAAAGCTAGTGAAAAACTTTTCTTTTTCAGCTTTTACAAACCATTACGTGTGCAAACCAAGAGATTCCCATGCCATGTGAAGACCATGGGCAGCAAAAGCCTTCCTCTGCTCTAATGAAACTAAGTGTAATAAGGATGATGATCTTTGAGAAAGACAAATGATGAGATTCATGAATGAACTCCTGCCTAAAGAATACCATGAATTCCATCAACTTCCCTTCCATGGGCCTGGCACCTTGGGGCCCATTTCTTGGACTTGCTTGCCTTACATAGTTATTTTTAGAACAGAAATTAGAACACATTTTTCAGTCATTGAAACAACGGGTTCTGAAATAGCTGCCAGGGTTGATGGAGAAAGAATACAAAATTACTTCTAAGATAAATTTATGAATGGGATTAAATAGCAAGATATGATGATGATGATCTCCAAGCATGGACATTAATATTTAAGTCATCAAGCTTTGTTATTTTCATGTCTGGACCTTCTGATCAGCACTAAAATAAATGTGATCTCAGTTCATGAGATGAATTTTGTCACATTAAGGAAAGGCTTCGCTTTTCTGCTGGCCACTAGCAGAGACCAAAGATTTTCTTTTTTCTCTTGACATTAAACTTGACTCCAAATTTGTTTTGTGTTTAAAGATAATTTCTTCCTGCTCCCTTCTCCAGCAATAAACTGCCTACAGTATGAACAAGGATATCACATAGGATGTGCTGGGGCTCCTGTCTCCTCTCTTGGGTGCATAAAGTAACCACCAGATTTGGGATCAGGAACATGTTTTCCCTCATGCCCAATTGGTGAGGCCCATAGGTGTCCGGAAGGTAGTGAGGGCTTCTCTACAGAGGGACAAATAAATCAATTCCTGTAGCCCTGTGAGCAAACCAAACAGCAAACATTAACAGAGCATTGCCAGTGATCTTGATTTCTCTTGCTTTCTTCTTGTGGCACTACACAGTCCTGCAAGAATCTTCACAAATCTTTTTTCTGTGGTATGCTGGGAATTATATGGCTTGTGGTAGATGGAGACATGTGGAATACATGTGCTCAGCATCCTTTCAGGCCTTTTGTCTGGGCCCCAGTCTGTGTGATAGTCCTAGGTTCCACAGTATATTAAAAAGAAAAAAAAAGAATGGAAGGTAAAAAAGTCCCGGATTCTGTACCAAATCCAAACAATGCACTGCGTGCCTCTCCTCTTGGGAAAAGGACAAGAAAACAAACATTCTATGCATATATGATGGAAGCTACTTAATGCATTCATAACAATTACTTGCAAACTCCTGGTGATTGAGCTGTAAGACTCTAAAGCACAGACTGGAATAAAGTACGGGAAAGTAACATGGACAAGCAGAGATTTCACTGTATAACACCATAAGTATTTTCAGCATGCTAAGCATAAATTTCCTTCAATTACATAGATAGAGGAACTCAAAGGTAAATGTAATTGTTAATATTCCCTGCATGTGTATCTAAAATATGTTATTTATTGACCATTTGTACTATGAATAAGTGTACTTAAAGACACTTGAGTGTAAAGTGTTACTGTCTGCTAAAGATCTCTTCACTAAATGTTTGTAGAGTCCTGAGTGGCTTGCAAGTCAATTAAACCGCTGATGGAACAGAGATAAACACTTCCTATTGAGAAATGTCACATCAGTCTTTCTGCTTCATTTCATTGTGTCATTTAATGCACTGAACAGCATTCAAGTGACACAGCACCAGCTATGATATCATGGCATGGGCTATGTAACATGCTGAGCCACGTGCAGATGTATAAACAGTATTGTAGTTGTACCAACTGGCACAGAGAGCAGAGACAAGCTGTCATGTATTTATTCCTAGGGCACACTAACCTGCAGCTGGAGTCTTGATAAATGGATTTTCTCCCATGCATTACTCTCTAAGGAGCAGCATGCAGGCATGTGCAATTTAACACCTGCTAGCTCGCTCTTCCTTGAAAATTAAGAAGTGTGGCAACCAGTGTTGTCAGGATCTTTTTCGGATTAGGTTTCCTCTTGCTCTCTACAAATGGGAATGTCAGCAAACACTGTCACCCTGTTGTACTTGATACATTACTCACATTGTTCAGGTTAATAGATAAGGCACTGGAGTTTCAGTAGTGCTAACAAGTTGCAGTTCAGTTAGTGCTTGCAATTTTTCACACACATGAAGTATCTACCTATTAGAATCTATCTTCATGAAGAGCTCAAGAGGTCCTGATTTCTTAAGAGCTATGTAGTTACAAGGAAGGTTAAAAGCATTCCTGGTGAGCAGAGAAACCATATGTCCCTATTTTAATATGAGGCCTCGTGAATTAGGTTTTAAAATACTTGAAAGCTTCCAGATTTTTATTTCATTGTTTAGATGCTCTACTATGGTTGCTAGCATGTTGTTTAATAACACCGAAATATGTCAGAGTTGACTCAGAATTAGTTTTAATCTTGAGTACTATGTTTCATTCAAGTCTAAATTGTGGAGGAAGTATACAGTAGTATTTAGAATTATTTTGTGAGATAAAAACAGAAAAACGAGAAGATGGCTCAATGCACTTGGGAACTATTAGATTTGGTGGTGTCATATGATTCATATTTTATGACAAATTAATGCAGCACCCTGAAATAGAAATAAACAAGGCTCCATTTCTCAGAAATGTGCTTGCATTACTATTAAATCAGAGCTTGGCATCAATACCAATGGAACACATGAAAGTGTCCTTTTTTCTTCTACAGGAATATTTTTGGAACTGAGTTTTGAAAATACTGTAGAGCTTGTAGCTGCAGCAAACCAAAAGTGCACTAGGTAGCCAATATAGCCACGAATGAAACTTGCTGCATTTCCTAATCAAAGCAGTGACACAATATTTTCTCTGTTCCTCTTGCCAGCTAACGGTGCTAAGCCTCCTTCCCACTACCCCTGAACCATGCTTCCAGCACTGGGTGTGTCAGATGAGAGACGGATCCCTCTTTTCCATCTGTGCCTTTGCACACAGACTGCACCTCAATTTGACCTTCATTATTTTTATACATTCATGGCCCTTTCTTTGCAATGCATTAAAAAAAAAAAAAATTAGTAATTAAATTGGAATCAGGAAAATAGGGTTGAAAAGATCTGGAGGCTTCACTTTCTGTTTTTGGGAAAGCAAAAAGACATAAAATGATAAGAGAAATAAGCATAGAAAACCAATGTCAGGGTTTGTATGTATTTCTTGTCACCCTACTGTATACAGAAGGAAAGTCATTAAGGTTACGAGTCATGAGAGTTCTTCTTGATGATAAAATTGCTTTGTCAACAAAAGGGCTAAGTACATTAATGTATCACATTTCATCAGCTCCTTCTGTCTATATATTATATGCTCGCTCATTTGAGTATAATAAACCCCTAAAATTTACAGCTTCTAGGATTTTTATGTGAAGCTAACTGAAAACAGATTTTACTTGGGAAAAGAAAACAAAACCCACTACAGTGTTTGCAACTGAAATGCTTCTGCTTTGGAATCTGAATAGAGAAGGTTTCAGTGAACCACTGCTGCTGGGTCTCTCTGCTGTGGGACCCTGTACACAAGGCTCTTTGGCAAACGGGAACACCCCCCTCTCACCTGTGCATGTCCTCCTCAGGAGAGCACAGCATCAGGTGTTTGCTTATTTACTCTCCTTTTGGGCCTTTTGCTTGACCTGTCATTGCTCACCCTAACTCATCTCCAGCAGGAAGGGTGGAGGTTTATCTGTCCCAGAAGAACTGATCTGGTGGTTACAGGGTTCTTCTGGGATGTGGGAATTTTGGAGTCAAACTCTCTGAGACTGAAGATACAAGCCAGACTTCCTGCTTCCTGGATGAAGGGACTATGGCATCATGCACAATGTGAGCACAGGTACTTTCTTCTTCATCCAAGCTTAAGGAAATACAGGGCATAACATTGCTTCCCTGAGCACAGAAAAGCATTTGAAGCTCGAAAGCCGTTTCACAAGGCTGCCAAATACAAGCAAGAGAAAAATATTCCTGGCACCTCTTTTTTTAAGTGCTCATTGTAGTTTGTTTTGAAAGCCCTGTCATGCTGAGTAGAACACTCAGACAGGAATTCTTGGGTGCTCACCTCTCTCAGTTCAGCCTGCTAGGTACCTCACCCAGAAATTCCCCTCCACAGCCAGGCGTTCCAGCTTGTGGTGTGGGTTATTGCAAGGCTGAAACTCCTTCTGGTGCCCTGGCCTTAACAAGGTTCTTCTTAAGTAATAGACACTCAGCATTGGTGTGAGCCAGCTGCTTCAGTACAATCTCACTCTGTCATGGACAACACATGCCACCAAGTGCTGAAGGTCACCAGGAGGTCACCTAGAAGAGCATTCAGGTATGGATGAGTCCAGGTATAGATGCATTTGGCCACAGAGCTCTTGCAAGAGAAAATCTCAGATCTGCAGTAACCAGAATCCAACCCAAAGCCTGTAGGAGTCAGAACAGGTATTGCTGTCTTCAGTGTGAAGGAGCCACTCCATTAGCTACAGAAAAAACAATGAACTCTTCTTCCTAGCACAGGCCAGCTATGCAAAAGCAACATTAAGCCACTTCACTGTTAAGACTTTAGAACAGACTAGCATAAAGATTATTGGGAAATCAAAAGAAAATCTTTAGAAATGACTACACTAGAGATAAGAATACATATTAAAGGAAATTTTCAGAGAGCTTGGATAAAATAATAAGTATTATAATGTTTTGAAATAGGCAGCATCTTCCAAGAATTTCACCAAGAGCCTGGATTTTTTTGTCTGGTGGAAAAAGGAAGTGTGAAATAAAACCAGAGCAAATTGATAAATCTGTAGTATAATGCTGCAGCAAGCCAGTCTTTGGGCAGCATCTCCAACTGCAGCTACTAAGCCCAGATGCATTGCCCCACAGAATGTGTGACAAAGGCAACAACACATGTGATCTGCCCTTTCATACCTTAAATCCTGCCCATCTTAACCTTTTAAATTGCCACAGTGGTCATGTCGCAGCTTAAAATATATCTTTCCTGGTTCCTTATGTTTGCTACCCTGAGAGTTACTCTTGAGGCTAGTGGAAGGCAGGAAGTTAGGTGCTGTTATTTTTTTCCATGTGTATGTAAAGCTTAACAGACTAAACTAGGAGGGTCAACAATAGGCAAAATTAAACAGTTCTAAAAATGAACTAGACAAGAGGAAACAATTATGAGGCTGCTATTTGGAGGAAACAAGCACTGGGTGGTTCAGTCGCTAACACAATGAAGGAGACAGCCCATGATGGTGCTTCTAAACCCTTCCTGGTCTGATATTCCCAAACTGTCCAGTGTTGTTTACTTGCCTGGAACACTGCCACAGACACATCCTGATGGGTCAGGAGCAATCCTCGGCAATTGCTGTGAGAAATAGGAAGCAGGCAAAGAGGGCAGCAGTAAGTGACATCTGGTCCTTTGAGAAGCAGCAAGCACTTTCCTCTCTCTGGGTTGTCTGAGGCAACGCCTTTGGTCAAAAAATAACTCCAGGAGGTATCATGGATTTCAGAAAACATCGTCATATAACATTTATGGTTGTCCAGGTCTGCTTTTAGGACATCAAAGTGTTGGGTGGTATTCTTGCTGCCATACCCCCAAATCATTAAAGCAGTATTAATTGGTGGGGAAAAAAAGAGACATGACCTTAAGCCAAATGCATTGACTGGGAATTTAGAGGACTTGTCCTGGTTTTTGTGTTGATGCAGAATTACACTGACTGCATCCTTGGAATGCTCAGCTTTCCACCTGTGACTAGAATTGTTGCTTTCTTCTTGTCCTTTAAATGATACATTCAGCTGCAAGGGGTTTGTGGCAAGCACTGTCTCACGTTGGGTGTTAATACTTCACATGCCACAGCAATGCTGGGTTTCACACTGCCAAAACAATAACAGAGAGAGACTCTTGAGTCCATCTGCCTTACTGCTAATTAATGAATTTACCTATCAAACCCTCAATCTGTACAATGATCAGTTTCATTTTTAGTGACAGACATTTGCCAGGCTCTCTGATGTCTAGCTGAAAGTTAACGATTAAAAAAAAATGGTCTTTTTTGAAGGCATGGAAATGTCAGAAATGGAAAGTGCCAAGAGCCCAAAAGACATTACGCAAATATCCATTGATAAGCAGGACAAAGATAAGAGAGAGTTTCCCTAGTGACATTCTTTTGTGCTTCCTAAAATGTTTCTAGTAAGTGAAGGTAATCTAAAAGCTTTCATTCAAAAGGCTAAATAAAAAAAACCAATGAAGTGCTTCCAAACCTCTGCTCTGGAGAATTTATGGAAGACATTGTGCATAGATGTTCTTGTCTGTCAGGTTTTATGATGTGAGGTGAGAGTGGTGGGTTTTTTAATCCAGAAAACAATGCAGACCACAACTGTATCATCAGAAACTCACCACATGGTTATTCTTTTTTTTCTGCAAACATTTTAATTGCAGCTGCAAGAGACTGAAAAATCCTGCCTGATAAGCGTGTTTTTCTGCTTTAAAAATACAATGGAAAGCTACCATGCATACACAAAAGCCCATTAAATTAAATGCTAGGGATTATCTCTGAAGGTAAGTGAATATAGAAGGCAGGTGGAGATAATGAAAGCAGGATATTATCCCATTAACATTTGTTCTGTTACTGCACCCACTTTGCTGTCAGTTGTCATTAGCATCCCACCAGAAAGTTACAGACTAGCTGGTAACTCCAGCACCTCTGCGCAGCCGGCCACTCCTGCAGAGTGTGGAAAGGTGCTGACGGCTCCGTGTCAGTCAGTGCAGCCACATGCCAAGGAAAAGCGCACGCTGCCGGTGAGGCTGCAGAGAGATGCCCGATACGCCCTTCTCAGCACAGCCGCGTGCTGTCAGTGATGCAAGAGCTCTGCTCGGGTTCCACCAAAAAGGTGTGTATACTCTTTCAGTGTTTCATTGCCTCACACCACCCATGCAGCTGCTAATGGTATTCCTTCTATTGAGAAGTGATTTAGCATGATGCCCGTGTCATCATGCCCAGAGCACACACAACACCTACAGACCCCTCTCTAATACCTGGGAACTCAATGTACTCTGTAAACACAGGCTGGCAACAAGGGTGGTGTGGAGCTATGCTGGCCCTGGGGCAGCTCAGGGAAAGGAGGAACGAGGGTGAGGATCCTCCCGTGACTCCCGGGCTGCAGCAGGGGCCAAGGGTGACCTGGCAGGGTCTCTCACAGGCTGCGCGGGTCTTCCAGAGCAGGAAAGTCAAAGGGGAAGACAACAATAGGACAGCTCTGCTGTGTCCCTGGCTCTGCCCTCTGGAGTCCCCTGGGAACAGGAGAAAGGCATTTTGCTGCTCTCCAAGGGTTTTTTTCGGGAGAATCACAGTCAGGGTGGTGGGAAAACAAGAGCCACTGGGGGCAAGTTCTTGGGACTTGTTCAAGAGACTGAGTTAGAGCTTTACTTTCTTAGAATTCGAAACCATTTCTGCAAGTACAGACTGACCTTGTTTGTTCATCTGGTTAAGTGCAGACTTTCATTCCTTCTGCAGAAGATGAGGAGGAAGATCTAGAGGAAAAAAGCATCCATGGAAGAGTCCTTATGATGCCCCCAAAATGGTAGCAATTATTACGTGGCAGTAGAATTTGCAGGAGAAATGGGGACACTGTAATTGACTGGCAATCAATTCATTGCTAGTCCAGCTCATCGGCAATTCATTGCCAGTCCAGGCAATCCACTTTCAGCCAGTGCCCTCACTATTTTTACCTCCTTCTTCCCTCCCATTCTTTCCCTTGCCTTTGGAGTTTCTCCTGTGACTCCTCTCCCTTCCTTGTCTTTCTGTGTAACTAATCTCTTCCTAATTAAACCCTATCCCAAGAACCAAACTCCCAAATCCATTAATCACTGCTCTCCCTGGTTTTATGTTTTAGTTTTCCCTTACCCCATCTCTAGTTTGTTTACATGCATTAATAAAAACCTAATCTGTTGAGGTGGGGAAAGCCCATTATTCCCTGTTTCTATTCTAAGTCTCTTTTACCTCTTTTCTTTCCCTCTCTCACCCCCTAATTGCCCTTAACGCCCCGAGTCTTATAAACAAAAATACAACTACATTTGACTTTGAAGCACATATCAGCCCCATACAATAAGATGCCATACAGAGGATACCCATAGGCTATGCTTCGTTTTTTAAACTGTTTTCCTTCCTCTTCTCTGCTCCTGTTTTCATTGTCTCTCTGTTTTTGTTTGTCTTCTCTGCCCCATTTTTCATCCAGGACCTCTCTGCGCTTCACCCCACCCTTGCAGCCTCACCTCAGAGGAATGCAAACCGAATAACCATTCAAGACTGGTGAACTTTAAAACCCATGACATTCAAGTGGGTTGGAAATTAGACAAAACAATTTCACCCATCCCTTGTTTAGGACCCTGATGAACAGTTCGCTGTAGCTTCTGGGTTAGTGTGCAGAAGGATGTGCTGCTGCATGTCTCCCTTTCATAAGGGAAACACTGGAATGTGGCTGGGTACCAAAAATCCTGTTGCAACATGGTTTGTTAGAAGGACACCCTGGATTCCCCACACGCATCTCATACACAGGGTTTTTCAACTCACCTTCTTTGATAGTAAGCACATGGAAATGGCAGGATGAGTCTTGTTGATTGCTTAAGTGGAGTAATTTTTTAGGGTAATGAATAGACAAGTTGGCAAATCTGCTTGGCCCAAGGTGAAGACCTATCCCAAACAACCAAATAGAGCTTTATTTTCTTGAGCAAGAAAACAAAATTAAAAGGACTCCCCAGTTTTCATTTTCTTGCTTTTTATAAACAATTTCTTGAGACTGCCTAAGAAAGGCACATGCCATACCCTTATTGTCTGTGAAAATCACATCCAAGCTGGGTCCAAAATGGATTTTATTTACTTAGCAACTAGTTTAAACAGTGTCAGTACGATGAAAGCCAGGGTGCTGGAGTCTGAGGCATCAGGAGGATATACTTTCCCCTGTGCCTCCAGCATGTCAGGGCTGCAGGCAGCAGCAAGAGACCCTCAATGTGGGGACTTCCAGGCAGTGGGGAGCACCAGTGGGTCCCCAGAGCAGAGGGGTCCCTGCCCACGGCACAGCAGGGGACAGGGGTTCCGACACAGGCGCCAGAAGGGCCAGTGCTGTGCCACTGCACGCAAGAGCAGCAAGAGCCCACCCATGCCCATTGTTTACTCAGCTCTCTCTCCCTTCTCTCTCTTCACACGCAAAACCAGGCTTGCAATTATCACAATAACAAAGCTGGAATTGAATTTCTTCTCTGGAAAACCTTGAATATCAGTTCTAGTTTTATAGGATGAAGCTGTTCTTTTTACAGGAAGGGGTGGAGATAATTTCTTGAAAATGAGCAAACAAAGTGAAGATGAAATATTTTAAACTACAAGAAAATGCTTGAATCCAGATTCAAGCAATAACAGATCTCTAAGGGGCATAAATCTAATTTTCCATGCAATTAGTTTCAAATCATGATAAGCGACAGATGCTTTCATTTATTTGGCTGAATTGTGACAACATTCTTTTTATTCCTATAGCCGTCCAAGCCTGATCCAAAATCTACTAATGCCAGTGGAAAGATTCCCACTGTCCTCAAATGGGCTTTGGATCGGCCCTAATTAGTCTAGGACAAACCAACAAACACAAACATTTAAATTGTTTTATCTTGAGTCTCAAACCATACTTTGTTTTCATTCTACATTTACTAGAAAAGCTATGAATAACTTAGATGCTTTCATTTAGGAAAATTTAACTGAATTAGTTTATATAAAAAAACCCCAACGAGTTAGAAACCTGCCCTGGAAACACTATACCTTACTATACTATACTATATATACTACATTGTGTTAAGAAAAAATAGGAAAAGTGTACAATCTTTCCATAGACACCATGCACACATTTCAAACATCGCAAAAAGCGTACCCAGGAATCTTCCTTCAGCAGAATCTTGGTGTTCACTAATGACAGTCTGCTGTATGTCTACCTATACCACAGCAGCTGATGCATGTATGATATATAAAAGTGTGTACACAAGGATGCATATTAAATATACCTATAAGCAACTGTAATTTTTATTGACGTAAATAAACTACACTTGCTGAAGGATATTTTTTTGTTGATATAATTATATCTACATTAGAGTTCTTTTGGCATGAGTATGTGCTTCAGGTGAATTTTTCACACATCATAGCAGAGCTGGCAAGACTTTTAAGGGTTATTAAGTCGTAGGCGGAATAACATTTTAGTTGGCAAGGCGTAAGCTTCTTGACTTGCTCTGCACTAAGATGATACAGTAGAATTTACCTAATGAGCACACTGGAGAAGGCACTTGGTTCAGATGCTTAAATCAAAATCTTGCATCCATAACAGATCCAGTGCCAATCACAAGTTTTTATAAAGACTAAACAATGCAGAAAAGGTTCACAAACAAGTGCAGACAGCTGCCTTTTCCCTCTGTTTATAATTAGAGCAGACAGCACCCTACCTAGCTCACTCTGTTCCAGAAGTCAGGTAGCCACTTTATTATTGCCACATACTCTTCCAGCAATGTGGTTTATTAGCCTGGGCTTGCTGCCATGATAGCACAGCCTCATGACGTTCAAAGTAGACTTGGTGTATGTCTGGGTAGCTGAGAACGGAGCCATGTAGGAATCAGCTGCATTGCTATACTGGGAGGGACTTCTGGTCCATAGAGGTCCACCATGTAGGCATCTATGTCTGAGTTTTAGAAGCAGTGGAGAGAAACGGGCACATCTGGGGTTCAGTTCCTCTCATTTGCAGGTGCATGTCTAAAGTCAGAGGAGTTATGTGTGCAGGTGTGTAAACTTAGGTAGGGTGATCTTCAACCATCTCTGTAAATGGCTGCAGCTTGGGCTTGACAACATGGAAGCTGCACTGGTTTAAGTAAAAGAGAGATGCTGCAGCCACATGGAGCCACATGGAGATGTGTGCCTATGGATAGTAAAGCCTAGAATTTTTCAAGGACACTTCTGCAAAATTCTTTTTTGGAGACACATCAAATCATTTTGTTGGTGCTGTGAGTACTTCCCTGGGCAGCCTGTTCCAGTGCTCAACCATGCTCTGCATGAAAAACTTTTTACTGATATCCAACATCCAACTTAAACCTCCCCTGACTCAGCTTCATGATGTTTCCTCGGGTCCTGTCACTGGTCATGAAAGAAATGAGTGAGAGTAATGGCAAAGGCAAATTATGTTCTTAGTGATGAAGAGGTCCCAGATACTGAGGTCTTCTCCCTGCATGGAGTTCCAATGAAATGGAGGATGGCTGTGTCAGCAGCCAATGTCTTACCTAATCAGATCATTTGCAGGAAAATAGCCAGCACAACCTTAGGTTAGAAAACATTTGCAGGCTTTCAGCAGCTATCTGGTATGAGATGTAAACCTTCCAAATGAATAAGCTGATTGTGGTGTGTCAGACACTCCTCACCGAGTTTGAAAGAAAAACATTCTAAAAGCCTGTTCACACTGCAAAGTTCTGTATGTCCTATCTGGTAATTAGCACCTCTCTTCTGTGAAACACCCTGTTAAATAAAGTCATTTGATCTAAGCAGTTTTTGTCAATGGTTCAGACATGTTAACCTAGTGCACCTTTAAGGACTAAATCTGTGGAAAGAGGGGTTTATTTTATTCTGAGGCAATACTTTTAACCAATCTCAGCTGCATGGGAATAACAAATGGGTGGCTTTAGAAGGTGCCAGCAAAAGCCTTTGATGCGTATTTGATTTTTAGATATACCTTCATGTTGTAAAGGCACCTCCTATTTCCCTTTACATGGAAAACAGAGTTTTTGGGTGGAATCCTTCATCCTCACTGGTGACCAGATAATCCTAATATCCGGCGCATTTCAAAGTTGGGGTTCTTTTAATCTGCCAGTATTAAAGTCTGCTTCATAAATTGATCTCATTACAATACATACAGGTCAAAGAAGGTTATTAATATAAATTTGAATGAGGTGCGTTATTCAACAGTCTCTCCTGTCTTGTTTGGCTTCTGGGATAACCACCACCAGAGTATGTGCACATAAATGTAATCAAATCCAAATCAGCAGCCTGCCTACCTCTGTGATTTATTTCATTCACCTGTGGAAAGATTTTTCAAAGCTCTCACAATTCAGTCTTTTAATGGAAATGGCAGATTATTTTCCTGATGAAGAGGGATAACATTTTTATAAGCACCCCAGGCTTTTCAAACTGACAATGCATAGTAAGAAGGGCTCTAAACACTAGATGCAACTTCTACACTTCAACCAAAGACTACTTAGCAGAAACTATTTCCTCTTCTGTATGGGAGAGAGTTTTTCCCTTCATTGATTCTCCCTCCTAAGGCCACTTTATGTACCCTGGACATGCCCAATTTTTTAATATCGGTCTTGCAGTGTTTGAACAACTCTTCATCAGTATAGCAAGTAAATGTCATAGGGATCACTAAAGTAGGATTACAAAAGTCAAAGAATACAATTTCATGTCATTTAAAATGGTGTAACTCTCCACACTGTTCTTCTTGCCTTCAGACATTGGTTCATCCAGCTTTGAAAGAACAGTTAGGAACATAGCCCCGGGGGCTAAACTAACAAATCTTTGACCCAGCTACATACAAACAAGCTAGTGTTTACTCTTTGACAGCTTGGCAACAAATTTCACCCCTGATTTCACCAAATCCTTCAGAAGAAGTTGCATTTATTTTGACAGCCGTTGTTTAGCCAGGTATAGTATGTCCTACCAGATCAACCCAAAGTTTCCTCAGGTAAATGCATGCCGTAAGGTGAGACGCAGGTCAGGGGATGATTACAGGCTGTATGTCTGGCCCTGGGATGCCAAGGTGTGGGTGTCACGCACCCACGTTGTTCTCAGGGCAGCTCAGCATCCAGACGCCCTTCCCTCCCCAGAGGACCTGCCTGCCTACAACATGGGCCTTTCCCCAAGGAGCGCGCGCCGGCTGGCTCGCCGAGCACGGCTGTCTGACACTGCTCCAAGGCACTCTGGGGCTGGCACTGCAAACCCGTGCTGAGCCAGCCTGGCCTCTCTTGTGCTGCCACTGCAGTGGCTGAGGGGGGCATGTGGGGCCAGCCCCCTCTGCCTCCCAGTGTGGGTTTGCTCAGGGCTCTCACAGGAACCTCCTGTTGCCATCAAAATGCTTGGACCGCTGTTCAAAAGGCCTTATAAGGGCTCAAATCAGAGTAAGGTCAACATGCAGCACCACTGGCCAGTTATTTTGTGACTTTAGCCTTACTTTTTTTATCCAGAATGCTGGAAACCGTTCGCTCGATCTCTGGTCAAAGGCCAGGCTGGGCTCAGCTGTCACCAAGAGGAGTAGATGGGAGCTCTGGTGGATGCACAGTGGTGTTCCTAACTTCAGTACATCCACATGAAAATGAAACAGTGCTGTTACACTTGGATCTCCAGAACTCAATGTCAGTGGGCAATTAGTCACTGGAGAATGAGATAAATACTTGCCTGGAAAAGGGACCTCATGACATGAGTCAGCAGATCAGCCTCTGCTCTCTCCCCTAACAGGCAAATCCTTACTCAAATGCTAGTCATCAGAGCAATTAGAGTAGTCTATAAACTGGTAACCCAGGCAGAAGTTCTGTAATGGTGTGAAGTAAGAAGAAGGGATATTCCTAAATGTTTTACCCATCCACTCATCCCTAACGTAAGGAGCTCAGTTTCAGCTCTCCAACAGATATAGGCCAAAGTTCACATAATGTTGTGTTAGTGCTCATCACTTGTATTCATAAACTAAACTTATGGCACATTTCTTATTAGAATTTAAAAGAATGAATGAAGCAATGTTTTCTCCAAGGAAATTTCTTGGCACAAGTTCTTGGGTACTTTCAAACATGATTTCTGAAACATCTTTTTAAGAAACAGAAAGTCAGTGCATATTTACTTGGCCTTAGCTATGGATAGATTTTCATCCTCTGGTCTAAACTTCTCCCCTGAGTGAAAGGAGATTTATTTGCTGTGAATTAATGGCCAAGATCTTATCGAGTTCATGTCCACCACTGGCTGTTTTCATCCATACAGACTTTGTCCCTGTTGTCCTGTTACAGGGTCACTGTCAGCACCCCAGAAACCACTATCACCCTGACAGCCCACCTTACTTCTTGCACCCCCAGTCTCACTGCAAAGGCAATCCACGTGTAGGGGCAGGGCTCTCCAAGCCCCCACTACAATTCAGTGGGACCCACACAGCCAGAAAGCCCGCTCCCCTCCTGGAACCCTGGTTTGAAAGACACCCTGACACCTTTCTGCACCAGTCCCAGGCTCTCCATGTTTGATGAGCCACTGGCCACAAGAGGATGGAGATGAGGATGACTCTTGCAGGGTGCCTGTGCATTGGTGCAGCCCCACTAGCACGGGCTAGTCAAGCACACCCCTCCACCCCCTGCTCACACCCAGCAGAAGCTGGTCCCCTCAGCCTGGTGTTGTGGATGTGCAAAACCACTGTCTGCAGCCAGCGTGTGCAAGCAGGCAGACAGCAAACAAACAGCATAAAAGGGTGTGCTTTTTCGTTGGATGCAAAATACTCCCCATGAGATAGGGATTTCGGGACATGTGGTGTTCTGACTTGCTGGTTGTCTTCTCTCCAACTCACTCCCAGAGCAGCAGCAAGAATGGTATGGAGAGGGGTGAAACAGCTTTTGCTCACACTTGCGTGCTTCAGGCCGATTGTCCAGTTCCTGGGGACATTTGTCACAAACACATGCCAGAGCACCCTAACCTGACACTGTCACTCCTTGCCAGACAGCACAGGACCTTTGTACTCATCCTTTTCCCCCAGGACCTGCCAAACATTCCTAGGTAGAGGTCCCCCTTTCTGCCTCCTGTGTCCTCCACCAGCCAGCCAAGCCCAGCTGTCTTGGTTCAGACGGATTCCTCTGCTTTGGGAAAAGCAGGCTCTGAACCCATCTGTGCTGCAGAGAAACAAAGAGCTGGCCAGGAGAACATCTTCCAGGGAGTGGGGCAGGGTGCTGCCCTGGCTCCTGGCTTGCACCGCTTGCACCTGGGTAGTCATAGCGTTGGTGTTGGCCTTGCCAAGGCTGGAAGGTATTGAAGAGGCAAAAGTGATGCTGATGTTTCTGAAAAGGCCTTGCTGGGGCTGAATTAGGTGTGAATCTCATCTCAGAGAGGTGAACCACAAGCCAGCTGGCCTCCTGCTTCTAGCGTAGTGGGGCTGGGCTCAGTTCCTCCTAAAACTCCCAGGACTAGCATGCTAGGGCACACATCTGGTGATCAGAGGGTGGGGAGAGTCTAAAAAGACTGAGAAATATCCTCCAGAAGTGCTGTGACCTTTGTAGGCAGTTGGTCTGGACCTATTTTGTGCTCTCTTCCTGGCTTCACCTTTCTCTCCACTTCTTCCACATCCTAAAATTACAGCCAAAACACTCCTCAGATGCCTCTTACTAATACCTTCATCTGGACTGTCCTTTCCCAGGACCTCTAACCTACTCAGGCTGCTGTGTTGGCAAGAGAAGGAGTCACACTTCTATGCTCTTTTGGTTTCTAAGAAATGCCTCTATGGGGACATCCTGAGAGATGTCTTGGGAAGTTGTCTGGGAGAGGGAGAGCCTCAGCCCAGGGAACACCCTGGGAGTTGCACTCCTTTTGCCACTGCTTCTTTTATTTGCAACAAATGGTGCTCAGGGTGTCCTGGTAATAATTTAAATGATTACTAGCTTTGTTCTTCAGTGCGTCTGAGATGTTCCTAGAGCTGCCTCAGGACACCTGCAAAGTGAATTTCTTTACACACCCAGTTCTTCAATGGGCTTGGAGCTTGAGCTAGATCAGGGCAGCAGGTCCCACACCATGGACCTTAGGGAGGGCTTGGGGATACTGTTTTTTGAAGAGGGTTTTTCTATTCAAAGATGCATTGCCTAATGCCTTTTTCCCAGGTCTGTTGGCTAAGTAGCCAGTCCTGATTTGAAGGCTGGCTTGAGCTAGTGCTGGACTAAATGCTGTTGATGCAGTTGGCACATTGCAGTGTGGAAGAACAGTTTCTCTTGCAAATGCCTGTCCTCCACAGAGCTCTTCTGTGAGGATCCTGGCAACTGAAGGCAATTTCCCCCTTTCAGAGTATTTTTGTGAATCCTGAAGGACTGCAAAGCATCACTCATAAGTGTCCTGACCCATGGGGACAGGCTACCAAGCTGCCAGTTCATCGCTCCCAGCCCGCGCTACTTGGGAGAACACTTGTGTTTTATCCCAGGCAGTCTTAATAGGCTTTGCCTCTGGGTTGGGAAGCTGTGTCACATTACTGACCTGCATCTCATCTCCCAGACTGATGAGGTGGGAAAGGATGAGTCGCAACTCCTCTCACGCCAAGGTGTGTGCAGTACCAGTGAGGGCCACTGCTCGGAGATGACAAAAGAGAGCCCGTGCCCTGCCAGTGCCCAGCCTCCTGGCTCTGAAGTCTGGGGAGGAGAAAGAGGAGAAGCTTTCTCAGAGCATGTAGGCAACCAGACAGGCCAGAGGGTGTGGGAGGGTGGAGCCTGGCTGCTGTGTCCCTGTGGGCGGCTGGGCAGAGGCACAGACAGCCCTGGGCAAAGGGCGCAAAAGGCGGCTGGCCCAGAGCTCTCGTCTGGCCAGCGCTTTTCCCTATCCCCTGCTTTTGCTGGAAGGTACTGGTGGATAATGCAGTGACTCAGGCAGTGCTTATGTGGTCTGCTGCGTTTCTCCTGGGGACAGTAGGTGTTTTGATTTTGTGGTTTGGGTTTTTTCTTTTTTCCCCCTGCTTCTGTCAATAATTGGAATGAAAGGTCAGGAGAAATAACCAGAAAGAAGGGGAATAGAAATACTTATAAAATGAATAAGCCTCTGGCTGGGAATCTTGGCTGATATCTGTTTTGCACAAAATTCTCTGGTAGCTTTTACCGTCAGAGATGACCAGGGCTGACAAATACCAAAACCAAGGCAGGGATGAACTAAGTCCATTCCCTGGATGGAGACCCAGATTCTGGAAAGCATAACAGCAATCTCCACAGCTGTTTTAGTAGACACATAATCCAAATCCATGTACTCAACTCAGCATGCTCAGTGAATAGCTTGTTTGTATTTCAACTGCACAGTTGAGGCTTAATTGAATTGGTACAAATCTCCCACTAACTAAAGAAGGTCTCAAGGCAGCATCAGGTTGAGCCTGCTTCATGAGGCAGGCCAGAAGTTTTGCCTACTTCTCCATCTGCTTTCTAGCAACCTGACAACACATCTGTCACCTCTCTTGCCAATTTGAACAGGAACCAGTCATTTCCAGGTAGCATTAAGAAAGCTTTGCATACTTACGAATTAGCTTTTCAGTTACCCATTTATTTTTTGGTGTGTCCTGTCGATGCATTTTGGATAATTCGAAACAGGCAAAGATGAATGTCCAGAAGACCCAAGAGGAAAGGATTCTGGTAATTAAGGTGGAAAATAGTCTGAGCTTGCGAAAGGTTTTCTCCATGAGCACAGAGAATAATAATTTAGTTTTAAAGAGGCTGTAATGGGTTAACTAACCCATTTATTTGGGTTAGTAGCTACATCTGTGGGGGAAAAGAAGACTCTAGTCTCTGAACTGAGTAGGAAAGGACAACTAGTTCAACAGGTTTTCTACCCTTTCTAGCTTTTCTTCTTTTTCAGTTCTCTGTAAAAAGGCATGAGATGGAAAGGAGTAGAGATGACAGGAAGAAAACCTTAAACCAAGTCTTTTAAAAAATTTAATCTTGGATGGTCAAAAACTCAGAGATTAGTCACTATGTCTTCCCAAAAATTACCATGCATCCTACCATTTTTGGCCAGCTCTTATGGACAAAACATCAAACATGATTTTTGAAGAACAGGGTCACAAGAAAGGACCAAATCAAACTCTGGCCATAGGGCACAGACATGTCATTGAAATAATTCCCTTCTCTGCTCACTGAAACCACATTCTGTAATTGGATTAAACTACAGGGAAAAGGATGTGGGGCCTGAACAGATTAATTTTTGAGAGAAGCTTTAGATAGGAGGTGTTAAGTGTATTTACAAAAAGAAGACCATTTCTAATAATTGAGAACTTTATGTAGTGCAGATATGTACATCAAAAACAGGGAAGAAATATGCAGGAAAATCTCTTTACAATAGGATGCACAGTTTCTTGTGGAATTGTTGCCCACAATAGCTGATGAAAAAATAGTAATTTTCGTTAGATCTAACCAAATACCAGGCCCCAGGGCAACCCTGCGTAATATTGACCGTTTCTTTCTTTCCTGATTTTCCTCTCATAAAGATCTCATTTTGCTTTCAAAATGAAGCAGGGGAACTAGTACAGCAAATCTGATATAGACAGGTTAGAAATAGGTGAAAACAAAGTGGGAAGGTGCTATCAGGACCTTTCCTAAACTGCAGGGGTGGCAGCCTTGCCAGTAGGCTTACCAGTCCTGACACCTCTGCAGGAATTACTGTGCTTCATTACGCAAGAGCAGAAAATACTCTGATCACCTGGTTCCTTTTCACTCATCTGCTGCATAGAGGTTAGACAGCAGTGAACCACCAGATCTTATCAAAGGGTAAAAAGAAATGAGTACGTTTGTGAACAGCAGAGCCAATGCAGCCTGGTCTGCGAGGAATTGTGTCTCGTGGTTGGGCTCTGATGTCTAACAGGGTGAGAGCTTTGCTTGAAACTTTACACACAAGAGAAGCACCTGTTCACCATTGCTGTCTTCCACATAAATTCTCTAATGCTTCATGAGGGATGAACCCATGAACATTGATTTCCTGGAAGTGGATTTCTTGGAAATAGTCTTTCTTTTCTTTGATCTCTCCTCCCCATCCTTTGAGACCTCTCTACAGCTAACAAATTTTGTTAACATTGGTTGTGTGTATGCCCAAGTCATTCGTTCCCACCCAATAGTCTCTGCTCCCTGGAGGCTTTCATGGGACCAGAGCAGAGAGCTGAGTTGCCCAGAAAAACTGAATTTAAAAAGCCAGTGGGTCAGTTCAACAGAGAGGGCCAGATCAACTACAACACGTTCTGGCTCCCTGCACTAGGTGCCCCCCAAATGCTCAAGCCAACAGAAGGCAGGGGACAGCCCAGGGCATGAATGGTCATTTGGGGCAGAATGGCAACTCAGCAGGCTTCCTCCAGCAGCTCTTTTCTGGCAGCTGGTGATGAGCCTGTGGTATAAAAAAACATGCCTGGAAGTGTTAAACAGTAGTTCCTGAACAAAGTTCACTGGCTGAATCCAGACAGTGTGTGTTCACACCTACTCGTGGGCAAGCCTGGGGCTACCCATCAGGTACAGGGACTAGGCTGGGCCAGTGGCTGTTTCCCTGAGAGAAAGCATATCCTTGCCAAAGCTGGATTATAACAAGCTCAGAGGACACGGTCAGAGGCATTGCTTTATTCTCAGATAAAGTCAATTTTAAGCAAATGGAAATCTGGATATGAAGAGCTGCAAAAAGAAGTGTAAGTGTTAAAAGGGAGCTGTCAGGTTTTTCACCAACTGCTGGTCCCACTCCTCTCTCAGTTCCGTACACTTCATTCCCAGGGCAGGATGTAAGGCCTGGCAGCTGCAGCAAACTAGTGGGAACAGAGAGAGTTTCAGGCCACAATCCCTGAAATACTGAGTTGCCTAAGTTGTCAGACCTCTGTGTTCTCAAGATCTGGGCAAGACATTAAGGTGAAAAAGAAATTGATGCTGATTTCTGCCTGTTTGAGTCTGTGTGGCAGAAATGGGTAGCTGGTGGTGAAGATTTCTTTTTGTGGATTAAAGCTGACTGCATGTGATGCTCTGGTCAGAACAGGTACAGCCACCACAGAGGAACTGTAAACACAGCAAAATTCTGGCAAGCTAAGGAAACCCATGGTAAACCATCTATTTAGGTAACTATCATTCTCATACATAGCATCTGTCTCAGTCCACACGGTTCCTAGGAAATCCAAATGCTGTTTCATAATAAATCCCATTGCTTTTAAATGTCTTACTTTCAGTGCTGCTTCCTATAGTTATCTTATCAGGCATCATTTTAATTGATTCTATGATACTGCCCTGGTAGTGCAAGTGCATTCATTTTAGCTACTTTGTGTACTGATGCCCAGTGTTAAAACTCCTCCACTTTTCTTCCTTTGCTGTAGTAGATGTGGCAAGCATGCCCCAACTGATTTAGCTTTGTCTGCCTGTCTAGTCAGTGAGGTCTGGAAAAATTACATTCACACAGAAATGCTGAGTTAATAATGATGAGGTGCTGAAAAAGTTTTGGGCCACTTCCAAGCCTGTGTTTCCGAAAATGAGACCCAATGCAAGAACTACAGACTCAGAAAAATATGAAAATCAGATTCACTTTTTAACCTTACAAGGGGCTTTTTCTTCATTTCAAAGGAAATTCTGTTCAGTTACGCACATGAAACTTCAACAATTTGAGGATGTAATCCTGTAATTCTTTGTCAGACAAGTCTCCCATTGACTCAGTGATTTCAAAGGCTTTGATGCCTGCGTATGAATGGCAGGATATGGTGCAAATTTATGATCATGAAGAGCTGTACTCTGTACTTTCACATTATTTTTTTTAATTCACTTTATGGGAACATGATGGGAAAAAGATCCTGGCCTCAATTCATACAACTGGAGCTCTGCCACCCAATTCCGTGGAGCCAGGCTTCCACACGCTCTGCTTTTTGCTAGATAAACAACTTGTGGACAGCATCCCGGGAGTGAACCTTGAAACAGCAGCCAAAATCATCAGAGAGCAGGTGATTGATTTTAAGCAAATACACAAATTCGTTTCTTAGGAGAAGGAGAATCAAGGGTGCATGGCATAATGGCACTGTGACAAGAAAGCTCACTGCAGAAAAGGTCTCACAGAGCAGTGGCTGTACCTGACAGAGACAGCTTATGGCAAACGTCCTAACTTCCCTATCCTCCCAACCTCCCTTCTTAACATGAACTGCCTTGATAGGAGGTGAAGGATAAGATGGATTATTAAAATAGCTTTTCCCCACACCTAAATCATGTACAAACTAAGATTTATGGCACAGTTGGTGTCATAAAATAGAGATGTGATATCATTGCCGTGACATTATCTCCCTTGCTACCCTTGAACTCGAGAGACTTAATGGCCTTCAAATAAATGATATTTAAACAAACCACTTTTCAAATGATCTTGTGGAACCTATTTAATCATTACCAGGAATAAGTGGTCATTGCTAAGAACTGGATTTTCCTGGATGCACAAGTGATAGTCAGTATGGCTCAATCCCTAGGGATCAGAAGTTTGTTTAACTACTTTTTTGAGCACAACTGCATCATTTAACCCATTTGAAAAATCATGCCACAGATTTAGAAGCCTCCAATCACAGTTTTATTATCATAAGTGGTCTGAAAACTGCTGATGTTAAAATATGAGCTCCTACCAGTTAAATATGTATATTTTTATATCTTCCTCTTCATGGATATAAGTATTCTTAACCTTCAATTTCATCATTTTCACATAGGGGCCAACAATAGCATAACTTATTCAGGTTTGGAACTGAATTCAGTGATGGCTAATCACCATGCTTCATGTGCTGGAAATAAGATTCCCCATTCTTTATCCAAATATGCAATTAGTCATAGTGGTTGCTGTAAAAACAGAGTGAATCTGAGAAGATGCATCTGCTTAGACAGAAAAAAAACGTCCAGAGGAACTGCAAGTACTTTCTTTCTCATGTAATTTCACTAGGGTAGCAACAACGAAGTTCTCTGAGCAGGATTTTCTCTCTTTAACCATATCCATGGAGTGCAGCAGTGGATGAGTGCACATGCAATATATCAACCCTTTGACTAGTATAATGACAGTTCCCATCTATTCCCATTTTCCCACTCTATGTTTCAGTCTGTTTCAACTTTATGTCCCACACCATGATTCCACCATAGCTGTGGATCTTAAACACTGGCATTTATGTGTGAGATGTAGTAAATTGGGAAGTTAGATGGATCATTGCAGAGAAAAAGAAAAAGAGCTGTTATCTAACAAAATCCAGTGCTCCATATGTTGTCCTGCAGGTGTCCCTTTACGTTCTTGAGCTGAGTACTTAAGCGCTCTATTTTTTGCACAAGCACTGTCAGATTTTCTTTACCTGTTTATATTGTCATGTCCAAAACTCCACAAAAGAATTTTCTGTCAGCAAAGTACTCCTAATGCCAGTCAGAGGCGACACTTTTCTCAGCAAAATCATACTTCTCAGGTGTCAACTTCTCTCCCATCCCGAAACATTTTTCAAAAAGATGAGAGAAAAGGTATTAATCTTCATAGAATCATAGAATAGTTTGAGCTGGGAGGATTATTTTAAGGTGATCTAATCAAACATCCTTGAAGGGAGTAGGGACATCTTCAACTTGGCCAGGTTTCTCAGAGACCTGTCCAATCTGGACTTGAATGTTCCCATGGATAGTGCATCCACTACCTCTCCGGGGAACCTGTTCATGTGTTTAAGCATCCTCATTGTAAAAAAAAAATCTTGCCTAGTGTCTAGTCTAAATCGACTCCCTTTCAGTTTAACCATTATACCTTGTCCTATCTCTTCAGAGCCTGCTAAAAAAGTCTGACCCTATCTTTCTTCTAAGCCCCCTTTAGGTACTGGAAGGCGCTCTAAGGTCTTCCTGGAGCCTTCACTTCTTCAGGCCGAACAAGCCCAGCTCTCTCAGCCCATCTTTAGAGGAGAGGTGCTCCAGCCCTCTGATCATCTTCGTGTGTCTCCTCCGGACCTGCTCCAGCAGGTCCATGTCCTTCTTATGCTGGGTTCCTAGAGCTGGACGCAGCACTCTGGGTCTCTCCAGCGTGGAGTAGAGAGGCAGAATTCCCTCTCTCGCCCAGCTGGCCACACTGCTTTGGATGCAGCGCAGGACGCGGTTGGCTTTCAGGGCTGCGAGCGCACACTGGCACGCAAGTCCAATGCCTCAGACATTTCCAGGCCGGTGTCCAAGGGGCCAAGGCACGGTTCTTAAGCTTTTTCCCCACCCCGCATGCCCCCCTGCAGCCGGGCGGCGCCGGCGCTGCCGTTCCNCTGGTGCCGCACCTCCCGCCTGCCAGCACGGCCTGCCTCTTCCAGGAGGGCTTCTCCCCGAGGAGCTCCGTGCGCCTCCCACTAAAAACCCACGTTAGGAGGTAGCTGCCATCCCGGCTTTGCACGGAGGGAAAAGGAAAATACCCCTAAATTAAGCACCCTTCTCAAGGGCAGGAAATAAGGCTATTACAGGTATCCGGAACAGAATCTAGGCTGACCATCGGCAGCAATTCTTTTCTTTGGAAACAAGTAATTTGTCATCTTAAAAAGGTCCTAAAATTTGTGCGCGGTTTTAAGGACGTAAGTGATACCAGTGACTTCACTGGGACGGCTCGCGCTGCAGCAACCTCTGAAACGTGCTGCCCTGACTTGGTTTTCTGAATGTCTTGGTTGTTTCACATCTAGGGAGATGGCTTTGCCAGCCCTGAAGAAGAAACCTAAAATAGAATAAACTTCAGTATCTAAGGTTCTGGGCAAAGTTTCAGTTTAAATCCTAAATAGCCCTAAATCCATTCTTAGCAAGATGTGAATCATAATGTTTATAGTCAGAGCTACAGAGATAAAACCCAGCACAGTCTGTAAAAACAATTCTGTATTAAAATGTGAAACTGCAGTTCCTCTTCCAGCTCTAAAACCTGATACCTGATACTAAAAAGGTATCACCCTCTTAACACAAGTGCCAACTATCTGTTCAGACAGGAAAACCTGCCAAAAAGCTGATCTCCCTTTTCCAGTCTCTGCAAAAAACCAAAACCCCCCTTGCCCCGCAACCTTTAACAGTCAAAAGCATTCGAGCTACAGAACAGATTTTCTCTCCTATTAGGATTTTTTTCCCCCAGGTTTGTTTGTTCTGTCCCCTCCTCACAACCCATGTTCCTCTGGTACAACTGATAAACAATGTCTTTTATTGCTACAGGCAGACAGTCCTGCTTAATACAATAGCAGGCAAGGCTTGGCGGGAGTGCAAAGTGCAGGTGTTTGGAGTATTGTGGCCATCGAAACCAGATGCTGAGGAGATGGAGCACCTGTTTCCCTTCTTTTCTGCGCTGGAGAATACAGCACTATGCAGGCTACAGAAACAGCCTGACATTAATAGCACTGCTGCTGCAGTTTTCCCTTGACAGGGTAACAGAGATGTACCATCTACAGCTTTTGCAAGCTCTCCTCTGAGTGCTCAGACACATGTGCTGGGTTTTCTTTTTTAATTTTTTTTTCCCCGACCAACAGAAAGCATTCAGAGATGGGTTTGCAACGTAATTTCTTTCCAGATTTTTTTTATTCATGATTAACCGTGCCCTGGCATGAAAAAAAGTTAGTTTTTATAACCCTGACAGCAGTAAAGATAAACCAAAAAACAACAAAAAAAAGCATTTTTTAATCCATTTTTACAGGTTCTACAAATGTATAATGTGTGTTGGATGTAGAAATGCATTTACAGTGTCGTGCTCAGGACTGTTGACTGACAGCTACTGCCTCTGCAGGCGATGGAAAGCCCTCTGCTGATGAGAAAGAAGTTGGGAACCTACCTCTACTGAAATGCAGTAGTAATCCTGCAAGAAATGGTCCCCAAAATGATAACCCTACATAAGCTCTCCTTTATCCAACTGGCAGTTCCCATGGCTTGCATGGCTGGGAGTCAGGAGACAGCTGGGAACTCCGGCATGCCGTGAGCCCTCCCTGGTCTCAGCCCACCTTCATCCACTCCTTCCCCCCTCCCACTTGCCGTGAGCAGCACTCTTCAGAGAGGGAGGAAGAGCACACCTTCAGCTGCAGCCTTTGTGGGACCAGGTTGTTGTTAAACCATACGGAAAGGACCACTTTTTCACAGCCTGGAGGACTGTGTCTGATGCAGCAGCTGTAAGCCCCATTTGTGCTGAGCTCTGAACTGTAGTCAGTCTTCAAATGAAGAAATGAAACAGGTTTAAACCAACAGGGAACATAAAACACCAACCACTTTATGGCTTTTTGTTTGTTTGTTTTTAATTTAGGGAAATCTGAATGGGAAGCAACATTTTCTAGTTTTTGGCAACAGAAATATTTGTGCTAAGAAAATGTAAGTATTTGAAAAAAACTGTCAGAAAAGTAAAATTTGAGAAACTTTGAAGAATTTTATTTTAGGCCGTGTCAATTTTAAATGGAGCTCCAACTCTTACCTCTAAAAAATTACATCTACCTGAAAAAAAAGAAACCAAAATCAGACACTGTCACTCCAGTTTTACCACCTCATAAATCCCAGTAAAGTCCAGCTTCTACAAGGAAAAAATGCTCAAGATGCCATGGTAATATCACAGTAAAATGAAGACACTGTGCTTTCACTGATTTTAGCTCAGGATGGCTCACAGCCATTGATTACCTGCTGGAAGATGCAATCATTTTTGTGGAGAAAAGATGATTGTGCAAGTACCACCTTCCCCGTGTTTTCTCTCTCATTCATGATAGAAATAGATATGCAAGCAAGGCTCTTGCTGGACACAAGAACTGCTCCAGCTCTTCAGCCATTCAAGCAGCTCTTCCGACATTTGGATTTCAGAAGGAATTGACTGAGAGCATGCAAGCCACAGAAGCAACATCTCAATTGCATCTTTTCATGCATGCCCCACCTCAGAGCAGGGCTCAAATTGCTCCTGGCTTCCTCAGTCCTCAGGCAAAGCTACCCATAAGTCCCAAATAAGTCAGTGTAGATGGGGATTTTTTCCCTGACTCCTTGCAATTCATTGTGCTGACAAATGAGAGCTCACCATTGCTACCACCTGGCATTCATGAAACTATTTTTGTCATGTCTCCATGGGCAAGGTACACTGGTTTCGCCATTTAGGCCCTTTATTTTTATGGCTTCTGATGTATCTTTCAGCTTAGCCCCCAAAAGTCCCTTACTGCAGCACAGATAAACCCTGCCTGACATAAGAACAACCACATTCAATCCCCTTTCTTCTTCCTGCTCACCCTCCCCCCCCGCCCCCCGCCCTAAACAGGCAGCGTTAATGAGCCAGAAACTGTTCTGAATCAGGAAAAAGGGAATTTTGGCAACCAGAGACCTATTTCTGGAAGGAACCAAAAACGAAATCAAGAGGAGAAAAAAAATGTTACAAAGAAGCCGTTTAAGCTGGAATCACAAGAGAGAGGGAAATTACCCACGCTGGGAGACAGGCAAAAGAAGGGCAAGTCGGGAGACAGATACGCTGGGCAGACTTCAAGGCCTACAAAAGATTGGTTGTCTCTTCTGGGGTTTACACTCTCTTTGTCTAATTAGACTAATAGAGGTAGAATAGAACAGGGGGAGATTAAAAACCATGATAAACAAGGCATCTTTTATTTGATATTATTGGAACTGGTTTCACTTATCTTTAGAAATCTTTCTTTTTGTGCTCCTTAATTTGTCCTTGAAGTCCTGTATCTAATCACTAGTTGAGCAACCAATAATCCTTCTCCAGCCCCTCCACCCCTTTTTATGGCCAACTTTAATCTTTCAACTCAGTGAAAAACATGTTTCCCCTATCATAACTAGTTTAACAAAAATTCCCTTTCAAGTTTAGATTGTGCAGATACAATGGCTTTCCTGCAGCTTCATGCTGAAGAGAGGAATTTACATTAGAAAAAAAATAGAGATTTATGATAGCATTGTATTTCCATTTGAATATGGAGAGTTAATAACATGCATATGGTTTTTTTATTATTATTATTTTAAGATTTAAGCTATGCCATAAGCAAAAGGAAACCTGGAAACTGTGAGACTGGCAGGGCTCAATGAATAACCTAATCTGGATTTCATTCACAAACAGCAGCTCATACATAGGGAAAGGGCTGGTGTGTTTCGCCAAATCGGAACTGGAGTAAGTGCCAGGATTTCCTGATTTGTTTACATTTCTCAAAAAAACTTTTTTTCCCCTGGATGAGGCTAGAATTAGACTTCCTTTTCCACTTTTGGCCCTTTCCAAACTATTCTTGCTTGACATATTCTCTCCTTTTCCCTGTATTCTCCTTTGTTCCAGTCTCAGCTGGCTCTTTTGTCTTGGAAAACAGAAAAGGCAATGAAAGATGTCAGTCTATGATAATAATGATAATGCAGCCAGGTTTGCATGACAGCAAAACAATGCCGCAGGCTTTTCCAACACCCTTGGATCCACCACTCTTCTTACAATGGCTGCGGGGGGATGGAGCGAGAGGTGTCTCTCCGGGAATGCAGACTGGAACAATAGTGTCATAAGGTAAAAGAGATAAAAAGATCAAAATGAAACAGGCTAGCCCAAACTCTCCTGATGAGGCGTGTCACTGAGTTAATCAGAAATCAGAGGGGGCTAGTTACACGTAACTAAATCACCTTTGCATTAGCTCAGTGGCTTCTCAGTCAGCTGAAGTGGTCGTGTTCCCTGCCAGTCCTTCTCACTTTCACTGACTTTACTGTACTTTGCCCATTGTCTGCAACCTCAGTGCAATCACTGCAGAAACTTGTTTGGGAGACCTTCTCCGTGCCTTTGTTTAGAGCCCTTTGATCATCCCACAGAAAGAAAAACACTGTAGCTTGGACCTAAGCCATGGTTTTCTCGACATGACAAGACTGCCAGCCTGCAATCAGTGTTTGACGCGCATGCGTTTGGGCTGCTAGGGACTTGGAAAATCATGGGAAGGCTAGCAGCGATCTTGAGAGCTTGGGCACCGTACTGAGCAGAGGTGAGAGTTTAAAGTCCCTGCGACAGCCACCCTGCCACTGCAGAACTGCAGCCTGAGTCATCGCTGTTCCTCGGTAGCGGCGTTACAGCAACACAAAGTCATTCTTGCGGGGATGTCAGGTCCTTCTTGCCCCAGCACCTTACCTGCCACGAGAGATTGCCCTGGGAATAGTTCATGCTTTAACAGGATGAAGTGGCAAGGAGGGGCTGTGCCAAGCACACACTTCCAGCGCACAGGCAAAGCGTTCACAACAGGGGTGCAAGACTGAATTTCTGCATTTCAAACAAGTGTTGTCAGCCAGGGTTTTAGCTGACATCGCTCCCATTGACATCGATGTGCCAGTGCTGATTTACACCCGCTGATGAATGTGCGTCTGGGAGAAGAGTGGGACAGGGTAATGGTGCAGAAGACTTAGATGGGAAAAGGAAGTGAGGGGGAGCAAGATGAAGATAAAAGGGGAAGGGAAGGAGAGACGTGATCATGGGACTCAGGAAACACGAACTGCAATGTACGGCTGTGGGAAAATGATTAGAAGAGATTGCATCAGCCTGGACACCAGTTTTGCAATTCCTGCAGCACCTTTTTAAGATTCCATACGGAGATACAGAGCAGAATGTGTGTAGCTGTATGTCTGGAACAATTTCAAGCAAAAGGCCAAATGCAATCAGTCATCTGTGTTTGCTGGATCTGTGTACTAATGTTTCCTGTGCAGTCATTGCAATATATGTCTATTCTCGCAGTTCTAAATCCTGTTTTTCACCTTTAAGTATTTGTATCATATTTAGTTTCTTACTCTGCGTATAAGCACCTGTTTTTAGCACATTGATTAGTTTGGGGACCAGAAATCGCCGTTCCACTCATACTCAGCAGACAGAGGGGTAAAAGAGAGAGTGAGATGGGGAAAGCTACATGAAGGGGAAGAAACAGACTTCTGAAAACAGGAGTAGGACGCAGTAAGGCGTGGCAGAAAGCACCTTTGCACAGAGAATCATCAGCTGGCTTCTTTCAGTTCAGGAGATCTCTGCAGAGAAGCAGAAGATCCAAAAGCTGTTTTGCTTACACAATTGGTTTAGCTGTTCTCAGTAGTGCTTCTCATGTGAGTAAGGTGAGCAGGAAATGGATTGATGTCAGCAGGCAGCCTGTGCTAGAAACTCACGCCCACCCGTTCTCCTTCATCAGTTGTCTGAGCCCACAGTTTCATTATGAGGCTTTGGTGGTGCATTTTTAGATTTCCAGTTACAGCTTGCATGACAACCGCCGACGGTCTGCACCTGACCAGTTACTGCCACTTAACTTGATAAGAACCATAAAAGAAGCATTCTTCCAGGAGAAAGAGCAGAGGAAGATACAAGTGCATTTCTAGTGCTTTCCAATAACTGTGAATCATGACTTCTGTCAGCCAGAGTACGGTTCTCACTGAAAAGTGTCAGTAAGAAAGTCTTACTTTAAGAAAACACTTCTGCTTTTTTTTTTTTTTGCATTACTGATAGCTAATACAGATGAAACCACAAACCTGAAGGGTTCAGACTTCACCAAATGTCAGTCATGCATAATTTGGAGTAAATGAGTATGTGACAGTAATTGGCATTTCACTTGGATGTTCCTTTTTCTTTTTCTCACAAACACAAATAAATTTTCATTTTCTTTTTTCATACTACTCCTTGTGTGATAAAGATTCCCTGATTGTTTGAGCATAAAGTTTAGGCAATATTTTCTCATGTGGTCAGTCATAAAGGAGGTCATACGAAGGAGCCTGAATAGTTGACGTAACAGACCCCTTTGGCCCACACAAACTTCTGGTGACACTTTATAAGGAAAGTTACATTTCAGTTATTCATTTCCTTTTTAAAAGTTATTTTCCATGTTTCTACACCGTATCTCCAGGAAAAGAGAAGCTGAAAACTGCGTGTGCAGGGTGACATCACTCCTTTTCTCTGTCCAAGGATGTGAGCTGATTATCTCCATGCTGTTTGCTATGGCTCTGTCGCTCCTAACCTGACCTTCAGGATACACTGAGAGTATTGTGAGTCCTTCCAGCAGTGTCAAACATGAGCACTGCAGGGCTTTACCTACTTCAGGCACGGCTCATCCTCTGGCAATGGCATACCTCTGGAAGCTCATGAATTCCAGACAGTGTAGAAATTACTGTAGCCAAATGGGGCAGGATGATTTCAGTGATCCCTCTCCTCTGTGGGAGGGAGCTGTTGGCAAAGAGCAAGATTGAGTTTATAGTCAGCAGGATATGGCTGCTGAACTCAAGATGTTTTTTGCTATTAGCCAGCCATGGCTGCAGTGCAGCCTGCAGGTTCATGGGATGGAAACACAGCAGGTGAGCGGAGATGGACATTCCTGGGCAGGAATGGGAGGGAAGGTGATACTGAGGATTGGCTTGAAGTTTTTGACAGAGTTCAACCAAGAACTCAGACTCTGAATCCAGAAAACCCCCTTCAAACTCGAACTAAAACCATACTTGAAAGCGCAAGTTAAATTTTATTGTCCTCAGACTGTGGTGTAAGAAACATGCTTGACTTAGAAGAAATCCCAATGTTCCTCACAGAAACAGGGAATTGTCTTTCTGGAACAGCTACAAGAAACAACATTATATTTTATATTTTATACATAGATTTATATTTTATATATTATTTTTTCAGTTATGATTAACTTTTTTTTTTTAAGGAAGAATGTAACATTTTCCAAAACAATTGTAATAATTCCTGATCGGGATCCAAGGCATAGTTCTTCTGGTTCTCCTGATGGAATTTGTATTTCTTAGTTGTGAACATGCAGAGTTTGTGTAAAATGAAAGAATGACAGCCCTCCCCACTCCAGACCCTTACATTTTTCTTTGTCCCTTTGTGATTATAATAGGACACAACTGACAGAGGTGAGATATACAGGATTTTTGCAAAAATTTGCTTTTTTGTTATCTCCTTTTTAAAATGGAAAGACCATGATGGGGCCAGTCAAATCCATGCTGCTCAGTAGCCTTACTTTGACACTAGCCAGCTGAGGCTGGCTAAGCAAAGAAGAGAGAATGACCCTTCTTTGGGAAAGGCAAACAATCAAGAGTTCAGAGAATTTTTGAGCCAGAGGCTGCATCTGGGCTATTGTTTTTGATGTTCTTCAATGGACCTATTCTTTATAAAATTCTTTATTACCATTTTGAATCCATTTATATCTCTTGGCTTCCATGACATCCTGTGACAGTGAGTTAATTATGCTTCGAGTAAAATAATTACTTGCTTCCTTTTATTTTAAACGCTATGCCTCAAAATTTCAAATACTGTACCCTCTTGTGTGTTAAGGAATAGTGAATAAATGGTGCCTATCACCTATATTACACCTATTCACCTTCCTTACACTGTAAATTTCCCCAAATGCCAGGCTAAGCTCCATTTGTTGGAATGAACTAGAGAAAAAACTAAAATCTGAAGTTTCTGTTTATCTGTTTCTACCACTTTCAGGATCATCTCTGGGTTTTGCTTTTGTTTAGTTGTTTTTATTAGGGAGAGTGATTCATGATTTTGGGGTTAGCATTACTTTACTTATGTGCTTTCCAGCACTGTCTTTGGTTTTTGTCTCCTCTCTCTTTCTCACACTTATAGCAACATGATATCCAAGTGAAATCAATCATAAACATATCCCAATTTTGGGTGTTATACTGCATTAGTCTCTAAGGAAAGCTCTCTCTATTTACAATTTTATAGCATGCTTAGGTTTTTGATCTGAGCAGACACAACCCATTCAAAGATAAAAACATCAATTAATTAAGCAGTTGTTGAGATCAGAAATCTGACACCCATATGGTGTCAAATTAGTGCCTGAAAGCAGTTAACTGCCAAAAGAAGCACATGCATCTGTTGCAAGAGATTAAAATGAAGTATCTATTAATTACTAAGAGTTTCTTGATTGACTTCAAAATTATATTGCTGAACTGATTCTCTTTGTGTTATTCATCTTTAATGTCATCACTTGTAAATAAGGACTTGCTTCAAAACTATCAAGTTCCAAGCAAATGCTAAGTACCCTCTAAAAAGCAAGCAAAGGAAACTCAGCTGTGAAGAGATGCCACAAAGCATGTGCTGTGTTTTTGTTCCATTGCTAGCAACTACATAAAACCAGATGTATGCAGGAGAGAAATGTTGCCTGATATAACAATGAGCAATAAAGAGTATCTCACAATCATAGGATGCATGACACAATAATGAATTGTATATTACATGCCTAAGAAACACAATTAAAACTGTCATTTTCTTTCTGGTGGAAGTTCATTGGCAGAATTGTGATACAACAAAAATTCTGCTTCAGGTCTTTCATACTATTTTCCTGTTTTCATGTACTCACAAATAAGAAAAAGTGCAGATGTTAGAAGAACACACACTGTGTCTCTCTGTATCCAAGGAAATAATTGTTTCAAAATACGCAGTTATCCGGTTATCACCAGCTTATTTTTAGCATCCTAAAGTCAAAACTACATCTGCTTGGATAACACTGAATCCCAAGTCAGACGTGTCTGTCTCAGTCAGGCCTCTTGATGGAAAAGGAAGTATTTCGTGCTAATTGAAGTGGTGACGTTCTTTCTTCTGAAGCAATGGCTTGATATTAATTTTATGAGGATATATATTCTGTTTCTTTAAACACGTAGCAGGAAACCAGGCAGGATGAGGATGGGGAAAGAGTCTACAGCAGCAAACCTGTGGTGAGGAGACAGAAAAAGAGTGAGTGCACATGCAGTTTTTAAGAAAAACTCTTCTCCTTATTTTAATAAATATCTTTGTATAGGTGTTCAGGAAAAAGAAAAAAACAACCAAAATCAGGGGCCAGGAATTCCCACACTGCCAAGACTGGATCTTGTGACTGCAATGCAAGGGGGGGCATACTTCTGAACATAAAAGTCTTCTCTCACTTACCTAAGACTCAGTCTAAATAACTCTCACCCGAGCTACCTGCTTTATACCTGCTGTATCACCAGATAAATTATGTAGAAAAAATTATTTGGAGATTATCAGCAAAATGGCTACTTTAGAAAATCTATCTTCTCCTCACTTTTTCTTGTGGACGTTGTCTGCACATGCTGTGTAAGAAAGCTGAAAAACAGATGCCTGAAGTACCCTGCATCTGGGAAGAAACTCTAAGTTTTCTGGTCATTTCCTTAGAGAAAATGGGAACTAATCTACTTAACACCAATGAAATTCTCCCCTTCTAGTGTAGGCAAATTAATAAATCTTCAAAACACGGGTATCGAGTACTAGAATGAATCTAAAGAACTTTGCAGGCATTTTGATCTGCACACAGATGACACTTTTGTCTAATAGTTAGGCTCATAAGCTAAATCAACAGTTTTAAGGAAGTCAATATTTCAGGGGGATAACTATCCTGCCACAAGCTTCCCATTGGCTTTCCCCCAAGAAGGAAACTGAAACAGGCAGCAGGATTAGGAGGCACATAATTTTAAAAGTCTCTTTTGGGGACAAAATATTTTGTAAAGTGTTCTGGTTTGTTACTGAAGAATAAATATCTCTCTTACACACATGCTTCTTTATAGTTTTTCACACACAGACTCCTTTATGGTTTTTCTTATTTAAATCTTCAATGAAAGACATCTCTTCTCATGTAGGGTAACACCCATGGAGTCACCAAACATGACAAATATTCTAGGTGTAATATGGAATGGTGCTGTCCTGTTTTGTCTGCATTGTTTATTTCCAGGGACATGTCATTTGGGCTCAAGGATGAAAGAAAATGCACAGAATAATGCCTTGATTAAGATATGTACCAACATCAGGCTGCCAGTAACAAATAAAATAAAAGTCTTGCAAAACAAGATTTTATCATTTTTATTCATCAGCACTTTTCTATCAACACCGGAAATTTACTGTTTCTCAGTTTAAAAATAAATAAAATCACTCTGATTGTAGCATTTCTCTTTATGTGAAGCCAATAATAATTACTTTTAAGTTAATGTTTAAGGTGAGTTTGATCACTGTTGCTGCCTTGTGAAATATCATAGCTCCTCCATGATCAGTTAGAAGCTCGGGGAGGAAGACAAGTTCCCCTTATTAAAATTGTGTCACTGACATGAAGAAAGCCTGGGGCTCTTTGCATCTTGTGGTTCCCAAACACAGCCATCTCCTTTGCAACGCTCCTTGGAAACTCCTCTCCTTTTTGACAGATCTTCTTTGTACACCATAAAACAGATAAAATAAATTCAGTAAAAAAAGTGCAAATGCAGTGTCTGAATGCTAAATCCCAAGGCTGCTGAGTTCTCTGCCCATGTCAGTCCTATATGCATCTTCTAAGTACTCTGCACCTGCTGGAGTTGTGCTGGAGAGCTGTAATGCCAAAATCTCTCCCCAAAAATGACTTTTTTGTGCAGGCTTTGACAGACAGCCCTGAAGCTGCCTCCTGAGTGCTACACCTCTTGCTCTGGCATCTGTGGTGGGCCAAGCTCAGGTCCTTGGCAGAGATGGGCTTTTTGGGGCCACAGAACAGTCCAGCAACACCACAGGGAGTACTGGAAGTTGTTAGGAGACTGGAGAAAAATCTCACAGCTTTGGCTGCTCACAGATCTCTCTCAATGCTCCGCCAGGATGTTTCTGTGCCAGGAGGACCCGGTACAGCTCATGGCTGGGAAGCTACCATGAGGCTTCAAAAGACAGGAATATTATCTCCTCTTTATTCAAGTTCTCATATGCATTTCTCAAAAGGTGCTGTGTGGCATTTCTCCCTGCCTCTGCTTCACTTTGAAGTCTGGTGTAAATTGTTGTTTAATTGAGAGCTGTTTTATTCTGTCCAGAATGGGAAAGCAAGCAAGATGTTCACAACAGAACGGGAAAACTTCAGGAAGCGCTGCAGGCTTTGGTGTATAAATTCAGCATATCTCTGTGTAGGTGGTATGACAGAACAATCCACATTATGGAGTCATTTTGGTAATAAATACCTGCTCTATCCAGATGCTTCTAAGTAAATTATACATGATAATCATATTTGTCATCCTAGTCAGTGTAGCATCTAGTAGCATCAAATGCTCCAGAAAGTGTCAATCTGCATCTATCTGATTTTGTGAACAGGCAAAGAGCCGTCTTACACAGTCTTCTAACATCTTTAACTATCTGTGAAGAGCACAGTGGGTTGTCCTGTGCACTTCTAAAATGTCCTGATTACTCCCTTATGCCTGGTTTTAATGTAACTGCTCTTTAGGAGAGGGTCAGCATCTGTACTATGGTAGAAATAAATCTTGAACAGTGTTTGCCTGCAGATTTAAGGGGATAGTACATGTGTTTTACTTTTTATTAGCATGAATATGGTCTAAATGGCACATACTTTTGTCTTGACAGTGTTAGAAATGCTGCTCAAGAAGTCTAAACTGGATTGACCAGGTGGTTTAAGGTCCATACTTGTGTATATATTGGCATCCTGCAAATGTGTCGATAGCCTGCAGAAAAAAGAGGCGAGCTGTTTTTAATGGTTGGAGAACTATTTACAAACGCATGTATTAACTGCTTAGAAATCAGAAATTCCTAGAAGCACAAATTATCTTTTCTGGACTCATAATCATTTCTTGGATTCACAGAAGATGAGGGCATTCATTCATTGAGACCTTGTCTGAAACCATCCTCTGTTGCAGTTCACTGAGATTTGGATTAGATTATGACAGAAAACACTAATGTTAACTTTTTCATTATCAGTTTGAGTAGTGGTAAATCCCTGTTCTATGCTGAACATAGATGGGCATCAGATCCCCAGGGTTATGCAGAGCTTCTAGCAGCCTCAGTGGGGCTCTTGTGCACAGCTTGTTGCCAGCCTGCAGTGAAGAAGTTTTGATATAAAAAATATTGCCATCTTAGGCAATCTTGTAGGCAGAAATGTGTGACAGCTGGAATTTCCTTCTGTATCTCTGCAATGGACCAAAGTCATGAGTGACTTGCACTGTCTTGGAAACTTTGAAATTTTGTCAGCTCTATTTGAACCCAGCAATTGTTTTGTTTAAATCTCTGTGAAGGCATAATGGTATACTTACTAAAGACCTAAAAGAGTAGGTTGTTCTGAATATGCCTGAGATCTTATATTCAGACACAAAGAGTTTTAATTATGTTTCCCATTCATAAAAGACCATGAAGATTAATGAAAGGTACAGGAAAACCCTCTAGTTTTTTTATTGCCGCCCTAGGTTGTAGCTAACACAATCCAAGAGGCACTCATTTACCTCTCTGAAGAGACAATACTGAAAATCAGAGCATATTTCAGTATAATCTAGCTTGTTTTGGCACACAGAAATCTTAACGGAGACTAAAGCCTTCTTGAATTCATAGATCCAGGCATTCAAACTCATTTGTTCATTTATAAAGTTATTTGGCTTAAACATTGCCTTTATGAGTATCCAACCAAAAGCAGGATCTATAGAGCTGGACCCTGTACAAAGAAAAGAAAAGTCACCAATAGAAAAAGCTAAAACTATAAATGGAATTAAGGAAGGAATGGGCATTCCCAATTTATAGTATTACCACATGCCCATTGCCCACTGGATGGGCTTAATATACATGTCACATTTCTCTCCACTGCTTCCAGAAAAAAGACAGTGTCTGACAACCTGGGGGCTGTGGGTGAATGAATTTCTCATCCATCTCTTTATCCAATTGACCAAAGCAACAACAGCAGCTTTGGTTCAACACCCGCAGCCAGGATTCCCAGCAAAGCAGCATCCAGTCCAACTCTGACTTAGAAAACATAACAAAAGTAGGAGCGTTTTTGTGACTCAGAACTGATTTTGTCCGAACTCCACTCTTTTGTGGGCTTGGACATTTTTCCTTTGTTTGTATTCCAATTTCTGATATTCAGATAATTGAAAAAATTGTGTGTCAATAACTTCTGCAGTGGGATGAGGTGAGGATGTTTAAACTGAGATTCTTTTAATCATTTTCCACATGTTTCTTAATTGGCTTGGTTTCTTTTCTTTCTGGCTTTGTTCTCCAACACTGGTTCATTCATTTCCTGAAGTTTCACTTCACCTTGTCTGGTTTTTCCGTCTGCAGTACATTGTTATGTGCATTTGGTGATGAGAATTAGCTTAAAATAATCTGTACCATAATTACTGACTTCAGACTTGTTTGTGTCTATAGGGAGATATCCACGACAAAACAAAATAACAACAAAGAGGGAAAGCTACCACGTTCTTCCATATTTGGACAGCCCAGATGTTATTTACAGCATTGTTTATGAAGCTTTTTCTTTGCCTTGCTGGCTTTGATCCACACACGTTGTCAGTTTTGAGCACACACGTCCTGTCACATGGTGACTGTGTGCCCCTGACGAGTAAACATGCGGGAATGCAATTTATAAAGACAGGCTAGAGCAGCAATTAAGGAGAAAAAGAACTACAAACAAGACAAAGGAAATTAGGCAGGAAGATGAACTAAATCTGGTCAGAATACAGGATATCAAGGCAACTGCACTGCATGTCATTTATTCTTTAGTCACTAGCAAGTGTCAACATCAGTATGTGATGTCTGTATACCCGTGAAACTTTTATCATTATTCTGCCAGAGGATGAGGGGCTCAGAGGGACTTGTTGCTACAGAATCCCCAAAGTGTGCAATCTGTGAAGGCCAAAGATTCATTATCACGTTTGGCACTTAGTCAAAGTGATGGAGTTCTTCAAGCACATTTGGACAATGAACAAACAGAACAAACAGAAGACTGTAAAATCTCCTTTCCCTAAAAAGTTGAAGAGGGAGCAGTTGCCAGTAAGGATCCACAGAATATGTAGGAAGAGGAAAATATCTGACATGCATTACATTTTCATGCTAAAGCACAGCAATGCCACAAATGTTTCAGGCAATAAAATTCAGTCACACAAATATTTGGGTGACAGCAGTGAAAGGTTATGTACCAGAACTCATGGGCCCTGGGAAGGGAGCATGAAGTATTGCTTATTTCCTTGTTTACAAACAAAGCAACCCCAGGCAAATGCTGGGATGTGGGAAGTTCATTTAAGAGACTGTGGGCTGAGCTGCTGAATCTTGGGTCTGTTGTACCAAGAGGTCTCTGCTCTGTAAGAGGTGTACTTTATTATAAAGGCTGTCATATCAGCTAGGGGAACTAATTAGGGTAATTCATTATCCCTGTATCTGGTGGGACAGTATTCTGGTAGGAATCTTTCTTTTAGCTTTACCTATCTAAGTTGATAGGAGAGGACAGTGAAGGAAGCTCCTTCTCCTCTGAGATTAAATTAACTCCATAATTGCTCTTTTCCTTTCAGTCATCTGCCATGTTATCTTCTTGATCACTGTCCTAACAGTTATCGTCCTCATAGGGCAGACCTTGTTTTTTCCAATCCTTTTTTTGACAAACCTCACAGTATATGGAAGAGAACTTTGCTACTGGTCTCATTTAAAGAGGGACTGAAGTTGAACAGACTCACATGGGAATGTGGTGTGTAGGTTTAAACCTTCACCTTAAAAGTTATTTGCCACCCAGGACTTGGAACAAATTCTTGCATTGTGCTTGGATCTTTGATGTAAAAGCACTTGTGTTTTCTACAATGGCATCGTGGCTTCTATACATGCATAATGTATAGAAGGCAGTAAACCAGCCTGCAACTTGTATGACAGCTTTGGAATACAAGGGTTTCTTGTTTAATATTTAGCTCATCAAGTGGCAACGTTGTCTGCTAATGAATCTTTGCCAATATTTAAGAATCCATGCCCAGTAATTATATATGCCTGTGGAATGGTATCCAACTGTTCAAATAAAGTGCTAAGATAATCTGAAATTAAGGCTATATATGAAGTGCTGGATCCAATTCTAGCCTCCCTATTTCACGAAATAATTGAAGCAAGTGTGGTAATGGGCCGCAAGGATGAATAAGGGACTCTAAGACCTGACCTAGGAGGAGAGGCTGAGAGAGCTGGGACAGTTCAGCCCGGAGATGAGAAGGCTTGGAGGAATCTGATCAATGTGTGTAAGTACCTGATTGGTGGGAGTAAAAACCAGGAAAGCAGGGTCTGCTTTGTCATGTGCAGTGACAGAACAAGAGACAACAAGCATAAATTAAAATATGGGACATTCGATTTAACATAAGGAAAAGCTTTTTTTTACTGTGGGGGAGGTCAAATGCTTGCACAAGTTATCTAGAGATGTTTTAGAGACTCCATTCTTGGAGATACTTAAATACTGACAGACATGGCCCTGATTAAGATGCTTTTCTTGACGCTCCTCTGAGCAGAAGGGTTAGACTAGACCATCTCTAGAGGTCCTTTCCAAACTCAGCTGTTCTGTGATTCTGCAAAGGATATGACAAAACAGATGCATGTCCACAGCACATGTCCAGATATACGTGCAAATAAAAATTATGCATTCCAGAGCTCAGGAACTCAATCAAAATGTCATTTGCAGGAAAAATGACATTTGCAGGAACCAAGAAGTGAGAATGACAGAAGAACCACATACACGTCCAGTCAGCGAGACATGGAAAGAAGAGCTTTGATTCATTTTCTCTAGCAAACACTGAAGGGATTTCATGGTACATTATATGGAGTTTTTATCTGTATGCTAATATTCCTAACCACTTACAGGGCTAATGAGCACAGCCAAGCCAGAAATGCAAAATACAGATCAGTGAAAAAGCAGCAGTGGGTAAAGTTACATCTAGCACAAAAGTGGCTAGCCTAAGGCTGATGTAAAATAGGAGTAAAAATAGGCCCGTTTTTTCTTTCTTAAAGCTTGAAGATTCAAAGACACTTCAGGATGCCACAGAAGCAACTGATATTACAGCTAAGAAGAAAGGCTGAAATTAACTGCCTTGAAACAAAGAAACAAAATTAGAGGCTCCAAGCAGGGTGAGAAGGACAGAGAGCTGTTGAGGAATGTGTGACCAAGCACATTCAGATACACTGGGGAGAGCTCCAGGTGACAAAGCTGACCTTAGTCAGCCCATCCATCTTCTCACTGGTAAAGGGTTTCACTCTCTTCCCTATTATTTTCCTGAAATTTATTTGCTGGAATAAACCAGGAAATTGAAGAGCTAATTTGAAAATTAGAGTATAATTAGCTTCCACTTGTTTTCAGCTGATTTCTAATCAACGGCAGAGTGACCCCAAGGATGAGCTGTCCTTCAGCTTCCTGCAAGTACTGTCTTTGGAGCAGGTACCCCCCAAAAGTGATGGCAGCACTTACCAGTACAGATTTGGAGGGCTACAGCAAAGGCAAAATAAAACCTCAAGCCTTGGCAGTTTTACTGCCTCAGGTAAGTCCAGAACCAGATTGAGGCTCTCACCGCTGAAAATAGGATTAAGAGTCTTAGTACCAGATATTCTAAAAAAATTCATGATATACACATTTCATATTTCCAGAGAGTTATATATTAAGACAGAATTGAAATATATATAATCACTTAATTTCTTTAGACTGTTCACCTTCCCCACCACTTTCCATCCCATGTTTTTGTTGTCTTTTCCAGTTAAAAGAGAAAAAATACCTATGATTACATGATCAGCAAAGTTTTTTCCACCATTCTTCAGAGAACTGATTTATTTGCATGTTAATGTTCTTATCCGTATACAAAAATGTGCACCATAAATAGTTTTATAAGGGAAAACCAGCCAACTGGAAATCCTTCCTTTATTTTAAAGATAATAGCTCCATTTGTTTATTGCTTCTGCTGTTGATTTTTTCCAAGCAGAACAGCAAATCTGCTCTCAGTTAGGGGAGCACAACCCTTCTGTGGCCAGAGTTCAGTACATATCCCAGGGTACCTTTCCACAGTAAAACACCCTGCCTACTTCAATGAAGCTGCTCACAATTAACTCTTCTGGATGTGGAGATCCAAGTAACACAGCCTTTTATTGTTTGCCTCGGGGCTGCATTCATATGGCCTGAATTCCACCCAACTCCCCCAGTGTTTGCTCCATGGGGAGAGTTGCTGCAGTTGGAGGGGAGCCTGGGGCAGGCAGCCGGTGGGAAACTTTGTCCATGGGGGCTCTGGTGGAACGTGAGCATCCCCTGGACAAAAACAGAGGCCAGCTACTGCTGTGTGGTTGAGCCTGGGTTTGGTTTAGCTGGACAAGCGAGGGTGATTTTTCTTTTTCCCCAGCAAGTGATATTTATAAAATTTAGTATTTTATTATGTTTTTAGAAATGTCTTACATTTTCCATATGTTTGTGAACCAGGGTCTAGCAGAAGTCCAGAGAGATCAGCATCAACAATTGTTTTCCCTTAATAATTATGTTTGACAACTGTTAAAACACAGACTGTAGTGAAATCATCGCTACCCCTTTATTATGGTAAACTACTCCGTTTTTTCCAGTGGTTTGAGGTAAACACTCCGAACATACATAACAATTGGTTGCACCAGGACACACAGTAAAATCAACATAACAAGCACACTGGGGGCAGTAAGTTGCTGCAGGGTAAACTAATGCCGAAGAGCCACAGCACTAATGACTTAATTACTGCCTTGGTGGTTGTCAGGATGACACCAAAACATCAAACAAACTGAATCTTTCTTCCCAGCTGGGTTAAGGTCTCTTTCAGTTTCCTGGTCAGGTCATCATTTCTCGCACAGGAGTTTTATATCTGTATTTTTACAAATGTATACCAGAGAACTGCCTCATGGCCTGAGCTGTTGTTCCCAAAGTGTTCTGTATTGGGCTGCAGCACCCTAAATCCTTTTTCCAGATTTGTTTTTGTTTTGAGTAGGATAGTCAGAGAGGCTCATCTTCCATATCTCAGCAAGGAAACTCTGGGATGTATTCAAGGTTGTGAGCTGGGAAAAATGAAGGGTATTGGAGAGGTCTTTTCCCCCAGCTGCCACCAAGAAAGGGAACAGGGCCTTACAGATCTTACCTAGAGTATTTCCTTGAAAATATGTGACTTAGTCAGCAAAAAGAGCATTTTAGTAAGAAAGGCCTTATCACTGGTCTAGTTCTTGCCAGTCTTCCTTCTGTGCTGTGGTGCTGTCATGCCCTCCCTCCATTGCCATGGACTTCAGGCAGCACCAGGACCTAAGTCTCATGTAGCAAAGGTTCAGACTTTTCCAGTAAAATACTGCTTAGGTGGAGCCAGTCATTACAGCTTTCCTCCTCATTATGGATCTTACAGGATTGAGATCAAGCAAATGCAGTCAAAAGCATGACCACTCAAATATAAGATCCGAAAGCATATTTAACTAATGTGCAGCCAGAAAGCAATTGTCAAGAGTTTAATATGATTCAGAATGTTCTTGGTTTTCCTTGTAAAACAGCCTCCTTGAGCAATGGAGAGGTTTAAACAGGATTTTTGGTGCTCACCCTGTGGACACAAGCAGAGAGTGCCCAGTGATTACAGCAAAATATTCATTCAGTTGATTTGAGGAAGGACATTCATTCTTTTCTTCATCACTTATTTGATGTAATCTTATCATACATTTTAAAGCTGATCTCCTAAAATACCAGAGCAAGTTGCTTCGTGTACCTTCCAAATAGTTTTCTTCTGAGAAGGTGTTGATCAGAGTGTTGATCCATGAATATCAAAAAGTAGAATGGATCAGTCTGGGTAAGGCCCCTTTTCCAAAGATCAGAGGCTTATCCAGACCTGACCCACATAAGCCAGGCTGGTTAGGTCTAGGAGCATTATAGCCCTAGGGCTGAAAAACAAATGAAAGTTAACACAGAACTGGCCAAAAAGGGACAGTAAATCAATTATTAATACATCTCTAATACAAAGGTTCAGGCTTTCCTAAAGTCTGGGTTTCCCCTCATTTCCTCTGGGGATTTTTTAACAGCTGGATGAGTGGGATAACTTGGCTTAAAGATGCTTTTCCTGTACTGGCTCCTATGTTTGCAATCAAAAAGGACTCAAGATCACAAAAAGCGTTCCGGTCTGAAGAACAATGATCTCCCCCAGGTATGGAGAAATATGATATAATCAACAGGCCACAGTCACCGGTATGCTTGGGATGCTTTGCATCCTCTTGGTGATACAAACCAGTCATAAACCTGGACTGTCTGTGGAGCCATATAAAGCAGCCAAGGAGAGGTCTGATCCACAGATCCACAGCATCATAGATCACATGCACCAAGAAGCCCCCAAAGAATTATCCTTTCATATAGGTCTCTGGACGTTAGTGAAACACCGCCTGATACCACGACTTTTATCATCCTAATCACAGAAATCAGCTCAAAACAGAGCATTTTGGAGCCAAGTTATTCAGCTGTACCAGGTGTTTTGAAATTCCCCAGAGGAAATGAAGGAAGGCTCAGAATGTAACAATAAAAAAAATATTTTTAAAAGATTAAAAAAAATTATAAACCTCCATGCTTTACAAGTAAGGCTGCAACAGAGTGAGAAATGCTGCACTGCCAGGGTGGGATTGAGGCTGAAGAAGCTGGCACAGAATCAAAGTCAGAGAATGCTGCTTCCTGAAGGCTGGTTCAGGCAGAAGTCACCGAGGGGGTGAGCAGAGCATCCAGAGGCAGCACCACGACCCCTCTATCAGCCTTCAAGATCTTTGCCACTAGCTGGGCTAGGTCAGAAGAGAGCCTTGCAAATGTGCTACCTATTCCCCGGAGACACTTGCGGTTCAGGCTCTAATCCACGGTACTACTGTCTGCCAAAGAAACTTCCCCAGATTATGTTAGGTATTGGAGGAGATTAAACACACACAGACCCTGGGTTTTAGACCCCTAAACCACATCATGGAGCTCAGTGCAGGAACACTTCAGTTCTATCGATGTGAGCAAATAGGAAATGTTTCCAAGCACTGAAAATTGAACCTTTCTTAAATTGTTTGAATGGCCTGTGCTCTGTGGTGATGTCTCAGGCTGAACCATTCCCAGGCACATTCTGAAAGTTAGTGCAGCCAAAGACCACAGTTAATGGAGCTGTCCTGCTTCGGAGACAGGTTCTTGCTGTGCTCGTGGCCTTTCAGGTAGACAGCAGAGCAGGTCATGCCTAATTTCCTGGTAAGGACTGACCTGCTGGGACTACTTCAGCTGTACTGGGCATGCAAGAGACTGCTCATAGTTCTAGTTTTAAAAATTATTGTGTTCATAAGAAGGAGATGTTGTTAGTTTATGCAGAATAATCTTTAGCAGAGGATTTATGTATGGTATGAGTTTATTTGAAGCATATACTTTCATAACAATGAAATAAAGTCTCAAAATCTAAACCAAAATCCCATTATTATCACTCAACTAGCAGCAAGAAGTCTCCATGCTTTCCAGTCCTCTGGGCAGCTTGCTAGGAACATCAGGCAGCTGTTACAAGTGACCTCAGGTAGGCTGCAAGCATCCTTCCTTGCTTTGACTATTCAGAACATCTCCTGAAGCCACTCTGGGCAGTTACTTACAGTGCTCCTTTCCCACTGCCCTGGGGAATGACCTACTTCGTCTTCTCCTTTCCTGTTTATTTGCCTCATTCCCTGTGATTGGATGCTGAGACATTGCACGACAACGTGGGGAATGAAGTAATTTCCTCTTTTCGTACCTTCAGTCTGTGAAGTCATTTCCTTCCCCCACCCACTCAGCATTTCTCAATATTTCTGTATTGTATGCTATTTACCACTTTCTTGGCCTTATTCTGCTTACTTCTCTCACAGCCAAAGACAGATGTATCAGTAAAATATTGCACATCAAATCATAAGAAATATGACTCTAGCAAAGAATGCTGTATCTGTCAAAGTTATTCTTTCTTTGAGACTAGCATACAAAGAGAAAACATAGCATAAGAGCAGGGTACCTGCATTACTACAATGTGCCCCCATCAACACTCCTGGCTGGAAAGGGGATAAAGATGAGCTGGAGCAGGATGCTAAAGTAGCCTTGGATGGTTTACAGCTGTAATGGAAAGCTAGACACCTAGAAATTTAAAAGCCAAATCTTGTATAAAATCACTCACAGAGAGTAGTATCACCATGCTCCTTTCCTCCATGGCAGGAGTCTATCTATCAACAGCAAAGATCAGCTGAAAACTCAAATAAAATAAAAGAAACATGCCCTCCCTACTGATAGGCACCCTATCCTGCAGAAGCCAGGTTTCCAGTGGGAGCTAATTTCAGAGCTAGGGAGCCCAGGGTAGTGCAGTGCAGGCACCAGCATTCATCCCTTAGGGCACAGAGTAAGAGATTTCTTCTTGGTCCATGCTGTGCCAAGAGCCTACAGGTGAGCTGTGGTGGTCTGTCCTGTTGTGAGACCCCACAGCATGGGCACACCCGAGAGCTGTGACTGTTTGCAACCAGAGACAATTTAAAGAGAAGCTCGTGTATTTGACTCACAACAGTGTGTTCCATGTACTATGTTTCCCCACAGCTATGCCAGCCTTTTCCATTTCAATTTCAGGGCATACTGGAACAATTACAGATAGAGCCAAGAATTCACACAGTGTCTGTGCCCACGACAAGTAGTGCAAGATATGCCCGAGAGTACATCTTGCTGCCTGATTGCCTTCACTTGGGAATTCAGGAATTCCATTTCAAACAAAAATACATAGCTGGAACTAATTCAAACCACAAGGGAATAAAGCAAAGAAATAAAATCAAACTAATAAATCAAGATTACAGCTCTCTCAAAAAAAGATGTGTTCTAATTCAGCCACAGGTTATGAGATGCAGGAATGACTGGAGGTAACCCTATATCCTGTGATTGCTGCTGGTCATATGAAATAATCCTGTTAGTCTCTTTTGTCTTTAGTGTAAGCAGTGCAAATGTACTTGTGTGAATGATGACAAGATCTCTTTCTGCCCACAGTGACTGCCAGCTACCAATTACACTTGGGGTGTCCACAGTGAAACAGCTGAGGACTCTCCACAGATAAAGAGAGGAGCATCCCACATGACAAAAGCACCTTCTTGAGCCACAGTTGGAGTCCACAGCCCAGGAATCACACTCCACAAGTGTCTTTGCCTTTTCAGCTACAGACTGCCCTTTATGGAGAAAGAATTTAATGAAAAATGAGTGCTGCAGAATGCACTCTTCGAATTGACAGCAAAAAAATTCTTTTCAAAATTTAGGTTATAATGATAAGAAAGGATATTGGTAGGGAGGGCTAAAATGTGTTTTCCTTAGTTCTCTTTGTAAACCCTAACTTGGTGATACTGTATTTATCCTGAGCAGATAATCACTGTATATTCCAGGGAAAGGGTTTGGAAATTTCAGTAAAACATTGCATTGGATATTTTGTCATTGCTGCATTTTAAAAGCAGCAAAAGCTCTCTGAGAAGATTCATGTCCTTTTTTAGTCAATGACAAACAAATATGTAGTCCAGAGAAAAATCCATTCTCTTTCTTTTTTGCAGTCAGTGTGACTTTTCATGGGAACATGTATTTTGAGTATGTTCACAGCTTTGCTACCACCAAAAGTTTTAACTGCTCCAACCAAAACATTGTGGAGACAACTTCACATGATTTTTTTGAACTATCACAACAAAATTCAAACAGAAATTGAAAGCGTAATATATTTTTTGTTCATATATGAATACTTTGCTGCGAAAACCAGTCATACCCATGTCTCAGCCCACAGTAACTGCCTGCAATTCAAAACAATGATTCAGCACAGGGTATGTGAAGTTATGAACAGTTTAATGATTTTTTTCCTCAAAACTTTTGGCACTTCAGCCTCAGACGCTATTTGGACAGAGCAAAAGTTCAGGCAAGTTTTTCAAACTAAAAAAACCTGAGAGTTTTTGGTTCATGCTTAAATGCTTGAAGGGCAGTTTAAAGACTACCAATTAAAAGGCTTTACATTCAAGCCCATTTGGATTTCTCTGAGGATGTTTTTCAGAAGATCTGTGTGTTCAAATGCAATGTGAGAGGGAAGCTCCAGCAGCTGCTTTCTGTTTCTTTCTCAGACGAGCGACCCTTGTTCCTATACTTACCCTCTCACCCCCTCGGGCCGGCTCTCATCTCTGCACAGACCTTGATTGCAAAGGATCTTCCCATCCATACCCCCCGGGGTGACAGGACGGCTGCCACAGACTGGGTTATACAGTCTGGGTTATAGCCTGCTTGTAGCCAGCCAGACAGATGGTCTGCAAGGCTCTGACCCCAGCTGTAGGATGCCATGACTCACACCTGCCCTTGGGAATGCTGCGGGGAGTTTCCTCTCATCACCTTCCTGGAAAACCAGCAGGAGCGAGTGTGGTGCCAGACGCTCCCGAGCTTCCAGGTAAGAATTACCTGGCATCCAGACAAGTGGTGAGACAGGCTCAAGATGGAAATTCCATCTCCCTTCCTGGACGATTTCACCAGGCACGTGGGTTTGTGTCACCCGCCGAAGCGAGTGCCGGACCTCGTAGGAAAGCCCGGCACGGCATCATCCAAGGATGAGGCTTCCCATCCAGAGAGCAGCCTCAACAGCTGGAAGGTGATGTCCAGATGGGCAGCTGCCCATCACCTCTGTCCTAGGCTATTGATCAGTGGTTTTCAAGCTTCAGCAGTGTAGTCACCACCAAATCTCCCCATGGAGGCACAGATTCTTGGGTGGCCAGTTAAACTGATTGATATTTCAGTTGTCCAAGGACCTCCAAAAGACAACCATGGATCAAAGATTTAAAAATCTGGGAAATGGAGGGTGCCCAAATTAAACCCTTGTGAGGTATTAAAGCCACATTTTGAAATAAAAGTAATAAATTTTGTACTTTTATGCATCTTCTTCCTTTTGGAGTGGTAACTCAAATCCAAATGTTCTCTGAGAAGTGTAAGAGATAAAAATAAGTCTAATTCTTGTGCATTTGTTTTAGTTTTAATTTGTGTTGTTCTTTCCCAAGAGTAAACACCCATTTGCAGCCAGATCAGCAGAGCTTAATAGGAGAGGGAACCGAGAGTTTTTGCACCAAATTTTGGTTAACACAAAACAGGAATTTTCTTTCTAGGAAGAATTTTAACTGTCAAGGTACTTGGTAGCATCTAAATATGTGCAAGGTGTGAGATGAACAGGGAAGGTCCAAAGTTGTTAAGCAGGTGGTGGTGACACTCGAAGAAGTAACACTAAATACGAGAGAAACTAATTCTTCAAACAAAGATAAATTGAAATATACTAACTGCTGACATCCTTGTTCCTCATTGTTAAAGGGCCAAGCAGGCTTATGAAGCACAGAGCTTGCAAGATGAAAGGAGATATTTTTAAACAAACTTAGAAAATCCAGGAAAGAGTGTTAAATTATACACGTCTGGACTGATTCATTACACTGACTCTAGATGTAAGTCACTGCAACGCCACGTTTTTTAAGTGGAGTAATTTGAATATAAATTTCAGCATAAATTGAAATTGAGATAATGATGTAATCATACCGTTTTTTAAAAAGCACCAAAAATGTGTAATGAAATCTAGCACTCCGCAGCCTTTTTGGGCACAAAAGGAAAACATTAAGGTTGAAGGTTATTTTTTCTTCTCATAAACTAGTTTTATTCCTGGAAAAAAAGCCCTTGTCTTTGTCTCAGAGAAAATTTTCAAGTAAAAATGAAATATTGAGATTCAGTGCTTGAGAAAACAATGCTCTTAAGAACAACTGTAATGTCCCAGCTCAATGCTTTGGAAAACAAATAAATTTTTATATTTCCTTTTTATTAGATACCTCAGATTTATTTTAATCCTTGAAATCTTGAAGCAAAAACTAGTTGTTTTCAGTACTGCATTTCCTTCCCTGAAGTGCCAACGAGGGAAAAGACAAAAAAGGTTATTATGTGTGATCATAAATAAAATTTAATAAATATCTACTATGAAAGATCCTACCTTTCCTTTTCAGATTCTTGTCATTTGCCTATTTATACTTCTAAGAACACAGGTTACAGAAAAACCTTTTCTTCAGAATTCTGTAAACAAAATTTGTAATCTGGGAATTGTGAAAGGAAAGTTGATCTCAGACAGCTTTGGATTAATTTTCTTTTACACTGTTAGCCAAATTTCCTCTTCACTCTTTCTAAACACTGTTTTGCGCAGTTCTTTTTGGTTTTGTTTTGTTTTGTTTTGTTTTTGTTTTTTTCATTTTAATCAGAGGATGAAAGACTATTTCCATCCAACTCATATCCCACGTGAGGAATCTGCATTTGTTTCCTGTGAGCAAGTATGGATTTTCCACTTATATCTACTCAGACCCTGATCATAACAGCACCGTGTCAGCAGCTTTGCAAGAGTTCACATGTTTTTTCCAAGATCTGGTGATGGAAAATCTGGAAAGCAATATTTCATGTCTCTCAGAAGGCTGTTTATCCTCAAAAATACTCAGTTATTTAGCCTTTTAGCAATTACCCATTCCTAATTTGAAGACCATTCATCCAGGAGGTAAAGCATTGAGCTGTAATGAATCATTTGTTTCTTTTATGGGGATTAAGTGCATTGCTAAACAAAAAATAAGTTGCATAATTTTTTTCTTTCTTTTTAGCAAATAGGAAAGTGACAACAAAGGAAGGAGGAATATATATATATATATATATATATATGTAGCAGTTTTTTGGGGTTTGGAATTCCTTTTTTAGAGGGTCCATTTCTGGCACTGCCAGTACTACCAGCAGAGCCCGCTATGGGACCACTCACATTTGGAGGAGAAAGGTGGACATTCACAGCCAGGTTTCTGAAATTTCACTGTTTTCATAAATCACCAGAATTCAGGTACCCAAAAAGCCACCCTCCATCAGGCCTAAGCACCTACTTAGCCACGGAAGAGGAGACACCGAGTGTCACCCAGCAGATGTTGCCCTCTGCAGATCAGCAGTAATCTCAGAGGTAGCACCACATCCACCTAAGCTCATCCTTCCTGAATTTTTGCAATGATTTGCCTAAGTATAGAGTTAATTAAACTTGCCAGCCGGTCTAGGAGACAAGGCGTCAGATGGGCATAATGTATTCAGCAGCGAAGGGACAAGGAGTATTTAGGTTGATTGTTAAGCAACAGCACTACGTGCTGTGGGCAAGAAGGACACAATGCCAGCTCTGGAAATTTCACAACTGTTGAGTTTTTTTCCTCAAGACTTTGTAATTGAGGCTTGCGGGGTTAATAAACAACAACCACCACCAAAAGTAACACTTCTGACAGGAGAGAAGAAAAGGACAAGAAGAACATTTTGGACTGCTTACAGTTGTTATTCTGCTAATACTCCAGTAAGAAAGTGAGAGGTCTTTTGTGCCTTTTTTTAGTCCAACAGCACGTCTCTAAATAAGTCCCAGAGGGGACACGCTTTTGAACGCCAAGATGAAAGTGGAGGCTAAAGCAGGCAGAGGCAAAGGTGGTTTTGGCTAGACCCGAGCAGCTGTGCTTTGCATGTCCAAAACCAAAACCACACTTTGACTTTGTACATTAGATGTCACTGGGCTGGGAGTGGCACGTGCAGAATGGGGCCACGTACAGCTCAGTGCAGCCCTGCGCAAGCAACCCGAGGAAGGGCGCAACTTTCTCATGTGGGAGACAGGAGGGTGAGTAAGGGAAAGCACAAAAACAGAGCTGGGAGCTAGCTGGAGCCACATGGAAGAGAGGCCATGGCAGGAGAATGGTTCTTGCTGATCTTGGTGTGTAGGGTACAGAGTGCACCTGGGGTGATGTGGGTCAAAACTGAGGTAGCTATGAGCTCAAACTCTGGTCTACAGCTGTAGACTCCACCTCCTCACCAAGGATGTGCAGATAAGAGATTTATCTCTGAGGTAGATGGACATTTTAATTTCCTTCATGTGGAGCTCTGGGTTGAACCACTTGCTTTATCTCAATGACTGAAGGAAAAGTCTTCTCTGCTTGCTGCTAGCCATGGCAACTGCAGCAATAAATGGGTGCTGAGACAAACCTACCCCAGCCAGGTTCACATGCACAAATAGTAGTGCAGGCTGTGGTTGCTTAATATCACAAATGAGTGTCTAATTACTTCATGAGCTAATTAAGAGTACCTAGGCACTGTCTATGCAACCTGGTAAACATAGGTCTCATGCATTCAAAACCAGGTCAAACACAAAGCAATGCAAAAGAAATGGTCTATAGAAGGGTGAGCGACACATGTCTCAGGCTCTGCCATTTGCCCGTGGGCAGCCACTCTCATGAGGGCACAGCATGGCTAAAACTCAAGGATTGGTGAAGCTGGGTATTAGTGTTAAAGAAGCTGAATTTAAAAGTCAGAGCAGTGCTGAACTTAGATACTGCCCCGTGTTCCTGGCAAATCCCCTTCTAAATAATGCTGGAAGTCCAGCCAGACCAGGCTTTTGTGTAGGCAAAATGTTTCTCACCGCTATACAGAAAGCATAAACCACAGACAGACAGCAAAATTATACTTTCTTGTGTCCAAAAGCTGGAGTCATGGCCACAGGAGGGATCCGTATGCTGAAGTTTAGTGTCAGTTGCTAAAATTAAAACAAGTTATTCGAGCCACTGGAAAGTCAAGTATTCTTTCCCCATAGAAGGAACCACTTCTTCTTGTGGGGCTACTCTGAGCTGCCTCTGGAAGACACGGGCAGCACAGCACAACCACAGAGAGGCCACTGAAAACAAGAGGCAGAAGGGAAACAGAGGAAGAGGGATTGTTTGAGGGGAGGCAACTCAGAGTATACTTTTCTTAATGTGCCCAGCTCACTGCTGTTGAACGACAGGAAGAGAATGATGGTGGCATTAATTTGGTTTTTTTTAAGGTGAAGTGTTGTGTTAGCCTAGATGCATGAAAATATAAAGTGAATATTATTATTATAATAATACAGTTTTAATACAGTGCATATGCTATGTGTGTCTAGTATTTTCTGGACAAATCTCTGCAAATGAGCTGCAAGACACTAAAAAAATGCTTCTGTGGTTGCAAATTAAAATTTTTTGAACTTTTGCTTTGCAGGAAATGTGACTTGTTATTCCACCCAAGACCTCCCAAAAAAATGCAATTTTGAAATATATCTCTCCCACAAATCCTTAGGGATTTCAGTCCAACAGAGGAGCTATGGGGAAGATTCACCATTGTAAGATTTTGCAATTATTTGGAGTTTGAAGCTGTCTGAAAATAGCAGATTATCTGAGAGTTGGACTATTTATGTCCTGGATTTAGACACACTTCCACTGACTTAGTTGTCTCTTATCACTCTCCTAGTAGCCTTTGGATTAATGGTTTTTGCTTTTCTGGTAATAGATTGCCTTGGTTTCATTTCAAATACCTGGCCAACACTCTAAATGGGTCTCAGGAAGTCCAGTTCTGAAAGTAATAAAATGCAATGGAGTAATCCAAGAGGTAAAGAGGCAATATGTTAGTAGGTAAACACTTGTTTATTGTGACAGCATTTAAAAATGCATGCTATAATTTAGACAATAATTCTATCACATAATTAAAGCATATTAAAGCATAAGGATGAATGCTTTTGTTGTTTAAGACCACAACCTTTTATCTGAACATCTCCATCTTTCCAAAGTAAACTCTGTACTGGTTAAAGCTCGCTTCCCTTCTCAACACTTCTGATCAGGGGCTAGATAAAGTCCACTTGCCTATGGTCTGGAGGTGAATCCACAACTTGGATAGCTGGGGTAAAGTGCTTCTTGCAGCAGGACCTCCATGTTCCCCACACATATATTTTTGGGGGGTGAAAAGGACTGGTGCAGGGTGGGAGGAGGAAGGTAGGAAGGGAAAGCAAGCAACGCGGCACAAAGACAGTGTAGGGGAAGGCTAAAGCTCACAACTGGTCTTTTCTTCTGTTTCAGGTAGGAGGACACTCAGTTGTTGGAACTGTTTTTTGACAATAGGACGCCACTACTTTTACTTCCCAGAAGACAATACTACCACCAGTCTTTGTATTTTCTCCCTTTTCTGTGCATGTTTAATTCTAATGGTTGGTGGGTTGTTTTTCATCTCTGAGAGCTCCTCCAGCACCAGTGGGCTTCCCTGATGATTCCTCAGCCACTGAGCATGGAAGCTATGACAGTGTGTGTACCCTGGGTCAGGAGAAAAATAATGGAAAAGTCTCCAGAGCAGCTGCACAAGATGGTCATAAACAGGAGGCATTTTTCTTTCCTCTTGCCTGCCAAATGCAGCTTTGGGAGGGCCGTGCTCCTTGCTGGAGTGTGCCCCTGCCTTGCCAGAACAGATACCCATTTGGCATTGCAAAGCCCAGAAAAGGTTACCCGGTCAAGGTGGCTGTCTGGAGCAGTCTAAACAAATTCTGTATTTCTGGGAATTACCACTCCGTTGGTCAGAGCACTGGTCGTGTGGCTGCTGGCATACCAGCTCTACAAACAGAGAAAAAAAGTGTCAGGACTATTTTAATAAAGGATTCCAATGGGAGTCAAAAGCATGTTGATGATTTCTTTCATGTGTTAATGCCATTAGCTACCTCAGGCATTAAGCGTGGGGAGTACCAGTAACTGACAGTGCACTGAGTGGGGAATGAATCATTTTATTTTTATTTAAGTAACTTTGTTGTTCTCATGAAATTTGGCCTCGGCAACATTGTCAGGTTTCAATTAGTGTTGGTAACTCTGGTTCAGAAAAAAAAATTAAACTTGATCCATGATGTGTTACTAGAAATTTGACAAAGAGTGCCTTCCAGCCCCCTTTAAAGTCGTCTGTGTCATGAAGGGCATTGAGAAAAAACAGGCCTGTGGCAAAGGGACTGCTCTTGTGTCCTGGTTTTTCATGGCGGATGTAAATAGAGAAAGTTTCCTTACGTTTCTCCATGGCCAGCCCATCCAACTTGCAGCCATCTCTTAGGTCAAAATGCATACGTTTTGTACAAATTAAGCTTTTGTGCCACTTCCTTAACAAAGACTGCTGAGAATTGTCAGATTCATAGCAGAAAGCACGTCACAGCTGGAGATGGGGACTTCTGAAAGCAAGAGGAACAGACACATGAGCAGCTTTGCAACCAGAGAAACATTTTCTTTTGTGCTGACCCTGACCGGCTGCATGCTACTTTTTCTATTTGAAATGTAGAGCAGAAACAAGAGTAGGGCTCTGGAGAATGAAGGGCAGAACCCCAGAGGTTACACTCTCTGCTCTAAAATTAAGATATTGGACACCCTGTATAACAGTATCTTCCCATCCCCAAACCTTCATGTGCCTGAAAGCCCAGATCCAGAGGGAAGTTGGTCCCAATGGGGATCTACAAGTCTTCTACATCAGGTGTATGTTGCCACTCCCTCCCCCACCACAAGCCTTGCCATGGAGCCAAGCTGGCTGGCTGGGAATTCACTGTTTTTCTTTGTAGGGTTAGTCTTTACCTAGTTCAGCCTGAGAGCTGGCTCCCTGCCCAGACGAGCTGGATGGAGAAGGGTAGAACAGCAGCAGGGCTGACTAAGCTTGGCTTTGACTTACAGGGAACTGATCTTTCCCTTCCACCAAAAACGCGGCAGCCGTCATGGCCTTGAGCTCAGCATTGCCTAACTTAGCAGACCTAGAAGTATCAAATCAGTTCCATGGAGAGTGAAAAGCATTTCTAGAGTAATTAATACAAAATCTCCTTGAATAAATTTTAATGGGCAGACTCCTGTCTCTTGATACAGACCTAATTAATGAGCCATTTAGTAAGCAAAGGAGTAATGCTGTTAGTTAAGCACGCAGAGTTGACCCTCTTTAATCGCAGTGAACAGTCTGGGGACTTGTATCAGAGCTTTAGAGCCTGCAAGGCAGCATGCACCTAAAAACAAGCGAAACCCAGAGCTTTCAAAGGTTAACCCCAAACTCTCTAAGCTACGTACGAGAGAGAGAAAATCAACAGGACTACAGATGTGCTCAGGCAGAGCAGTCCACGTACGTAAGTCAGTCAAGCCTGGAGGAACCTTCCTGGGAAGTTAGAGGATATTTTATTATTGCTCCTGGACTTCTTTGCTGAGGCTGCCAGTGGGTGTGCCAATTAATTCCGATGCTGACTGAGTTTTAGCAAGTGGCCACCTGACAGTCAAGCAATGATTACCAAATTACTGCATGTATTTCTTCCCCTACAGATGTCAATGTATAAGCCGAGCTGTCAATTAAATGAAACCTTTCTTTAGCATGCAAACACTGATGTGAATAACACACACATCTATATATGTAAATATTTTCTTTTTGTTTGTTTGTTTTTGTTCTGAATTATGAAATACAATAAAATCTCCTGAAAAATTGCCTATGATGAAGTTGTCATTACAGGTGAATATGAAACTTTGAGGCCTGGGTGTACAAATAGTACACATCTTTGAAGGAGATAAGAGCACTTTGTGTGACTGACAGCCACAAATTCACCTTTCCCGTGTACTAAGTCATCATTCCACCAGCAAGCTGACAGCTGATGTAGGAATAAGAACAAGACAGCTGATCAGAAGTATTAAAAAGGCCTTAATATGCACAATGAGAAGAGCAAAATGGACTACTGAACCTGTTTGACCTGGTATGACAGTGTGTTGTGCCTTAAAATTGCTAAATCTAGTTCCCACTCCTCCTCACTTCTCACTCATGTCTAGACCAAACACTGAATTTAAGGTACTTTTACCACAGCATCTGTTTGGTTGGGAACTTCACTGGCCATCTTGATCACTCTGACTTTTTATGTCTGAAATGTGGTCACTGGGTCAGCTGCTGCAGCTCTCAGTTTGGCTGTCTGCATTGTGCTTTCTCTTGACTCATAAATCCTGGCTCATTAAGGAAGCTTCAGACGGTTCGACAATAGTGTCTACCCATTGCATACATATGTTTAAATCCGTTTTCATCTGCATTCACATCCAACTAGTGCACAGCATTTGCTTTGTAGTTCTGGCATAATAGCCACAAACCCTCTGATGCATTATGAAATCATATGTTTGTAGTCCTTTCTTTTCCTTAATGAATTACAGTGTAATCAGACCTCTCAGCATCAAAAAAACCCACTCAAAAAGCGAAGATGTGAAATACTTAGAAGACAGTACACAAATAATCTGAAATAAAATCCCATGAGTGGCAGGGTTGGCATCAGTAGTTTGTGATTATCTGTTTCACACACACTCACACAAATTGATATGATTCATTTTGAATGCTTGAGCTTTTTTTTTCCTTGCACAAAACAATTCCATTTGATTTCAGATTGATGAATGAAGGAACTGAGCTATTGAAAGGGCAAGGAATGAATGACTGTAGTCAGGTTAGAAAGATCAGGACTTTAATATTACAATTTAACTAACGATCAGTAACTCCTGGAACAGGAAAAGACCAAGAAAACCAGACCAGGTTTTCCCTTCCCCTTGTGTAATCAATATGTATCAATTTTTAAAACTGTATAAATGTATCTTTTGAATATTGGCTCTTTTCTTTCTGTCTCTATTCATAACCATGATGGTACAAAGAAGAGGTTGGGACTCTCAGTACAAGAGGAACTTGCCTGCTTGCTGCCAGACCACTGAGGGTGTAAGGGGGAAGACCTATTACTCTGCCGGACAGGTCTCTTCTCAAGAAGAAAACCCAGACAGGATAAACCATTGAAGTTTTCTTCTTATCTATAGAGAAGATCATGGGGAAACTCATGACACCAAGTTGGTCAGGGAGAGCCTGCCAGCACATGTGCTTCAGATTCTTTCTTAGGAAGGAACTGAATTTGAAGTTTCAGACTTCATTGTCTTGTACAAACTTCCACAAAATAAGAGGTTAACAGAATTTTGTGTAGAGCCATGTGTCTGAGTAAAACATTTCACTTTTATTTAGGTGGGGTTTTTCACCCCATTCTAGTAGATAAGAGAATGAATCACTGGAATTTTTGTACTCTCCATTTCTAACCAGGGGGAAGGGAGGGCTGGTTATTTCTGGCAGGATCAGTGTTTGTAGTGGTTTCACTCTGCATATTCCCCTTCTACAAAATCAGCTGCTCTTTGTCAGAGTTCTGAAAATAAACCCATCTCACCTAAAGTGGGATAGACTTCTGAGAACTACTGGGCTTTCTCTACAAGTCACTGTTTAGCCTGCTGGGATCAAGGAGAATAGAGTCTGTCCCTCAGATCCCATCTGTGGTGAAAAACAGGAGGTCCCCACACTTGTTTTTGAGTTCCCTGAAAATATCACCCAGCTTGGGCCTGGATTTTACCACCAAGACCACTGACTTGAGCTAAAAGCCAACTTTTGGCATGTGGACTGTCATTGTGATTGGTTTAGCTTTTCCTAGTAATATGTCCTAGTGCTGAAGCAATATGAATTGCCTGGGTTTTTCTGTTTTTGACAAGGTGACAGTGGGATTTTCTTATGTCTGAGATTAAATGAAAACTTTTCAAAGCACTGGTTACCAACACACAACCTTGCTTGAGGTATGATCCAAGACTCAGGCGAAGGAAAGTCTGCTGCCTGATTGCAATGATTTCATATCAGACTCTTGCTCTTTCTTCCCCTTCTGTTCTCTGGTAACATGTAGAGTAGAAATAGAGTAAAATCTGAAGAAAGGAAAATAAAATAGGAACATAAATCAAAAGAAATTAAATACAATACAATAAAATAAAATTAATCAAAGAGTATTCCATTAATATTGAGCCGTTTTAACAGTGAAGGACGAAATCATTAATTTAGTTCTGTCTGTATTTGAATATGCCCTTCCTTGGCAAGTTACTCTGCCTTATTAAGGACAACAGGAGTTCAGTCTATTCTTAAAATAATAGTGAAATTACGTGCATGAGATTATTGGCTACTTGCCAAGTCTAACCATTCAAACTGCATGTAATTTCATTCTGCTCTGCTTAAAATGAATCCTTTTCCTACTGAAATCAAGATTCTTGTTGCCATTAGCCTCAGGAGGAGTGGTTTCAGACTGCTTTTCAGACATTCAGGGGAAATATTTTGGGATTTTTCATCTGTAAATTGACATGGCTCCCTGTGAATAGGCAGGGCAAGATCTCGGTAACCTCTGAAATGGGATGGCAGAATTACACTCCCATTGCAAAGAGCATTGCTCTCAACCATGCAGCAAGGCTCTAGACCAGACATCACGAGGAAAATGTGCCTCCATCATAAAGGTAGGATGATGATTTAGCCTCTAGGGAGGTTCCTAAGTCTAAAGAATAAAACATCTAGCCTTTTTGGATGGAGCCGTGTGTATCTACTGAAAGACCAACCATAAAAACCACAGCAAAAGCTCACTGTTAACATTGCTGTCCCACAGGGGCTGTATAAGGGCTTTTTCACGTAATCATCCTGTGACTGCTTAAGATTTTGTCAGTAACAGGGATTTCCCCCTCTTTCTTTGGACTACACATTTTGTCAAGTGCAGTAGGAATTTACCTGGGAAGGAAGGAAGGGGATGAAGTTCACTTACACAGAAGCTGACACATGAGCTCTGCAAAAACCACTTTACCACTCCCAGAGAAAGCATCAGTGTTATTTCCTTATTTTGAGCTGTAGGAGTCCACATCCTCATTTTTACTATAGGCACTTTCAGATCTCACACACAGAAAACACACCTCCCTCCCCATTCTCCTTTTGAGTTTATAGTCCACAGGTTTACTTCTTTTGCTTGGCCTCTTAGATCTTTGGAATCAGCACATTTATATTCAAAGCCAAGGACAGCTATCCCAAGGAGAGGAAAAAGACACTAATCAGGTCTTGCCTCTGCCACAAGCTCTTGTTTGACCTCCAGAAAGTTACTTGTGAACTTTGGGTCTTTTACCTATAAAGAAAAGAGAATATTACTTTTTTTCTCTTACCTTGTAAATGTAAACTGAAAAAATTTGGAGTTTAGACCCTTCCTCATATATATCTCAGTGCTGTGAAGCTGTTAGCACTCTTTTGAGCCAGAAGTCTGCTACAACCTCCCTTGGCCACCCATACCAGGTTTACTCAGAATTTTATTCACAGAACAGTTGTCATAGTTCGTAGTTGCCCTGGCTGTCCTCACTACTGCTTATAGGTAATTCTCTAACTTCATCTTCTAATTGAAAACAGAAGGCTTGGTTGAGCCAAGTAATGACTCAGGTCAGTCTGTTATGTCAGAACAGCATCTGCCTCAAAAGTTGTCTTGTTCTGTAGATGCAGCTGTGCTCAAGCCAGGCATGTGTTGCTTAAAAAATGTCTCTTTTTCTTTATGACTCAGAGGTGAATAGCATGGACCATTTCTATGGATCTTACCTGCAATTTCAGATGACTTCCATCATCTGTGCTAAATCCCTTCAGTAAGGCTAGGGGATCTTCCCACTGGTCAAATTAAAGCTGTGCCACCCTGCCAATAGAAGCTAACAGGACTAAAGCAGGGCAGAAACAAGAGGCTTTGTAGCCCAGGGGCTGTAGTAGTCAGATGGAACAAAGCCGCCTTGGTTTCTGGTCCCTGCTTCCAGGCTTTTGTAGATTACCCAGTACCTATAATTGACATAAGTGATGTAGAATAAAAAAGTCACATCAGTCCCATACCTAGCTCCACTTGGAAGAAGAACTGAGTCTTGCCTGGAGCTGTTGTGGAGTGGAAACCTCTTCTCCTACTTCTTCCTGCAAGTCTGGTGTTGTAGTATGCCCTTCCTGCCTTGTGTGCATGAAGACAGAGCTCCTTCAATACCTGGATGATTGTGTAAGATAAGGGCAATAATTACATACTACACGCTTGTAACCCCTTTCATGGACAGCTTACTAAACTCCTCAAAAACATCCATCCATTCTCACAACATGCCTGGGAGGTAGAGAAGGTTTATTATGCATACAAGCCATCATTTGCTGTGTACCAAGAGACACTACTCTGTTGCTGGTACACCAAAGATAAACAACTTGCCCAGGCAAAGCCTGGAAAGGAACTTCAGGTTGCTCCAAACCATGTGTTTCAATCCTTAGGCCAAGGCAGTGTTTTGAAAGTTATTTAACCTGGCAAAAGTTAAGGCGGTGCGTTATGCCACTGCGATAAATCCTGCGCCCCTGGTTTACCCCAGCAGGGATGAGCACGGCAAGGGACACACCAGAAGGGCTGATAAGGATGGCAGTGCTCTCCCCGCTGCTCTCCCATGTGCGTGTGCACTTCAGCTCTGCCCTCCCGGGGCCGAGCACTGCTTCTAGACTGCACGATGAGTCAAAGTATTGTGGCTGAGACTGCAAGCATTGGCTCTGTCACCGGGCAGACAGACAGACATTCAAAGAAACCACAGCCCTCTGGTTTCTTTGCCCTTGTTTGCTTAATCAAGTTTGGGTTGTGTGTGCGTGTACACATTTTTTCACCCACAGCACAAACAAATACTGCTTAACACCTGAGGGTGGCTGGCTCTCAGAAGTGCCTCTGGAAAGATGACTCAGAGGAGGAGTAGTGGGAGGCTCCTGTGGCATTCGTCCTAATGCAGGAAAGAGCATTCCCTCTTACTGTAAGTGATCTAATTATATTACTGTAAATCTCAATCTCACATTTTCAGCTACCTCCGCATCAGCTCTCAGGCTGAACTTATGTAATTGTGGAAAACTCTCTGTCAAACAGAAGATTCCTGCTGCATGCCACATTGTTTGCAGAAGACTTGTATGTGAGAGTGAGCGGGGAAGGGAGACTTCAGTGCAGAAGACTGAAAGTGATACCTTCTCTAAAGGTCATGAATTTGTGCACTAAATTGCACCATGGGCCCATAACACTTGCAAAGAAAACAAGCAGTCTAAGAAAGGTATGTTGTGTTCTTCAGTGGGATAAATCCCATTTAGACAAATAGGACAATTTTTTTTACTCCTAATGTTCCAATTAAACACAATATTCCTTCTACTTCATGTCCTCAGTCTTACCTAGTGCCACTGATCCTGTCATTAGACTGCTGATAGAGTCCTGTCTTCATTTCAGTGGTCCTCCACCTGTATCCCCCTATTGGTGCTCCCCAAAAGCCAGCTCATCTCACACATACCCCTGTTAGCATGGGAAGAGGACCCAGGACTAAGGTCAGGAGCACTTGTTAAAAGACGATCGAGGTGATGAGCTGGCAGCAACTTGGGGAAGCACTTGGGAAATAAAAGGTGCTTTATGGCTGTGCCAGTTATTATTGCTATGGCCAGCTGACCAGAGCTTGTTAAGTTGGTGTGTGGAAGTGACTCTTCCACTGGTGCCTGTTGAGGGAGAGGGTAACCATAGAACCATGGAATGGTTTGGGTTGGAAGGGACCTTGCAGATCATCTAGTTGCAAATCCCCCACCATGGGCAGGGACGCCTTCCACTAGATCAGCTTGTTCAAATCCCTGTCCAACCTGGCTGGGAACACTTCCAGGGATGGGGCACCCCAAGATGCTCTGGGCAACCTGTGCCAGTGCCTCACCACCCTCACAAGGAAGAATTTCTTTCTATCATCTACTCTAAATCTCTCCTTTTGTTTAGTTTAACACCATTCCTTCTTGTCCTGTCACTATCTGCCCATGTAAAAAGTCTGTCCCCATCTTTCTTATAAGCCCCCTTCAGATATTAGAATATGCTCTAAGGTCTCCCCAGAGCCTTCTGTTCTCCAGGCTAAGCAACCCCAATTCTCTCAGCCTGTCTTCATAAGGAAAGGTACCCCTTCTCATCATCTTCCTCTAGGCCTGTTGCAGCAGTTCCATGTCTTTCTTATGCTGGGGACCTCAGGGCTGGATGCAGCACTCCAGGTGGGGTCTCAGCAGAGTAGAGGGGACGACTTCCCTCAAGCCACTGGCCTCACTTCTTCTGTGCAGCCCAGGATGAAGTTGACTTTCTGGATTGATAGTGCACATTAACAGGTCGTGTCCAGCCTCTCATCCACAAGAACATGCAAGTCCTTCTCCACAGGACTGCTCTCCATGAATTCTTCTCCCAGTCTGTACTCACATCTGGGATTGCCCTGACCCAGGTGCAGCACCTTGGACTTGGACTTGTTGAACCTCATGAGGCTCTCGTGGGCCCAATTCTCACAGTTGTCCAAGTCCCCCTGGACTGCATTCCTTCTGTTGTCGCAACTGCACAACTCAGCTTCGTGTCATCTGCTGAAGGTGTGCTTGATCCCACTGTCTTTGTCATTGATAAAGATATTAAAGAGCGCTGGTCCCAGAATGTAGCCCCATGGGACAACACTCATCCTCAGCCTCCACATGGACATAAAGCCATTGACCACAACTTTCTGGCTGCATTTGGGAAGAAAAGGAAGGGAAGAGCGCTGTCTGCAAGCCCTGCTCTCATTGCAGCTCAGAGGCATCACTAAGGAATGAAGCACAGGCACGAATGGATGCAGCTGTGTGTGCCAGTGCTTGTTGGAGCAACTGAGCAAAGTTTCAGAGAGGTACAAGTACCAAGGATGCAGTCAGAGCAGCACCCTGAGCATGTCCTGAGAAAATCTCTGAGAAGGTGCCTGAGGCAAAATATAGACTGGAAAAGAAACCTGAATGGCAGAAGATTCTGAGCATGTCTCTACAGCCTGGTGCCCCTGGCTGGTGCCATTTCACATGTGTGCTGAGCCAGCCTGGGTGGAGAGCCTGAGCTTGTCTGTGCCGCCCCTCAGAAGACGCTGTTTTGCTCAGCTGGCTGAGCTCCAGCCGCCTCCGAGCCCTGCAGAGCAGCCTGTCCACATCTGATCAAAAGCACGTCTGCACAGCCTCTCAGATAATTCTGATTCCTTTTTTAAATGGTTTTTATTTTAACCCCTGCTCTGTTCAGAGAAGGAAAAAAACCACAAAGCAAAATATACATTCCTTGTGAATAAGGTAGAACATCTCAAGCAATTGACACTACCATTTTCTCCATTTTACTGAGGCAGCCCACTTGGACTGTGCTTGGTTTGATGGCCATGCACTGGATGGTTGAGACAGAAGAGACAATATCATTTTAAAAAGGTAGTTTCTAAAAGAGCCCAGAATTTGATCTATTTTCTAGGGAATCCAAATGGCAATAGGCTGTATAAAAAGGGGAGGGAAATGGTCACTTTAGCTCATACTTCTAAATCAAAAACAAGCAAAGAAACAAAAAAATTGCATGAGGTCAACCAAGAACTAACACCAGAGTCCAGGAAATTGTCAGACAAAGCAACTGCAGTTAATATGGACCCCTTTCTGTTTGCTAGGATTACACTTTCACCTCTGCACAATGTCCACATTCAAATTCTAGCTAAACTAAGGAGGCGTGAAGAAGTGTTTTTCTGAGGTGGGCACAAAATGGAAATATAAATGGGGAATTTGTGCCAATGCCCTGCCACAGAAAGAAGGAATATAAGGGTGTAACGACAGCATGAGCAACAAGATGCTGAAAGCAACCTGAAAGAGCCAGGGAGTAAGTGTTTAAGCTCCAAGTAAAACTTTTTTCCTGTAGTTGTTATTGTCTCTATAAATGTCTGATGAAGACAGAACCTCACATCATGCCCTTTAAAAAATATAACACAGCTCATGCTGTGACAAAGTGAGTTTTCTGTAACCATGATACTTGATTGTTTTGTCCTGTGAATACTTCCAAAAAGCACACACATACACACATAAACTCTCTATAAATTGCACTGAATTTTTATGTACACATGGACATTCCATTCCAGTTCATCCATCAATACACACATGTTGAATTTTATCTGTTTTCTTATTATTTATTGCACACACATTAAAATGAGAGGCCAAATAACGTAGATGTATTTAGGAGCTTGTCCTGCTTCAGTTGAGTTGAAGTGGGTATCTTTGATGTTCTGCAGTGTTCTTTCCTCCCACATCAAAATTTCATCTGTTGGCATCAGGTGAGTAACTGGAAATCTCAACTTGTCTTTAAGAATCAGGATTCTGGGCTTTGAGGCTGCAAACATGTCCTCAGGACATGAAACCAAAACACTCAGAGATCCAAAGGCAATAAAAAAAGGACCTGACAATCATAATTTTTTAAGAGCCTGAAGTTTTTAAGCCACTCCCATGATTTTGGGGGACTAAATTGGCAGGCCTGGAATTTGTTGACTTGCACTGGGCAAGTCATTGCCCATGATGTGAGCACCTCCTCTCCCGGAGGGTTGGATGTGTCCCTTCTGCCCACAAGGTGCTAGTGATACATCCCTACCAAGGTCAACTTTCTAGATTTCTCTGAGTCACCCCACTCTTATTAAAGAGAAAAATATTTTTAGACATTTAACAGGATTAAACAAATAGTGCTACTCTGTTTCAGATGGTCAATATGCTCTAAGGTTTTGATGCCTTAGTTTTACAACACCCTTTTGTATGTACAAATGTGGTGTAAGGTAGCACAGAATTCTGGATTATTTAACTTTCCAAGGTGTGGAGTATAGCTAGAAAAGCTATGTATAAAATGTATAAATGTAAGGTGATATCTGTAAGGTGTCATTTCAGAGCTAGACACAGGTAACAAACTGAGTGTTTAATCCTTTTACTCAGTTGTGACAGACCTATGTGCTATGTGTGTGATTTCCCAGAATTAGCACCTTAAATGATTAAAATAAAACGAACACTAGGAAATACAAACAAGACAAAATATCTAATTATCACCTAAGAAAAATTATCCCTGGTTTAATTAAGCACATTCTAACTGAACTGAGATGAACTTAAAGATAAGTTGAATTTTTTTGCTGAAGCAGGGCCACATTTTAAAACAATTCTCAAAATGTTAAGATCTACTCCTTATCTTCATTTCAGAGTTAACAAGCATGAAATCTATCTAAGTGGTTAAAATCTGTACAAGAATGCTGTGACAAATCGCAATCAGCTGTCACATTTGCCTGTTTTATGTCTTCATTGTTCACTATCTGTGAACATTTATTCAAGCCAAGTGTTGTTGGTATGAATGTTGGTTTTCATTTGACCGAGAAATCACTAGGATTGTATAACTGTCTAAGCACTTGTTGCAAAGATTGGTAGATGGAATGGATCCCCAAAATATTTGTGAATATAATGTAGACCTAGGTAAGGCTGTGAAAACACAAGAAATTTCCATTTCCAAGGGATTCCTAGGAAATTGACAATTACTTTTCTCTGAATCAGAAGAAAAAAGAATTGCTATGACTGAAAAAAATTCATTGTATTGCAATACTTTTATTTCTGTGATAGACAGCAAATTACAGTTTGAAAATAAAAGTAGCTTGGAAAAAACACCTCCTCCCCCTTAGCTTCCCTTCCAAAAATGTTGAAATGGAATATTTTGACCTTCTCATAATACTTCTTCCCAATTTTTTTCCCCAAAACAAAAGGTTGTGAAAATCAACATGCCTCAGAGAGCAGTTTTGGTTAGACAAAATGGCATTTTCTGATGGAAAGAAAAGCATTCCATTGAAAAAAAATTAACCAGCTCTAGCAATAACTCTGGATTTCACACTCTGGGCTAAATTTGCAACCCTTTGCCCTCTGCAATGAACTGGAACACTTGAGAAGTCAGGAACTAATCGGGGAAAGAAGCACCCTCCCAGTATAGTTTGGAGACTATGGGGGAGGGAGCCTACTGGAATGGATCTGCACAGGCATGGGTTCCCATGGCGTTTGCTCCCACTAGTCCAATTACAGCATCAGAGGCAGATTTGTAAGAGTAGAATCTTTTTTTCTTTTCTGAGGAAATAGCTTCATTTTGTTTTGTTTCTTGCTGTTCTTGGCACAAAATTCATGTTTTATTGGTATGAAATACAAGTCTGTTTTGACACTTGCAGAGACAACGCAGACAGAGTGAAACATCTTTCTAGCTATAAACTGAAGTTTGTGTGCCTTGTAAATAGTTTTTTATTGCTCATATAGTATAAAAGAAAAAAAGAAAATTTGTTGCAAACACAGATAAGTTATCTGTGTCTTGCTGTGTGCTTTCCTCTTTCTTTCAAAACAGGAACCTGGTTCACCAAGAGCATCTGGTCCTTTCACGTACTTCAGCACATGAAGCAATAAGCAAATCCCTGAAATCTGAGTGCAGTTTCACTGCATAGCTGTGAAACTTTGCCTCCCATTAGGCTTGGTGGAAAGTTGCTTCTCCACAAGCAAGCAGCAGGGACAGGATGGTCTTGGTGCCTCTTTGGCCTGAAGTGGCTCAGAAATGCTGGACTAATAAGAAGAGTCTGGAGGTTTGGTCTGTGCTCTTGGAAAGCCATTGGCCCTACTTTAAGTTGCTTTTGATCTACCATAAGAGCTAAAGTGTACAGTACTGAAGCCAGCACATTTTTGTCCCGGAAGAGGCACAGATCTCTTATCTATGTGTTGCTCCCATATCTAATACAGCATAAATGTGACTTTCATCCTATAAGGACTTCAGGCTAAAGCAGGCAGGAAACAATGTTTTCTCTCTCTCAAAACTTTTAAAGGCTTTTTTTCAAAAAGTCTGTACCTTATTAAGATGAATCAAAAGCCTTTAAGCCCTTTTCTTTGTCTTCAAGAGTGAAGACTTTGCACCCAAGACACAGGAGAGGTAGAGGCCTCAAGAAGGACCAAACTGCTACATCTGTACCCAGGAGTGGAGCAGAGCTGGGACTCTCTCTAGATCTGTGGCACCTTCTTGGCCAGGAACACTCTGTTGCATGGTCCCATCCCTTGGAGTAGGGTCTGAGGCACTTGGGCTGTGACCCACGCTGACTCCTGAACCGTGCTAAAATGGGGCTAAAATTGTGCCAGGAAACTTTGCAGCAGTTTAATGGCATGACCATGTCCCAGCATCCAAGGCCATGGCACTGCCACTATGATTTTATCAGTATCATCATACTGGATCAGACTAAGGAGTTGTTCCAAAATCTTGCATTTGAGTACTCCATCCCCTGAGTGTTAGTGCTTCTGCTTTAAGTCATGTTTTAGCACTGTTGATAACATCATGTGTCCCAGAGTTATAATGGGATGACACTTTGTGCTATGTCGTCTTGAGGGCTCCAGATGCAAACAGCTAACATTGTTTAGGATAATGGGAGGCAGAATTTTACCTAGACAATGAAAGACCTTGTCTCAGTAAAGTGGGATGGAGTGGAAAATCAGGTGGCTATGTGTAATCAGGTCAGGTTTGCTCCAGCCCTCCTGAACCCAGATAGTTTACTGCAATGTAATTTAAGTATTGTGGCAGCGCGCTTGTCCTTTAGGATGGGAGAGCTTTTGAACTTGGTATATAGTTGCTCTATGTATTTGTGACAAGTAGTCATTAAAGGCAAGCTTTCAATAGTATTTCTTCAAAGTTAGAACTCTGGAAATGCTCATTTTAATTGTGAAACTCAAACAGAAGGCTGCAGAAATTCACACTTCACCCACATATCATGGCTTTACTTTCTTTCATATCAAAAGGGTATGAGAGGGTTGTCGTCTCTTTCAAGAAGATTGTAGTATAGTTTTGTCTCCTCGCCCATGTACAAGGTAATGAAACTTATCTTTGCCTGTGACAGGGAGTACTTCTGGAAATGCCATCTGGTGCTCTTGGCCTTTTTAGTTCTTATTCAAGTTTATCCTGATGAAATTTTCTGGCATCATCCTGAGGCTTTTCTGCTTCTCTGCCAAATGTTAATCGGTACCTGTTCCTGTACATTTCAATACTCTCTCCCACGGATGTAGTGATTAGCCTCGAGCATCTTTCTCTAAGACTTTAACATACCTTCAGAAACCTGAGTGGGACCTTTCTTCTGTGTGATCTGGTTGACTTCCTTACTGCTAAATATGTAATTTATAAGGGCATCCATTGCTCTATGGTCCTGCAGGTCTGCAAGTGAGCTCACTGAGAGCTCAATGTTCACCTAACTTTATGTTTTTCATAAATGCTGTCCCTCTCTGGTCTATGAGTGATTTATAAGCACCTGTCTCATGCAAAATGATCTGTGGCCGAACCTGAGCATGTTCTTCAGTCTTCAGGAGGCATATAACCACATCATTGGTCATTTCTCCCTTTCCATAGCATGTAGAGAAGGCCAGTAATTTGAAGGTTTATCAATCTGAAAGTTGATGTCGAGTGGATTGCCAAACTGTTTATTGCCCTTAAAGCACAGTTTCTCCCTGTACAGTTTGGGTTGCAGCCTGAAACAAAAACAGCCAGTCGGCAATAATGAGAATGTGTATACACGTTATCTATCTGTATGTTAGTATCTTTTATTTGCACAACTCATCAGATTATTGTCTGATGGTTTAGAGTCTAAGCATTATCTCTTAGAAGACTGTTTGTGCGTGCTCAAGCATGTGGACCTGAAACGACAATCTGAGGTTCAGGCAATGCTAGTAAAAATTTTACTTTGCTGCATGTCAGTGATTCACTCCCAAAATAAAGCATGATAAACTGAGAGGAAAAATAAGTAAAATACCTCTCAAGGGGAAGCTGCATTTAAGAAGAGACAGCTGGGCACCAGCTCTAAATATTTGCTATATGGAAGTGAAGCAGAGCTGTTCCTCAGACACCCATGCTGGATCTAGCCCTTTCAGTGGAACAGAAGCCTTTATTGTATGGCCATTTCCCAGCATTTTAGTGGAATATCACACCTCTCCAGAGCCTTTAGTGAAACATCTTGGCCTTCAACTGCAACTTCGTCTTCATGGATTATTCCTCCAGTATCGAGGAGTGACTCCACTGACTCAGGAGTGAGCAGCTCTTTACTGCAGTAGTGCTTCTCAGTAGCATAAGTGAGAAGGAGATTCACTTCTGTCGTCACCAAGGACTAGTTTATGCCTAAGAACTGGTAGAGGTGTTATTAGATTGACTTAAAACCAGTCTGCTTACATCACTGAGAAATTGTTTAAGCAGAACAGAATGGCTGAAACCTCAGTTACATCAATTTATCCTAATTGTCACTACAGTATAAATGAGGTTGAAAACTGATTTAGCTGTTACTGGTATTTCTATTTTGTGGTCTTTAAAAGTACTGCAGTGTAACTGCTTCCTTCTCAGAAAGTTCTTCTAACTTTTCTGGGAAAGGACATCTATGTAACACATAGCTCCAAGCCCCAGCAATTTGAGATACAAAGCTTCTGATGTAAAATAAGAGATGGGAACATGGCATGGGAGATTTTCTTAGCTGTTCTTGATGCCTCCTTGATGTTAAGCAATCTTGGTCTTATTCCATTCCACTCACTCTTTCATATCCACACTCCTGCAATATGGTTTTGCTCCCTTTTACCAATCCTCAAGAGAGGAAGGCCCAGGCTCCAAGAGCAAAATCACAAGAGCACCATTATTTGAGTTTTATAAATACCTGGCCTTTATATCTGGATTGGATTTTATTATCAGAGGAATAGGTCTAATTTGTTTGAAACCTCCTGGGAAAGGTTGCATACAAGACTTTCTGTTATGTTGCAACAAGACCATCATATTTTGACTCACAGAGAAAACAGGGTGAATGCACTCCTCCATGACCCAAGACTACATGTCTGAAAGTGAATTATATTTGCTTACCATTCATGCATGATTGTGTTCCTTTTCAATGGACAGGTTTTTGCTTCCTGGAAAGCGCTTTTGGTTTCCAAGGATCAACAAGAAATTGTTCTTTCCCCAGGCAATGATGACATCCCAACGCTCCTTCATCTGACTGCTCTGGGCATGATTTTGTGTGTTTTTCCCAAGTGCACCGTAAGAGCTCAACCCTATATTCCCAGACACACAAAATAGTACTGAATCACTGATGTTCTAGATATTCAGGGTATGCAAGAGGGGACTCAAAGAAAAAGGTCAATCTCTACTGAACTTTCTCCCTCATTATTAGGATTTTAGCACAATCTAAGACCATACTAAAAATATTTTAATGCAGTATTTCTGCCTTCCCTCCTTTTCTAGTCTTCACTGCTTTGGGTCTTTGTGCTACTCACCTTGATGCTTCCTCTCCACTCTGTTTTTCTGATTTTGGAGGTCTGCCCTGTTGATTTTTTTCTATTTCTGTCTATTATTTTTGTCTTTTGTTTCTTTGATTTGTCTAAGTAATGCTTCCCTTTTAGTTCCCTTACCTCTCTTTTTCTCTCTGTCTCGCCTTTTTTTTTTAACCCAGGACAGTTTTGTGTTCTTCTTTGTTTACAGTCATCCTGTTTTATTCACCCTCTTCTTATTAGTTTCTTCATTTTGCTGTGTCTACTGTGGTTTCTAGAGCTCCCTTGCTTGTGATGAATATGCAGTTAGAGATAGCCCCAGTTTAAAGAAATTTCCAATGTAAGTAGAAAAGAAAGACAAAAAACAGTTGGAAAGAAAGGAAAACTTGTTATCTCCATTTTACTGAGGGAAAACCGTGGCAATAAAAAGATAAATAATATTTTTTAGGTCACACAGAAAGCCTGTGGCTGAACTGAGAGGAAATGCCAAGCCTCCCAGATTTCATTCAGCATCTTACTCATAATTTCTTGCTGATTTTTGCAAGTGTCTGCAGTGTAATGATTTGCAGTGTGATAATAATGGCACTGTCCACAAAAGAGCAGACTTCCTGCACTACTATGGGTTTTCAAGCTTACCATAAAACTTGCTGATTACTTGGCATACACAGCATTACAGACTAAGAATGATTTTAAGAAAAACAGGATGTTTTTTTCCAGGACGAATTCACATCTTATTGCAAAAGTCCACCAGACAACCAACCCTGTAAGTTCTGACATCTGTATTTAACCAGCAAATTCTTTGAGGAAATTTGGAGTCATCCAGTTTTCCTGAGTTTAAATCAGCTCCATTAAGAGGAACTTTGGTCCACATTCTAATATATTCACAGAATTCCCCTCAGTCTGTGTTCAAAATCTTTACTTCATTTGAAATAGGTGTCATTATTAACAACTCCTGATTGTTCTGTGATCAGTACTTGAGACTAGTAGCAGTATCAGCTGGCACTTGTAGTATTGGTTCTCATGGAGGAGGAGTTGGAAGTACCCAGGCATGTCTCTCTGAGGTCAGTTGAATATCCACCACAGGTTATTGCTTGCTTTTCACTGTTTTAATCTGCTCCAGACAGGCCATTGCCCTCTGAATCTATTAATTTTAGGGAGATTTTACATAAATATGTCATGAGGGAGGAGGGCAGAAAGAGTGCAGAACTTTGAAACGTCTCCATGTATTATGCATGAGTAATGCCTAGGGAGATGCCAATGTGGAGCTGCAGACAACCCAGGGGCACTCACTTACCTAGATCCTATGATTTTATAGATACTCTCCAGCTGTTGGAGGGCATCAGCAGCATGGCAGTACTCATCTTTCCTCCTCCCAAAGCTGAGGATTCAGGCCGTGGCTTGGTGATTGCTGGTTGAACTCAGAGCCTCAGCATGTGCTGCTCCTGGGCAGCCCCTGTGTCCAGGACCCTGGGTCCCCAGGCACCCACTCCCAGCCAGCAAGGCTTCATATTTGCCTCCTGATAGTGAATGACAAGAAGCAATACAGCCTTGCCTTCACACAGGCCAGCTGTCTCTCAGAAGAACATTCCTGTGACAGAGTACACCCCTGTGAGGCTTCCAACTTCGCCACATACAGAGCCAAACTTTCCTCACCTGCAGTGTGGCCTTGGCCTTTCGTTGGTCATAACCACCATGGGGTGAATGAGGTTTTTGATCTAAATCCATTGGCTTGGTTGAGCTTGCAGCAGAAGTGTGTGTGCATGTGAAGCCACATCTCACTTCAGCTGTGCTTAAATTTCTCTCCTACCCCTAATGTGTCCATTGCTCCTATGGGTAGACTGGGAAAATTAAACAGAGTATATAAATATAGCCACGCAGCATGGCATAAATGGGCTTTAAACATGTTTATGCCTCTGAGGGGATTTCAGGATTAGTGTAACTGCTGTGCAGTTGCCTCAGTAAATGTGATGTGATAAACTGATATAATTGGCTTTTTGGTGCTGCACTGAGGCACAGGGATGGGAAGCGAAAGCAAAGTGCAGTCTGCTGAGGCTGCCCCCACTGATGGAGAAGCTTCTCAGATATCTCAGAGAAGCCAACGCTCACATCCATTCAAACCGAAAACTAGCAAATGAGTGCACTGACAGTAAAACAAAACCCAAACCCACCAGCACCTCCTGATGAAGTCAGAGAGGTGCCAGAGTGAAGATGAGAACTATGTCAAATTCAGATCTCACAAACAGTGATGTAAATACTGAGTAACTACAGTGAAATCTATGAAATGGGTTTGAAATGGGCTAGAGGCGCTTGTTTACAGCATGTAAATTTAGACATTGATTCAAATCCCTAATTTATGAGGCAACAGGCTTCATCTAGAGTTTGGAGATACCACAGAGAGATCCTGATATATTCAAGGCAAACTCATGCTATAAATTGTTCTAGAACCTGTCTGTCTCTCTGTTAATGGTAAAGAGAGTTTGGGGAAATAGAATTGTCATGTTGGTGTATAAATTAGATGTGCAAAATCTGGGTGAGAGAAAATGCCCATATGTGGATACAAAAACATTGGGTGTCATTGTTATATACCAGATACCCTCCAGGCTGTAATCTGCTCTCAGGCCTTTACTATCATTAGACAATCCTCTCTTTCAGTATAAAATTTCACCCCTTCCCATGTTCTTGATATCCTCACTGAAATATTACAGCATGCCTCATTTGGAAAAATACTTGCTGTAGATCCCATGATTAAAGTATTTGAGGCATCCTACATGGCTCCAGATGGATGTCTGTGCTAAATGCTGTGCTTGTTTGGCACTCTCTGGTTGTACAGAGATTACAGTGGTGCACCTGCAAGAGACTTTTTAAAATTCTCCAGCTCATATCAGCTTTCTGACTCATACTCTCACATGCAAAGCCAAAGATGGGTGCCTTTATAGGAGCGTGGTCACTGGAGTGGAGCAGGACACTAGTCCTGTGGCTGAGCACACTCCTCCCTGCCACCCAGACAGGCCATCCATTCAGCTTGACGTCCCAGCTAGAAGAACCTCTAGCTTCTTCAAGGCAAAGTTAAGCAGTAAAAGTGAAGGTGGCTCACCCACAAGCACCTGGCCTCCCCTGAAACACCTGAGCTGGGTGATGGCAAACAGCACTGGAGCAATGGCAGCTTTTTCTATCAACTCCCAACTTCACTGACTGAGTAGGAGAGAACCATTTAGGCAACCTGTTCCATGTGAACACTTAAAGGTTAGTTACCAGTCCCTCACTGAGAGAGAAACCTGGCTGAAGCCATGCAGGTGGGCTTAATATGCACTCTCATGCTCAATTTGGCATATCGGCAGATGTGCCGGTGCTCCTTAGGGGCAGCAGCACAGTCACTGCACCACCTGGACACACACCCAAGGTGTTGAGTTTGGGTCTGGGACAGGCTCACAGGCACCATTTCATTTTCAAGACAGTGCCCTCATGGCTGCTGTTCTTGCAAGTGTTTCCGCTGACCGGAGACATCCCTTGGTAAGATTTTATCCTGATGGCTCCACAGGCAACCTACCCAACCTGACCTGGTTAGCAGGAGGCAGGATGGTGATAGCTTCATGATTTTGAAGAGATAAGAGAGTTTTTCTATTACTGTACTGCCCCTTCTGCTTTGCCTTTTCAGCGTGGTGCTGTGCTGCCTGCAGATTTCCTGGAAGGTGGCCAGTGTCATCCTGACCTGCAGTGATGGCTCATCGTTTTGCATCTGGAACACAGTGTTTTGCCACCAACGGAGCTTTCTTTCCTCAACCCAGAGTGCATCTTTGTCAATCTCAGCAACCTGTGCTTTTAAAACTCAGGAAAAGTCCCTATCTGAAGCAACTTCTCGAACTAGTTGTCTTCCTCAGCCTTGTTTACTCTTCAATCTCTGCAGTTTCTGCAGCTGTTCTCTGCAGCTGAGGGCAAAGCTGGGGTGACAGCAGCTGCTGAAAACCCACAGCCACAACTGCTTGGGTGATACTGGCACAAAACTTTACTGTTTGAAGGCAAAACCTCCATCAGCTCCCCAGCACCCCCTCTGGAGCCCTGGAGGTGAACCTCATGGTGCAGAAACTTGTCAACCCATGACAGCCTCAGGCATTGGAGTCAGCTATTCCAAAGGAACTTGATCTTGGCACAGGAAAGTAAAAATGTTGAGATTTTGGCCTCAGCCTGTGAAAGGTAGTGATTTAGAGCTAAATTCCTCTCACCATCCCCTCGTACAAAGAGGAAGCTCTCTCAGAGCTCTCTCATGAGCTCTCTCATGCACAGGGCCTGGCATGAATACACAGGGCCATAGAGACCCCACAGCTATGGATACACATTTTCAGGGAAAATTCCCCCACATGGAAATAAACATTAAAGTAGAAGTTGTCTGTCTGCTTAGGCCAGGCTGGGACAGTGAGGCTGAACAATCTCTCAGCTCTTTCACACTCAGCCACCGACTCTTTGTTTGTATCTTTTTGGCCTGTGACTTTAGTAACTAGGACCTCCATCTACTCTCCCATCCAAGTCAGTGTTGTCTCTGATGAATCATCCATCTTCCTCAGGATGACATAGGTCTTCTGCAAGGCCTGCTTCTCCTTAGGCTGAATCAATCTCAATCACATCAGTTCTGGAGAATAACGCTTCCTTTAGTTCTCCTTTGGGCCAGGCACTGGTTGCTAACTCTTTTAACAGTCTGCGTGTCCTATGTATCACCTCTACTCCAGATGAAGTATGGGGCAATATAAAGTCAAAAGCTGATTTAATTCTCTCAGTTTAAAAGCCTCTACCTTTATACCCCTTAATGCTTGAATGCATACAGCATGATGGTGTCATACTTCTCATCAGTGCAGTGGCTACAAACATGGCAAAACAAATTCTGGTCTCAAGCAGAAACTTCTGATAGCTGGTGGTAGACTTGCAGTGGCGTAATGAGGCATAGAATTTGCTCCAATGTGGTTTTAATACAAGTAGAAAGACTCAGGCTATTTATTATGAGAATCATATAAACAAGTCATTCAAACAAAATCCTCCTGATTTTACAGCAGTCTAGACATGTAGCATATTGCGAAGCCATGTCTAAAGGACAGTGTCATTAAAGTTTTTATCCTTATTTTCAGTTCAGAGGAGAACTAAGGATAAATGTGGCAGTCTGGCACCTAACATATCATCCCACAGTACCTAAAAGGAGTGTCAGAGTCATCTGAAGACCCCTTTGATTATTACATGATAAGAAACATTTATTTTGTGTTTGCTGTGCTGGGATAACATTGGATCTACTGTGTTTTGCCAAGTTTGCACACTTTCTGTGGGAACCCTCCTCATTCCAATGAAATGGGACATAGGAAGCATTTTATTAGAGCTTACTGGAAAAATGTGCCATTAGTGCCAAGGAGCCAGGACTGTTGTCCAGCTGGCTGGAGACAAACAATGCGTGAGTTACAAAAAGTCACAGGATTGCAGGGCTGTGTGGAAATTCCTGTCTCATCTGGTGCCTGGTCCCCCAAATTCATGCACCTTCTATGAAACACATGCAAACCTTCTGTGCCAACCCTAAATAGGAAATATACCACAAGTGTTGCCTTAAGGTCAGTAGGATTTTAAAGAAATGTGTGTGTATAGAATTGATCATGCTCCTGGAAGACCTCCATGCTCCTGGGGACGTAATGGCAGCATGACACTCCTGCAAACCTTCAGGGCACACAGCACATTCCCTCCTGTGGGGCTCTGTGAGTTTGCACAGATGGGACAATGTTGTCCCCTCTTCAGACTCTGCATGTGCCTCTCCCTTTATTTTTTGTGTGACTGAGGCTCATCCTGAAATATAAAGCTTAGCCCAGTGCTCTCTCAGCACTGTCAATGACATCTGGAAGTAGAAAATGCCTCCCAAATATTTATGAGATATGTCAGCATTTTCCAGATTACTATTTTTCCCGAGCTTCTAACCTGAAACTTCCTTACTGCATTTTTAACTATTTTTTTTTGTTTATTCATGAAGATGTTTCAGTAATTAAATTTTATGAGCAATATCCTAAATGAGGGCATAAAATTAATTTCAGGAGACAGCAGACCAAAGAAGAGGACTCCTGTGGAGAGATTTGGAAGAGGAGACTGGGTCTGATGTGTCCTTTTCTGGCACAGGAAATGCCATAGGGGGAAGGAAGGCAGAAATTGTTTGTGGGAGGAGGCAATGGAAACTGCAGTCGCTAGAGGATGACTGACAGGAGTGAGAAACATAACATTAACAGGAGTCACACGCTATGTCTGGGTGAGATGTGTTGCTGGGTAAAACATCGGCAGAAAGACAAACTGAGATAGAGGGGGACATGGTTTCTCAGGCTACTGGGAAGAGGTTTTTTGGTTGATTGCCAGGACATAAATATTTTAAATGAAGTTCAGGGTCCACCAAAATCTGTGAGACTTTAACCATCAACTTCAGCAGGGTTAAAATTTCACTCTTTGCGTTTTGTTTTGTTTTGTTTTGTTTTGTTTTAAGTGGGTGTGGTAACTTCAGAAAATGTCAAAATACAGGTAGAGTGGTATTAAATCTGTGAATCTGGATTCAGAGCTACATTCCTACTTCACCTGCCTTAAAGAACTGAAGCAAAACAGACTGGCAATGGATTGAAAAAAGACACAGTCAGATCTAACATAAAAAGCCTTCAGTTAGAAATAATCTAACTCCTTAGTTCTGGAGCCATAGTCTTGCCTGAAACTGAAACAGATCATCACTCTAAGTGTGGATCAGGTTTTATTAAATAATAGAGGAGGTAAAAAAAAAACCTTTTCTACNGGAGGTAAAAAAAAACCTTTTCTACCAAAGTAGGAAGAAAATTTAGCAGCTGTTTTTCCCTTGTCTTTCTTTTTGTATCTGGTCACTCCCAATTTCATATCGATACACTGCAATGATACAATATTGGCTATCACATGTATTTCAGTTTGAACTTTCAAGTATTGCTTCTCCTCTGTATTGTATATATATATATATAAAAAAATATAAATATAAATAACATTGACAAATTTAAGTCAAAATTCAGCAAAGTCCCTAAGCATCTCTTCTCCTGTGAGTCTATAGGATACTGTTGTGTAAATGATAAATGTTTCAGGCCATGACTGAGCTGCAAAAAATGAGTGATGGGATTTTTGGGAGAGGGCAAGAAAAATGGAAAGTGTAGATTCTTTTATTTATCTTTGATCTGAAATGTCTTATTTGGAATAAAGGATTTAGTGTTGGTCTTATTTAGTTCTTCCCAAAACAATATGAGGCTAATACTAAAACATAAGAACTCCTAAGAATGAAATGTTGACCTTTCTGTACAATTGTCCTCTCTATTTTGTTTCTGAACACAGTTGCAGTTTTACAACAAACTGTAAAGTAGCCTAGCTGTCATGTAAATGACCTTATGCTACTCATATGATCAAAAGTTAGGCAACATCGATGTGTTTCGCAACATTAAGGTGAAAGAAAAGCAAGAGAAAGTCTGCATTGAGAGAGGAAGATACACAACGTGAATACAGATCAATGTGTGCAAAGAATTCATTCTAGCATGTAAACTATCTGCAAAAGTTTAGCTGGTGTACAAACAGTCTTACAATGTGTTTGTGTTTTGCAGGCCAACAAACACTCATCATTAAATCAGTGAGGCCAGTCAAGATGTCTGTAACACAGCAAGAGGCACAGCAAAAGCAGCAGCAACCGACTCCCCTCTCACTGGCTGCAAACATCCCAAATTTTTACAGCGTTCATTCCTAGCAGGCTGTTGGGAAGCGCTCTATCTTCTGGCCTTAATAGCTTTAGCCTAGCAGAGAGAAATCATCTTCTCGAATGCTGGTACTTTGATTGCCCTCAGAAATAAAGATCAGAGGATGACTAAGGGTCGAAGGAATTAAGTTCTTGCTCTCTTTCTCCCTCATGCAGGCAGACAAAATGCACACAAAGGCACATTTTCATGTATTGGTTATGGATGCAGACACGCGTCCATGAGAGATCCTTACAACGCACAAACTTAACTGACACATTGTACAAATGTTTGCTGTGTACAGAACAATCAAGGAAACAGACTCATGTTTATTACTACTGAATCAGCAGCAGCAGTCTAATGGATTAAAAACATCCTCTTTTTTTTTTTTCCCCTCNGGGTGTGGTAACTTCAGAAAATGTCAAAATACAGGTAGAGTGGTATTAAATCTGTGAATCTGGATTCAGAGCTACATTCCTACTTCACCTGCCTTAAAGAACTGAAGCAAAACAGACTGGCAATGGATTGAAAAAAGACACAGTCAGATCTAACATAAAAAGCCTTCAGTTAGAAATAATCTAACTCCTTAGTTCTGGAGCCATAGTCTTGCCTGAAACTGAAACAGATCATCACTCTAAGTGTGGATCAGGTTTTATTAAATAATAGAGGAGGTAAAAAAAAACCTTTTCTACCAAAGTAGGAAGAAAATTTAGCAGCTGTTTTTCCCTTGTCTTTCTTTTTGTATCTGGTCACTCCCAATTTCATATCGATACACTGCAATGATACAATATTGGCTATCACATGTATTTCAGTTTGAACTTTCAAGTATTGCTTCTCCTCTGTATTGTATATATATATATATAAAAAAATATAAATATAAATAACATTGACAAATTTAAGTCAAAATTCAGCAAAGTCCCTAAGCATCTCTTCTCCTGTGAGTCTATAGGATACTGTTGTGTAAATGATAAATGTTTCAGGCCATGACTGAGCTGCAAAAAATGAGTGATGGGATTTTTGGGAGAGGGCAAGAAAAATGGAAAGTGTAGATTCTTTTATTTATCTTTGATCTGAAATGTCTTATTTGGAATAAAGGATTTAGTGTTGGTCTTATTTAGTTCTTCCCAAAACAATATGAGGCTAATACTAAAACATAAGAACTCCTAAGAATGAAATGTTGACCTTTCTGTACAATTGTCCTCTCTATTTTGTTTCTGAACACAGTTGCAGTTTTACAACAAACTGTAAAGTAGCCTAGCTGTCATGTAAATGACCTTATGCTACTCATATGATCAAAAGTTAGGCAACATCGATGTGTTTCGCAACATTAAGGTGAAAGAAAAGCAAGAGAAAGTCTGCATTGAGAGAGGAAGATACACAACGTGAATACAGATCAATGTGTGCAAAGAATTCATTCTAGCATGTAAACTATCTGCAAAAGTTTAGCTGGTGTACAAACAGTCTTACAATGTGTTTGTGTTTTGCAGGCCAACAAACACTCATCATTAAATCAGTGAGGCCAGTCAAGATGTCTGTAACACAGCAAGAGGCACAGCAAAAGCAGCAGCAACCGACTCCCCTCTCACTGGCTGCAAACATCCCAAATTTTTACAGCGTTCATTCCTAGCAGGCTGTTGGGAAGCGCTCTATCTTCTGGCCTTAATAGCTTTAGCCTAGCAGAGAGAAATCATCTTCTCGAATGCTGGTACTTTGATTGCCCTCAGAAATAAAGATCAGAGGATGACTAAGGAGGGTCTAAATTAAGTTCTTGCTCTCTTTCTCCCTCATGCAGGCAGACAAAATGCACACAAAGGCACATTTTCATGTATTGGTTATGGATGCAGACACGCGTCCATGAGAGATCCTTACAACGCACAAACTTAACTGACACATTGTACAAATGTTTGCTGTGTACAGAACAATCAAGGAAACAGACTCATGTTTATTACTACTGAATCAGCAGCAGCAGTCTAATGGATTAAAAACATCCTCTTTTTTTTTTTTCCCCTCTCTCTCCTGTTGTGAAAGTGCCAGTGTTGTAAACACTCCCTGCAAGAGAAGTGGGTGGACATGAAACTATTCATGACCTCCATGATTCGTGAGCTCCCAGTCTCTCAGGTTAGGTCTTCTGGCTGCAACCCAAAATCCCAGAACATCAGCTACAGATATTTGGAGCCCGTTGGGTTGGGAAAGAAGACAGTAAATGTCTGTTTCCGGTTCACAGGCCCCTGAGCGTCACCACATATTTTGGAAGTCTGTCTGGCTTCCTGACTTTAAGAGTCTCTTGATTTAGAGTTCAGGGAGCAGCAGTGAAAGGAGGGGAAACAAAGGTTATCTAAAAACCATGTGAATGGTTGGAACTTTTTTTTTCTCCTCTGACTTCTAACACTTTTAAAACCTTAATTTATTAATTTTTTTAGAGATATTTATAGTAACTCCTGTTACTATGCTGAATTGTGCTTCTTTACATGCATACTCTTCAGACTGGAAGAGATGCCCTAAAATGGGTCTGAATTCTTTATCCTTTCAATTTTCCACTGCTTTCACTGGTATCAGGGCTGAGCATCAAGGCCACTCTAAACCCAAAAAATAAGGTTCAGTTTACACTGGAACAGTGTTTTCGTAAATCTGAAAATACTGCTTGTCCTACTTAAACTCGGACTTAAGTCAGAACTTGTGAAGCTTTTGTACATCTAAATTAATAAACTTGCTCAATCTGATTCAGTCTGTCTGAACATCTGCTTTTAATGTGGGAAGAACAGTATTAAGCAACACTTTACATATTGGTATAAAACTATTTTTAATCTCACTGTGATAAGGAGCAACGCAGCACAGAGGCTTGGCTACCACTCAGAGTAGGGGGAAGTGGTGTGTGATTATGAGGGACTGAACCTGTTCTGGTTAATTAAAATAGCTCAGTTTGGCGAGGAGCTCGTAAAAGGAGCAAAAACTGAGTTACGATAATGATCTTTAGAGGGACAGAGAAGCAGAGTATGCAGAGAACTGGCATTACCCATGCTGGAAGGAGTAGTTAGAAAAGAAGAAAGAGATGAAAGGCAACAACGTGTATGGCCCTTTTACCATTCTAACTGGCATGGGCATTTCTGTCACTCTATGCCAAGTTCTGTGTTGTGGAAGGGGCTGGGTTTTGGGACTTGTGTCTGTTCGGGTGCGTGTGATGGGGTTGCCACTTCTGAAACCTCAGCTGTATGCTGAATGCTGGTATTTCTGTTATTGTTGTAATCAGAGTACAGACTGTTCCTTCCTGGGCAAGGACAGCATTCCACATGGGCTCCTCATCAATGTGGCACTACTACCACACCTCAGCAACAAATTCCCACCCACATTTCCATACATTTTCTCATTCTTGCAAAAGTGGCTCTGTCAGGGTCACGCTTCCGGGACCAGGTATACTGATCCATTTAACTTTCTCTTAATCAGAGCTGACCTGCATAGCCTTGGCAGCGTGCCTGGGCAAGCACACAAAGCACAGCCTTCCCTTTTCATCCTGGGCGTTTATCAAAGGACACAGATGTTGTTCTTGTCTCTCCTCAGGCCAGTGTTCCTCCCATGCTAACCACCTCTTCCAAGCCCAAGATGACTCTGCCTCTTGGTGTGGCAGGCAGTGTTGGAAGGACAAGAAAACCTGCCAATGGGAAAGGCAGTGAAACACAACCTAAACCAAATAGATTGCTGCCTGCATTGCTGAAGAGAAGGCCTTGTAATTATTGACTGGTGTTTTTTGATCATCTTGCAATGGTCTTTCAATGACGGCCCCTGACCAGATGCTGGGTCTTGCACTTCATCCCCCCATGAAGAGTGAGTGTTGCATACACAGCAAAATTGACTATTGCAAACAAGATTTCCTCAGAAGCGCAAGGTGGAAATGCCTTGTCATAGTCTTTCCCGTGTAATTTTGGGTCTGCCTGCCACAGAGCGATGTCTGCTCTTTGTTCATCAGAGAGTGATGCCGCCAGATAGAAAGGGCAGAGGGTGTTACATCCAGGGAGGTGTGGGGCACCAGAACACTCCTCCAGATGAACTCTGTCACCACAGGTGTGTTCAGGCCAAGCCATCACTTGGCACTGGCCATTCCCCAGAGGCAGAACCTGTTGTGCATGTTTGCAGGGTTTAGCTTCACTCACTGCAGCGTACGTCTGGCAGTCATAGGAGGAGAGAAACATTTGGATGCATCACCTTCATCACTTCCACTGAAAATCCTTAGGGAAAGGTAAGGCAAGTAATGGAAAATATTCCCACTGCCACAGGCAGTTCATGCCCCTAGGGCGCTTGTGAAACCTTTTGCTACTCCAAAATCTGGGATGCTAATCTCAGAAGACAGAGCTGTTGTAATTTTTGCAATTTCACATCAAAAAAAGGTAAGTTCTGCCAAGTGAGAGATTTTCGATTAAAATTTTTTTGCCAACTGAAAGTTTCAAGCTCTTTTGTATGAAGAATATTTGATTGCCATAGAAATAATTCCTTGTCCCTGAAAATCTAAATCCCTGGCCTTGTGGTTATGTATGGAGATCATGCTCAGTCTTCCTGGTTGCTTGTCCCTCTATTCTACACTGAAAATACTGACAACAATGAAATATCGTGTAACTCACTTAATCAAGATTCTGAATTTCTTACTATTCTTATTTATTTTAGAGTGAGCCCATATTTAGTAGTGGAGGAAAGATACAAGAGGTTTAGGGGACTCACTCCGGTGCAGGTGCCTTGCTGTCCATTGAGGTCATCTAAAAGGAGGAGCCTAGAGATGAAAAACCTGGGGATCTCGGCCCCCCTCCAGATTTACAGGGAGGTAACAGAAATTGCCTTTTGTAGCTCTGTCATTTATTTTAGAGGCCTGTGTTGCATGTTTGCTCCTTGGCAGGATGAGAGCTACGAAGTGAATAAATATACTTCAACCACAAATGAGCAAGCAAATGGAAGGAAGTGCTGTTTAAAAAAATGCTTTCAGTGACTTATTCAAGTTACAAGAATGGCAAGAGGCATTTTCTAGGAAGGAAGAGAATTTCTAAATTGTTTTATGCAAGATGGTCTATTTTATGACTTCATTCTGAAAAAAAAGTTAAGAGGTAACTACTGTGAACAGAATAGCTCTGGCAGAACATGAGCACTCCAGGGCTTGCTTTCTTTCAGAAAGAACATGTCGTATCACCATGATCACCCTCTGTTGCAACATCACAACATTTAATACCGAGATTGTATTGCTGTTGTCTGTAAGTCCACTTAGTCTCTTTTTTTCTTCTTAGTCTGACCTCATTTTACTGAGGGACAGCCAACTACTTCTCCCCACTTCTGTGGGCAACAACCATCTGCATGTATGGCTTGTTTCCTCATTAGTCTTACATGTTGGACATTTCTCTGATTGGTGAAATACTATGTCTGATGCCAGAAGAGGAGCTGAATAAAAACCTCTTACTGTGAGCTAGTAAGTCACTTACAGTCATTAGTCATTGAGCACCTTCTTCTGGATTAAATAACACAAAATATGACCTAATCAAATTCTCCTTATTATCTCAGTGCAACAGCAAAAATGGGCCTGAATTTGAACTTGGGATTCCAACTCCAGTCTTGGATTTACATAAAAATCAGGTTCCAACTTATATCTCATAATGAGCACAACTCAATGTACTCTGTATTTTGAAACTCACATTAAAGAACACTAAAATCCAAATCCTTAGTTCTTTCTATTTTATAATGACCATATTTGGGTTCAGGATCAGACTTCTGTCTCACTGCTCTGAATCACGTAATGCACACATTTCCTTTATAAACATTAACTTTTACTGAATGAAAAACCACTACTAGAGAGCTGGATTTCACTATTATCACACATAATAATTAAACCTCTTTATTGTACTTACTGCTTTAGACTTGGGTCAAACCAGCTAGGAAACTTGTCTTGTTTTAAATTCTCATCTAGAGATGAGCCAGCTTATTACCAGTAATAACTGTATATAAAGGAATGAGCCATGCCATGGGGGATAGTTCCTGGCAATTCAGGCCTCAGTGGTAAAGGAGGTAAGTAGGTAGATTTGACTAAGAGTGGATTTTCTATCAATTGCACAGTAGCACCAGTGCTACTTTATCCAGCAGCAAAGAGAGGACAGCTGGAATGAAATGCTGGCATGTGCTATCTACAGGCTTAAAATCAGGTGAGTAATCTTGTTAATACATCTGACTGCTGACACGTTTGATTACATCCGTAGGATGGGCTACAGGCTGGTACTGAGCAGTGTGCAGGAGTGCACCGCTGTGCTCTGTGTCCCATTCTTGCAGGGAGTTTTGTAATGTTGCCTGGTCACTGTCTCCTTGTCTACAAAGCAAATATTCAGAGTGGGGAGGGGAAGAAGAGTTTTCATTTGTGAGTGCAAAAAGGTGAGGAAAAGAAACCAGCTTCTTGTGAAAGCTGAAACATGCTATGCAAATGTATAGCAAACAAAGTCATTACTTTTCCACTAGCAATATAGTATGTGTTGCTTACAGACAAGCTTGTTTTCTTTATTGCTGTGCTCCTCCTAACAGCTGCATGTGTGTGCCACAAAATGTTCTCCTAAAAGTACTTGCTCATTATCGGGAGGTTCAACTCTCTGTGAGGAGGCAGTTCACCCACCCACTTTTTGGATTAACAGAAGGAACAAAAAAAATGAAGACAGAAGGAAAGCAGAAGTGAATTATTTAAAGATGGACAAGTACACAAAGATCAATATTAAGTTGATGCTGGAATGTTATTAAGGGAGCATAGTGGAGTAACACAGTGCCTTATGTCAGCAATGAGCTCTTGGAGGAGAGATCCCTGCTCCCCCCATGGAACAATTAACTACTCTTGCATTAGAGAGGAGTGCTGGAGCTTCTTCCCACTTCTTCACACGAACACGGCACTTTCTCTGTCTCTGCAAAATGTTTCAAATGCCTTTTTTTTTTTTTCCCTTTCTGTTTCTAATCTTTTCCTGGATTACTGAATGTACAGTGAAACTTCTTATCTCATGCAGGAATTATGTTTATAGCAGAAAAGGAACTTAGGGACTGAATGCCTCAGGGACTTGGATGATGGGATGTAGAGACTTTTATCTGAGGTTGCTTTCTTGAATCAGGCCCAAGTTGGTAGTGACCTAAAATTGCCTCAGCCTAATGACTGTTTGGTCTCCACTGTGAAATGTGTTTGGTGGTCTCAGTTTAATTCCTGGTAAATACTTGTTTGCGCACTAAATTACTTCCATAACTGGTATCCACGCTGGCAGTCTCACAGAGAGGTCAAGGGTTTGATGGGAACTGGGACTGAGCTATTCTTTCATGCTGAGAGCTGGTCCCTTCTAGACATGCAAACTGAAGAAGCAATGCAATTTGCACTGGGCTGAGGTCTGCTTGCTTGCTAATCTGCTTCCTTTCGAGACCATAAATTGCAAGATGCTAACTCTGAAAAATTGCTTTGATTCAAAATAAAGTTTAATTCATCCAGGGTCCTTTTACATGACGAAAGCCAAGGTGTCTCCAGAAACTTCAGACGATGAAGGGTTAACCCATGACAGGACATAGTCTGACTAGCATAGTTGATGGTATATATCTGGATGCAGATACAGTGCACAAACAGTGTAATTCACATAAATAATCTCTGTCAGCCCTCCCCTCTTTCCCTTCACCCTACTGCTCATTTCTGGTCTCTCAGTTTTACTGGCAACGGTAGTCATGTGAATATATGAGGTATCAGACCAGGGAGATCTAGAGGTTACAGAAAATGAACTAGGAAAAATAAGTACATGCTAAAGTAAACTAAATAAGATTGTTTGCTGTACTCAGCCAGTGGAAGAAGAAGTTTTTTCTTAATTTAAAAGCCTTCTGTTTTTCCACACATTTACAAATTTAAGATCCTGCTGTGAATAGCAGCCAAAGTGAAAAGAAAATTAGTATTTCATCAATTATTTTCACACATTTTCAGAAGTATGTTGCGGACATGTTTCTACAAGCGTGCATTTGAAATTGATCTGAGCCAGAGGTCAGTAAAAAATTCAGCTGTCAGATGGCAATTTTTCAGTCACAGATTCACACAAAAATTCATTAGGACCCTCCTGCCAGATTGCACTGGCAGAACTTACAGTAAATCTTATGTTGTCTGTCAAAATGGCACAACAAAATGCAACCATGGGCATTTTCAGTCTGCATGCCATGTAAGTCCAAAAATGGGTTTAAGCACTGGAAAGAACATCTGCTACATGCATGGTCTTAGAGTGTGATAAGATGTAAAGTGCAGAAAGAAATACAGATTGTTTGCTGTCACGCAGATACAGACAGTTAAGCTCCAGACCTGAAAGTGAGGTCTGACCACAGCTCCAGCCTATGCATGCAAGCTCTTCAACAATTATTAGCGTAAATTGTATTAAATCCACTCCCGCCAGCTGTTTAGGATTTTCAAGACAAGTCTCTTACTGTGTAGTTATAGCATTTACCATTGTAATTTTTAATTACAGGCTCTCATATTAACTGGAGCCACATGATATTATCATGGTTGAAGTGAATAACAACAGTGCTGTTGGAAATCTGTAAGATTGTATGCCACCATCTGAAAATACTGAGCTGTAATTAATTTTACAACAATGAAGGTAGAATCAGTGTTTTCCTATAGTATACACTTTCATGTTTGTACATATATTGTATTTAAATATTTTACAAAATATATGTAAGTTATCTGGAATTGTTTTCCAAACACACTATGTTTCTGAATTTTAAAGATGCTGCTTCACAGTAGATTTTGCAAACAACTTAGAAGCCACAGTGTGTATTGTAAGTATACATGTCCATGTGATAAAAGGACAGCATTTGCAATACCGTGCTCTTTTTTTTCTTAAAGGATGAACTAGAAATCAATAGTTGTTTTTCTGCCTTGCAATTTTATTTTTCTGAAGTGAGTTCTGAAGTAATTTCCTTTAAAATGTAGAATTGAGAATGTGTTAGTTCGTGTGTGTAAAAAGATCATAAAATTGGCATGACTGCAGGCACTCAGATGCACAGAAAGTGCTAGTGGAAAAAATGAAACAAAGAAGACCTAAATGCAGCCAGCCATATGATAAACCAGATTTTATGAATGTGCTTGTTTGTATCTAAGGAAGAACTGATCTGCCTTGAAGCTTGTCTGGTTTTCCCCAGTTTGTGTAATAAAAGATACTACCCACTTTATTTCTGAAAGCACATTCCATTATTGAAATGGCCAGAATGGCCTAAAAAACCCCCAAACCTTCTTTTAAGTCTATGTGATCTTGGTATGTAATGTCTTCTTAACTGGACTTTTGCAGAACCCATTCCTCACCAGCCCTCTGCTTTTCAGAAAAAGCCCATAGGTGTAAACTCAAGCTTCTAGCACAGCTGCACCTGGAAACACAGCACAGCTGTCAGCTGGGGAAGAAGGGAGATTTTCAGTTTGCAAAGGTAAAAGCATGATCTCGTCTCCCTTCTCTGCTTCTGAGAAAGTGTAAGGGTGATCCTGCACTGCCCTTGCTCCTTCCAGGCACATCTCCATGCATTTGATGAGAGCTGTATACACGAGCTACAAGGAACGCATGGCCCAACTCGGCAATTATCTTTTTAGCTTACAAAAGTAGCTGCCAAGAAACTGGTAGTGATTACACATTTCCCCACTCCTTGCATGCAGCTGCACTGGAAAGAAAGAGCATAACAACTCTGTCTTCAGTTTGCACGTGGGCAGTCTGCTCCTGAACCTTCTAAGACCCAAAAGCTTTGTTGTACCAGTTAACTGTACACTGACTTAAAAAACATTGGCAATGGGAAAAGGAGCAGGTCCTAGGTAATTAGAATTTTAGGAGGTAATTTTCAAGCTGCTGCCAGAGCAAGACAATGTGTCTTAATAAAAGTTTCATCTATGCAGAGTAGCTGAGAACAAAATCAATCTGTTTCCCAGCATTGTTTTGCTTTTCTTCAGTGCTCACACAATGCAAACCCGTCAGTACCGCTCTGGTGGCAGTTTCCATGAAGCTGATTTTCTATAAATCTGAGTATACACTGTGCTAAATTGTTCCTTCTCCTGCATCGCCTTGCAGAGCAGTATTACTCAACACAGTATAAAATTCTTAGTCACCGCTATCACTGGACTTTCTGTGGCACAGACCCAGTTTTCTGAGCTGCATTCCTCATTTTATAGAACAAACTGGAGCTTGTTTTTGTTTGAAGAGCATTGACCAACATCCTGAACACTGCCCATTAGGGTCAAGTGTGGAGCATTTCACCACCTCCCATTTCTCTGGGCTGCACTGTGTACCATCATTAAGTTTGTACTTGCAGGAAACTGAGTCATACACTCTTTGAAACATCACAGTTGACAGCTGATGGACATTCAAAGACTGAAGCAGGGCTTTGCAGTTCTGTCCTGTGATATATTACCTCTCCAGAGGAAACAAGGTGGTTTTCAAGCTCGGGTTTATTATGGCATTGAATTTCTACCCTCTACTTTAATTAACGATGTACAGTTCTCCCATCTGACCTGACTGGTCCTCACCGACCCACCATTAAAACACATTCTATCACTACAAATTGAAGTAAGAACTGGAAATTAGGGGAAGAAGATAAGAGAGTAGGAAAGCCAGCCAAGATTTCAGTGATGTATGCAAAGCAAGACCCTCTCAGCACTCTCATCCAAACGCCCAAAGACCACCACATGGAACAGCCTGGACAGCCCAGTAGAGGCAGGGTGATGACACGAAGGGTAGGGTGGAGAGGTGTCTTTTGTAAGTCTGCAGAGAACCTATGCCAGTCACTGTTCGGCCCATGGGTGACCATTTCCTGGAGATAAAGGTTCAGGAGGGTTTTAAAATCCTGCTATCACATAACCAGAACAAGCAGGGCATTACATGCACTAACTCTTCGGTGAGGCTCTGAGAGGAGCGTGCCCCTTGTGGCAGGAGTTCTAGGGGTAGCTTATTTCCTTCTTTTCCCCACAAGGTCAGGCTTCCATGTGGGGGACTTCTGCACCTGATAACTTATCAATTTTGATGGACTTGGGACACTGCATTACAGATACACTCTAGATTATCCTTCCTACTGGATTAACCTGTAGCTTAATTAAGCATGACTAAGTTGCTATAGCAGAGTACCTGAAATAGTTCATACTCTCATCCTGATGTACTGGGCTTGGCACATCTACACCACCCACGCCAAAAACATGCTATTGATGACAAAACCTGAAAGTCACCACAAGCCTTTCATAATCTAAATTACAGAGACAGTGTCTGAGTAGCAATCACATGGCAAAGATTCTCTCCGCATGTTCAAAACCAGTTAGCCTGTGCAATCAGGCAGAAAGGTCAGGACATGGACAGGGTTATATCACCTGCAAATTCACTGGGTTTTAATCCTCTCATTAAAGTGGGCTGAGAAGGTGGTATTCCATAACATGAAATGGTTGTAGTCGTAAAAATCACAGGCAGGTAAAATTTTTTCCCTCCAAACTACAAGCTTGTCTTCCTTTGTATAGCATCATAGGCTGGGATTCGAGTTGCATTATCACATTGATATCCACCAACAGTGGTGGTGGTTGGACTTGACCTTAAATTTCTACCTTTATGATTCCATGATTCTATGGCAAACCCACTGATCATTCTGCACCAGATTTACTTATTAATGTCAAAGCAAGGCTTCCCCATGACCCCCCTAATGTCTTGTGAGCCTGACTTAATATCGCATCAAATTTCCTACCCCTTAAACATCTTTCTCTTGCTTTTTGCCTGGTTGGTTGAAAATTACAGGCTGTTACCCTCCTTGATATCCTGGCAATTTGAAAAAAAAATTAGAGGTCCCTAGGAACGCAATCAGTGTGTTCCCTTACACTTCTGTGTGTGAGTGCACAAGTGTGTGTACGTGTGCGTGTGTCCGCAAGGTTCCTCTCGCTCTGTTCCCAGGGTGAAGTCTGTATGCCTCTTGTGGTCAACAGTGCACTCGTTCTACCTGACATCACACCTGAACTGAGATGTGACTGCCCTGCGAAAGCTCTAATTGAGAGCAATCTGAAAAGAACAAATACAGCAAGAGTTGCTGACAGGACCCCAAAGTTATGTGATCAGCTAAAGAAGCAGAGATGTTTGCTTAGTCACTAACACTGAGTGAAATGCAAGCAGGTAATGTCATTTCTTTAGATAAGGTGCTGGGCATCAAAAGAATTTGGACTTGTTTCTGTTGAGCACATAGCAGTAAATGAGGTAACTTATGAAAAGTGTTTGAGAAGGCAGAATTTGAGAAGGCAGTATTTGTTGTATCTTGCCGGTGAGGGTTAATGGGTCAGGTTTCTTTAGCTGGTTTAAATGATTCAGCAGGATGAATAATTCTGTCTTGATTTGAAAGACAACTCCTAAATATTCACATCTACAAAAATGAGGAATACTCAAAGAGCTAAACTCCTCATCTGGTCTCTACAGAACCAAAATTCGCAGTAACTGTGCACATCTATTTACTAGAAATTCAGTATCAGTTTCTTACAACTGTGGGTTGTGGTCCTCTCACATAGAAATAGTTACTCTAGCTATTTAGTTTTAAGTTGACTTGCTTTGCAGTTATAGAATATCCTGATTTAACAGTAGGGCAAAAGTTGTTTTTCTTCTCTACTAGTGAAATTTTCTTTTCATTCTCTGCTCTTTTTTTAATGGGTAAGACAGAAAAAAAAAGCAGTGATGACAATTGTTGAAAGACTTGAGAAAGGAAAATCTGAAGCAGCAGTAGAGGAATTTTAATAATCATCTGTATCATCTGTAAACTTGGAATCTCTATTTAGAGTAATAAATGATTACTGTGTGAAAACATCAGAATTGTGTTGTATATAACACATATTTGATTTTTTAAAATTAATTTGCTTTCATTTGTTAGCAGTTCTCATTTCTTACAAAACTGCAAAACAGAATAATTGCTCTGCTGTTTTGCTAGAAAATTTGGAACATTTTAAATCAAATGTAGTAAGTTTAATTTCATTTAAATGAGTTTTTCTCTTATTCATTTAATATTCACCGGAGTTTTATGAAGAGAACTACCTTTTTCAGTGCCTGTGTCTATCTTATACACATATTTATATCTTTAGTAGAAACTCCAGAATCAATACTAGTTTAACTGTAAAGGCATCTCATTGCTTTAAACTTGTTAAAGTTGCAGATTATCTTAAATTTAGTTTAAAGCATTCAAGCTCTTTGATATGAACCAAAACTGGGTCTTCCACAAAATGAAAAGTATCTCTATTTAGCTGAATTGTAAAAATTCTTCAGACCACAGAGCTGGTAAATCCACCTTGGTTTTATCTCTGAATAAGAAATCCTTGATATTTGTAATGGCTCAGGAAAAAGACCCCAGCAAACTTCTTTTTTTTACCCAATCTATCCATCCTCTTCCCTCACACATTTTAAAACAAGTCAGGCACATAGAGGAGAGAGTGCTGCAAAACACATGGGCTGTGTGTGAGTATATGGTGCAGTGGGACGCTGTGACTTAGAGCACTGCCCGTGGCCAAAGCCTCCTCTTGGCAAAGAATGGGAATGGATCCTGCAGAACCATTCTGGGGATGGCTGGGATTGGAGGCACTCTGGTTGGTACTGGCAGCAACAGAATCATTGCTCACAACACAGCGATGACGAGTGCATGGCTTTGGCCAGTTTCACTCTGAGTTTTCATGCTCACACAATACTGAAACCTAAAGCACAAACAGTGGAGGGGGTGTCCCAAAGTGAGCACGCCAGGCCCATTTTCCAAAGCCTATGCAAACTGCAGCTGGTGGGTTTTGCACAGCCTTACCTGATCAATCATGCTACAAAGCCAGCTAGCACATTTTACACTCATGAGCTCCGGCTTCCAACAGGGTTGCAACAAGTGCCTCAAAAACACCACCTTGCACTCCTCTGATGCAGGAGGCAGCTCTAATAACAACCACAATAAACACCTCAGGAGCCCTCAGCAGAGCCTTAGGCTGCCTGTACGCCGTGCATAACTCATTAAAAATGCAATGGGATTTGGGTGATGTGGAGTTTTTGTACTGGTTAAAGTCATGGGACAAATTTCACTGCAAAGCAATCTAAAATGACCACACAACTGGCTTGAACTACAGCGGTGTGCAAATTGTGACCCTGCTACCAGCACGGATTTAGATGTCAGTATCTTTCATGAGGCTGGTTTAATTGTGTCATGGCCACTACTTCCAAATGGAGAAATCAAAATATTTGAGGGAAAAGATTTACTAAAAAAATCTGAAGTTCTACAGCATGCTGTCAAAATATCACTTTTTGTTTTCTCAGTGCTTTTAAAGGACAAACATAAAAACTACATGCTTGTGCAGGTTGACATTGAGAAATGCAGAAGATGCCCAACTCGTGATTCTGCCACTTGAAAAATAGAGTTCTGTTTCAGTTGTACATACTGTCATTTTTCACACTGGAAAGAACTGGTCCTTGGAAATTTTGACAGAGGGGAACTTGTTGGACTTAATATTGGCTTGAATTATCACTTGAAAAGGAAACTTAGGATTATACCATTTCACAGAGAATCATTTCTCCATTTATGAGCATGAGATAGAACAGGATTTAATGAATCACTGACTTGTGATTCTATTCCACCAAAAATTGTCTATTTTCCTTCCACTTCTCCTCTCTTCAGGGAAAGAGCAAGATATCATGTGAGGCTTTTCAATTGCATGGAGAATCTGCTCTTGACCACTGTAGGTTTGCAGGTCAGTGGTATATTACTGGCTAGCATTCACTGTCACGTTATATTACAGCAGCTACTTTAAGTAGTGCCAAAGCGTTAATCTGAAGTAAATTAACAATTGCTACTAAGGGATGTTTCATTCTAACCCTTAAATAATTCACCTGCTTTTGATGTAAATAAGGTGGCTTAGAGAATAGCATTTGATGGAAAAATCCTCAGATGCCAGCAACAACATGAAAAGCTCCTGCTTAAAGCAGTTAACAACTGCAAAGCTAAGTGCAACAATAAAATGTATTCGTTAAAGAGATGTATATATATTTAAGCGTACTTAGATTTTATTACTAAAATGTATAATGCGATACACTGCAAAATTTAAGTGGTAGGGCTTTTTATTACCTTCTCAAGTGTTCAGAAAGATCACAGTGGAGAATGAGGGTTAATACACTGCATTTTTGTGGGCGGCACCCACATGTTCACATTTCCCAATGTTTTTTTCTTTATGGGAAAAAAAGAATGCACTGGGCAACAACTTGTTTTTTTTCCCGTGTAAAAATCATGTGCCAGTGATTCACTAATTCCTATTTTTTCTTGTGCTCATAAACGGACAGAGGAATGACTGTCAATGAAATTATTAAAGGATGGAGAATACCTCAGAGAGTCAACATTCCATGATATATTTAAGATAAGACAGATTCAAACAGGTCACTGGTTTGCAGTTGCACAACTGTCTGGATTTTTTGGATGTAGTTCATGTCATTACAGTCTCCTGAAATTCTGACTTACACACTGTTAGGAACAAAAGAGTTTGATGAGCTGACATTACAGTCACTCCCAAATGTTAAAAAAGCATGAGTCAGGGAAATCTAGGGAATGGCTTTAAGAAAACCGTATGTACTTTTATTTGTTTTCTGATTTCTGAGCCATTAGGGTGCACTCCCTCCACACTTCCTGGCTTTCCACTGCACCAATGAAAGATAGAAATGTAAACTGATTAAAAACACAGACCAAGAGCCCCGTACAACAATATGGCTCCAGGATTTGGATTCACGATAAAACTAGCAGTGTGTCCTGTGTAATTGTGTGGAAAAATCCACTCCCTCCACCTGTATTTTTATGTCTTGTTTTGTCTTCCCTTCAAACATTTGAGTGGTCAAGTTATATTTCTATGTGTCTTCACAGCAAGTCAGTGGTGAGTTTATACCCTGGGGTATCAATCAGTGGAAATTACAGATTCATCATCTCAGAGAGAAGGAAGGCTGCTAGGTATTTTAAGACATAATCAAGGTCATTCCCTGCACTAAAGCAGCCAAAATATCAGAGCTATGAATTAGGTATTTACTCCATCAATATTTCTTTCAAAACCAATTTTTTTCTGATTTCTAATCTGTGTGGTGAAAAAATGTCATGACGAAAAAGAAGTGAAAAAATCAAGTTCATTTTTCCCCCTACAAATAAAACCTTTTCTCATTTATTTAAATAACAGAGATTTTCTTAGGCCTGATTGTAAAGATTGTTTTTTGTTTTGTTTTGTTTTGTTTTGTTTTGTTTTGTTTTGTTTATAACAGTAGTACTAAGCCAGTGTAGGAACAGAAAGGAATCCCTGTGATTTATATAGCTATTTCCAGTTAAGCCAGATAAAACTTCAAATACCAATATTGAGTAGTGCACTTTTAAATCCGTCCACTCAAGCAAATCTTCTTGAAAAGAATTAACAAAGAAAAAAACAGACAAAGTCAACACAAGTTATGAATTCCACAAAATCATCACTTCTGTTCAAATCAGATGCAAAATCCTCAAACAAAAAGCAGTCAAGATCATGCACTTTCTTGAGGCAGCTAACAGGCTGTTAGGTGTTTCCTATGGATTATGCTCTGTATGGAAACAGCTCACATGAGAAACAGATGAACCTCATAGCTGGTTATTCTGCATCAGCTCAGCTCTGCATCTGCATCTCTGACCTGATTAAGCTTTTATCATGGAGGTTTGGAGCATCTTCCCCACTAGATGATGTTTAAGAGTAGTTGTATTTACTGGGACTCTCCTTCACCTTTAATCTTTTCTCTTTCTTGCGCAGCTCTTTAGGAAAGCCGCTAATTAAATTTCCATTAACTTTTGACTTCCATGTGATGCAGATCAAATCTATAACATTTTTCAAACTGCTACTTGGATTCAATAATTAGAAGAGAGTGCTGATACTGAGTGGCAGTGCTCTACTAGTTTCTACTAGCAATTTTCTGAGTGGCATCAGTAGAAAATGTAAGGGTAAAACACTATAAAGTGATCCACTAAGAATAATTTAAACTTTTGGAAAAGCTGGGCCACAGGGGTTGATTAGAACAGAGCCTTGCAGGGACTGTGATAGGTGTGAACACCCTTTGGTGGTCTGCTCCTCCTTTCATGTAAAGAAGAACAGCTTAGCAAAGAAAAACTTATGTGAAATGGGCTTTAGTGAAGAACAGCTGTTATGATATTTGGAAGGGTGCTTGGAAGCAGAGAAAGAAATGGTACAGTCAGTTAAATGAGAACATGCTGAGTGATGGAAAAAGGAACACAGAGATTTAACAAGAGAGCAAGAATGGATGTTGTGAAGGCTATGGTTAAGCTATTATGTTTCCCACCCAGCAAGAAATCAAGCACTGAGCTTCCTCCCAAGCCTGTCACAGATGCACTTTGTGAATTTGTGAGGGCCAGATAACCTCTCCATCTTTCTGGTTCTCCATCTGTCAGTCAGGAATAAAGTGCTCCTGTTAACAGGTTGCTACAGGATTCTCCCCACTCTTCCATTCCTGGGAGATGTTCAAATACAGTGGTGTTGATAATCCTGCCTCTATCAGTAGATCAAAAATAATATGTAAGGCAAAATGTAGGTCAAAAAAGGTCTGAATATGTTTTGAAAATTTTCAGACTTTGTATTCTATTTTTGTGTGATACCCATCACTATGATATCAGACCACCTTCTAATAGTTACATAAGCAAGATGACTAATAGCTGTCATGTTAAGTCCTTTCTCCTGCCAGGGGAAAATTGGGGGGGTTTAAAATATATATTTATATCTCCTTTAGTATGATTTTAGTATTAACAGCTGGGTCAAAGAAGATTGCTTGCACTAAGAGCAGAGGTAAGAACACCTTGGAAGCCAAAATTCTGGGAGAGGTGATTCCACAAGCTTGGACTAAGGCACTAAGAGAGACCTGTCTCAGCACAGCCTATTGGCATAATCAGAATTTACCCTTTTTAAAGCAGCCAGCATTTCTTTTTCAGAACTACTATATGTCTCTACTCACAGCACTCTCTAGCATGAATGAAGTTCACACTCTCCATGTTACACAATATTTGCTGCTATGGAGAGGTATTTCCAGGCAGCCTTGCAGGTACTGACCTTCATCCATGGACATTACCTTGTTTATCTAGGAGTTAGATAGGACAAAACTGGTGGATACTGTATAAGCACTTAATAACCATCACTTCTGAGAGAGAAAAAAGAGGAAAATAACAAGAAGATGTGCACAGACTTTTTTCATGTAATTGCTCAATTTTTATTTGGTTTGACTGGATTGGGAGCTTTGTTATAAATCACTGTACATTTGTCATTGGAAAAGCTTTGCCCAAAATGTGGCCCAAAGAGCATTTGAAAAGTTTAACAATTATCTCTGGGCATAAGGATGTTGCCTCCCACCAAGATTATTAATAATATATTATCTGAAAAGATAACATAATAGAGTGACTTTTGGGTTTTACAATAATTTGTAGGTAGCTGAAATATCCGTGATGAAGGGAAGGGAGGCAGGCAGGAAAGGAGATGCTCAGAGGGCAAGGTTGACTGCTACCCTCCCTTCTCTGCGTTCTGTTTCTAATGTGATCCAGTCCCCAACTGAATTGTTGTGCTTGTTCCAAGCAAGTTTTTATTAAGAAAACAAAACCACCGAAGAGGAGGTTGTGCAAACTGTCTGGAGCTCCAGAAAAGCAATGACTTACACACATACGTAGTGGACAAGCGCAGAAGTTTTATTCACCCATCTTCTGGCACGTCCCAGGGCACGCTAACTTTCCCTTGGGGAATTGTCATTTCCCATTGGCAAAGTTGGGGTTGAGAAAACAAAACAGCATTTACAGAAACAGACATGCCAGCACATCACGCAATTTTTTGGGCTTTCTTGCAAGGTTTTTAAGAGAACAGAATATAGAGAATGTGTTTTAATAGGTAATTGTCACTGATTAAGCTTTTTTTATTCTTTTTGTAGCCTGGGTTAGTGACTGTTCAAACTGATTTATTGTGCCCCTTCTTGCTATTGTTTCTACAGAAGTTAATGTGCTGATCTTAGAAAAAACACTATATTACAAAATTTTAAGTCCAAAAATAAAAGGCAGTAATAAAGCTCCTTATTTTTATGCACTAGCCAGAGCAACCTTCTTTCATTGTGTATCATGCATTTAATTGGCCGAGGTTCTGGTCTGGTACAAAGGAAAAGGAGAAATGGGTTTTCTTTCTGAATCCTCATTCATTGTACCATGTTTTCCAGAGGACAGCGGTGGCTTGCCTCTGCAGCACATGAGCTGGGGCCGTATGCTGTCTGAAGTCATCTCTATCCAGAGCTTCTGCCAACAAGAGGGCTTTTTTTCTTTTTTTCTCTTTGTTTTACAAGGGCAGGCTCATCTCAGTTTAGATTTCTTTAACACAGAGAAGGAATATTGTAAGTGTCCTTTTCAGGACTTTGCTCCTGTGCACCTTTCTCTCCAAGTAACCTTATGTCAGTATTTTAAGACTGATATGAACATAACCATCACATGCCTACTTTTTAATATCAGTGGGTTCTTTGAGAAGGTAGGCAACCATTTCAACACCTTCTGTAAAATAGTGTTGGCATTGAATGAATACTAACAGCAAAATAGGAGTGAGATCTGCCAACATGCTTACTGGCTCTCTTACATGCTGGACTCGGACCTCACCAATACTCTGGTGTTTCTAAATAAAGGTGGATTTATTCTTTTATTCTTCAGAGCAAAGTCTATTCTAGGTTGGTGCAGATAAAAGAAATCTTAGCAGCCAAATATTTGGTATTCTGTCCAAAACTGAGCTACCTACTCACTTCAGTGAACAAAACTTACGGCTTTTTCAAACTGAAAAGTGAGAAATGTCATTATCTCTTACAACCTCCCACGTCAAACATTTCTACTTGAATTTTTATGTATGATCTGTGCAGAGACTTTATTCATTGCAGAGTTGGTCACTCAAAGGGATTGCAGAATTAAGCTTTTAAGGTGACTGCCCCAAGGCCAAGCTATCTTTTATGTGGGAGACATCAGTACTTCCTTGTGCAAGCAGTCTCTACAGATGCAGTCCCCTGTGTTGCATAGACCAGTAAGATCTATTTCTACATGATGAAGGAGAAAACAGTTGTTTGGCAGTGCTTTACTATCCAATCCTAGAAATAATTCTGAAACCAGTAAAACGACAAACAGTTCAGCATGGTTTTATGGAGTACTCCAAACATCCCTTTTCTGTTGACCATTCAGGTCACATATCTTAGGCAACCATCGAGTTTTTTCATACTGAATCATTAATGTTGTGTTACTGTATTTTCTCTGCTTGTCTACTTGGTACTGAGTGTTAATCAGCCTCGTTCACAAAGCAGGACATGTCACCTATATGGGTTCTTATCGTAAAAGTCAGGCATGTTAACTCCAAAGATATTCTGTTAATCACATGTACACTTGCAAGTTTGTAAAGAGTGAACAAAGGGTCTTTAGTGGCTTGTTTTAGCTAGTGAAGCTGATTTCTTGCTAAAAAGACTGTGAAGCTATATAGTGTTAGTTTTATGGTTGAATAGCTTCTAAAACCCAAGACTATTAAGATATCCAGTTACTGCTTTCCATGGAAAACCTTTTTCCTCCACTGGCTCTATATGTGAGATGATTAGTTTGCTCTGTATCACAGTTGCAACAGAGAAAAGCAGAACTATGTATTTGAAGTCTATTTAGTCAGTGAGGAAATGAGGCTTGGATTAGATGGATCTTTGTAGGTCCCTTCCAACCCAAACCCTTCTGCGCTGCATGCTGTGAGGGTGCACACCTGACTGAACTCAACTCACTGGTTACACCTGGCAGAGCAATTCCTTGCACAGAATGGCACATTCAGAAGTGAGGGTGAGTGTGCTTGTTGCAGGCAGCAAGGCTTTACAGTGTGTTCTGAACTGTCAGTGCTGCACGAATCCCAAAGCTGACCTGTGGAAACTTTCAGTGGGAAAGATCATCCGACCTGGCTGCCGGCTCTTCAGACAGATTGTAACTTTGACTAATCTCTGCAGTTCACTGAGTCCAAGTGGAGCTCAACTCACACAGATTCTACTGACCCAGTTTGGAGTAAATCTTCAGGTACTTCAGAGAGGGAACAAAGTCAGTATGGTATATGCAATCTGCCCTGTGCAAACATACCACTTGCATTGGCAGGTTAGGATGTGGCCAGTGCCTTTTTTTTTTTTTTTTGGAAGAGACATTATTTTAATGGGTCATGAATAGATATTCCAGCCTGATTTTGTGTGGTTCTTTCACAGTTCAGGAAAAAAAAATAATAAAAAGACCACTCTTTTTTTCGCCCCAGAAGTTCAGAAGGCTTATTTGAAACTAATTCTAATTATAAATTTCCAAGGAACTAAAGTATGTTAGAGGTGGAGATGAAAAAATCTGCTGCAAACACCACTTTTACTCTAGATCACCCTACTTTGCTCCTCTATAACATGCTCCAAAAGAAACTGGGCTAATAGCTACAAAATCTAGGGTGAGGCATCCGTAACCTCTTCCCAAATCCATTATAGCTTTGCACAGATACCTAGGTTTAGCAAGCTCTAGAGCTTGCTGCAAAGTAAAGGCAGGAAAAAGTCTAAATAAAATGTGGGAAGTTCCAGCAAGTTAGAAGAAGCAGTAATTATTATAGTGGTCTGAATTGTCATACATCAGTGACATACATCATTGTAACTGCTCTGAAGACTGCGGGATCCAGATTTTAAAATAAAGGATGGAATCCAGCTGCAAATTAAGCAAGATTAAGTTTTCCTCCTTTTCTTGCTTGCTTTCTTGCCTTGAGAAAAACACATGCTATTAATTTTGCCTTCCATCTGTACAAGAAGGTAGCAAGTATGCAGGCCATGTCCCTGGACAGAAGTAAAAGAATACTGGGATCAGATGATTTCCAGTGGAAAAACATGAAGCAAGTGTCTGCAGTTTATGAGATGGCCACCCAGGTGTGAAGTCTTTTGCCTGATTCAGAGGATCAGAAACAAAAATACAGACAAGAAGTTCTAAGAGGGGTTAGTCCTAATGGGAGCTAAGAGAAGGAAAGGCAGTTTCTGTGCTGTATTTCCTGCTGTTGTATCAAAGGGGAAGAGCCCTTCTGTCAGCTTTCCACCGTGGATTTGTAGCCAAATTTGGAAAAGTACTGTGCTTGCCCAATAATGACTGCCATCACTGGTAGCTGAAGAGCACTCAGCAGCATGCAGAATGCACTTAGTCATCCCTTCAGTTGTATACTATCTTGGAATGTCTTTTGAGAAGCTGGTGCACCAAATAACAGAGCCAAATAAATGTGTAGAACTGTTTTCCCTGACAGCATGAGTCATGCTGATCATCCTAATTTCCAGTTAACTTTCTAACACTATAGTGTGATTGTCACCTTCATCAGGTGTGGTTCAGTCTTACAGAAAGTTGCAGACATTTGACCAAAGTCACAACACATTTCAAACTGCAGTAACATGAAGGAAGTGTAATCTTGTGACTTTATTTCTCATGACATTTACCGCCAACATACAGAAACTCAGATAAAATCCTCAGATGTTAATTCACCTAAGGCCCTAGAGAACAACACACCACACTGCAGCAACCTCAGTGACAGCAAATAAATGGCAAATAAATAACCACTAGTGCTGATAAAATAAGTGTACTTAGATGTAGATGCAATTGTACAGGACAGTAGGTATAAACACACACACACAGAGTTTCATGAGCATGAGGAAATGCCATTCATGTCAGGGAAAAAGATGACTGCAATCCCCCATGTTGTCTGGATGCTCTGCGTTCTCCAGATCTGCTGGAAAAATTCCAGTTTTGGAGGATCTTGAATAGTTTGAAGTGATTAAAATGATTTTGTAGGCTGTGGAAAGTTCCCCCTACCATTTAGACACCTACCTGACACCTGGGCTTATTTAGACACTTAGGCTCACATATGAGATAGAAATCTCACCAAGGAGTTATGTGTTATCTGGTGGGCAGAAATGTCATTCTGTGAGATATCAGAGAATAGGGAGCTCCTTTATCAACCTGTCAGTTCTTATGAGTTCGGTGGTATGGTGATTTATAGTTCTGCTTATATGGCTGTGCTGCTGCACAGATGGGATGGGATAAGATCCATCACTACTCCCGGCTACTCCTGGCTTGCCCTATTACCTCCTCTTCCCCAGGGATAACAAGATGCCTTTGCCATCCTTACCATTTTCCTGAATTGCAATAATCATGAGAACATCATTTATATTGTAGGCTGTAGAGGCACAAAATCTTATACAAAAGCTTCCTCACGGCTCTCAAAACGTTTGCACTGAGCTATCCAGTTTTATAGTAAGAGCGAGAAGATGCAAAGAAAATACTCCAGAGGTGGTTGACTATGGTGCTGTGTGAGTATGTGAGAGAAGCATGTTCAAATCCCTGATGCAGAATGGAAAATCAGGGAAGAATCAGGTAGAGCAGGAAGCTGCACCTGGGTCTGCCACATGCCTGCATTGTCCTTTCACCACCCAGCTATTACAGTGACGCATTCATCCCACCAGTACACACAATGGATAGAACATTCCTGATTCAATTTCAACAAAGAACAAAAACAAATCCTTAAACCTCAAAGTAGTCATGTAGCAGAATTGCTATCCCCTAGTCAGCTAATGTTTACTGGCTTCTTTCCTGGCCTCAGTTACTTTAGTTACTGCTTGCCATAATTGTCCTTGCCCATTACACATTAGAAAAGGAAAAAGTAAAAGGAAAAACTACTCTAAGGGTGCTCCCACTTCCAGCAGCAAGTGCATGCTTGTAAGCAAGTCCTTGGTCTCAGGTAGCGTGAGTTAATTTTCTGGTAAGTTTCTGATGAGTTTCTGACAAGCCAGTACTGAAGAAGGGTCTCCATCAAAACACCATTGGAATCTATTTAATGACATTTCAGAGGCACACTCTGGTGTCTTCATCACATCCTCTCTTGGCTAGCAACATCTTGCTATATCCTCAAGTTTGATTTGCCCATAGCCATGTCTATCTCTTGTGACTGGACCCTGGGAGGCAGCTAAACTCTGCACAGCTGCTTGCTCACCACCACCCCTCCAGCCCCAGCAGGATGGGGGTGAGAATCAGAAAGGTAAAAGTGAGGAAGCTCAGTGGGGTTGACATAAAGACTGTTGAACAGGTAAAACAAAAGCCACATGCACAAGCAGAGCAAAATATAGAACCCACTCACTACTTCCCATGGGCAGACAGATGTTCACCCTGAAATGGGTTTCAATCATTACCCAGGAGTAAGGGACTTATACATATTATTTAAACATTTCACTCTCACTAACAGCAGTAGTTCCTAAAATTATAAAATTGATGCGCCAACTTGGAAGAACAAAAAAATACCCTGCAGAAAGCAGGGTAAGGATATGGAATTAGGGTTTGCAAACTTTAATCAGTTTTAGTTGAGGATCATAACCCTTGTTTCCAATTGCATGTGACTCAGTATGTTTATTTGTTCCTGTTTATCAAGGACATGTCTCTGATCCTCGGGAAAGAAATTCTGTGGATGCTTAAATGTGAACCATGACTGGGGAGAACCTCTGAAACTTCTCACTTGTCAACACACAGGAAAAGAACTGCAAAACTTTTCTCTTGTTCTTTCTAACATGTGGTATGATAAATAATAGCCAAATAATAAGTAGGAAAAATAGTGATTTCTTGTGAACAAGTAGGAATTCATTCCCTCCACATCAGGAATTATTATGTCAAATTCTACAGTTTATTTGAGACTAAGTGATAGCTTGTGGTGTGACTGAATCTACCAGTAAATTTTATTGCTACATGGGTTTAGTCATAAGTATACTTATTAGAATGTGAAGAGGACGGGTATCGCTTGAATAACTGTCTCCACATCTTCACAGTGACGAATCAAATTAGTCGCACACATTTAGTATCAGAAATATAAGTATTCCAATAATATTTGCAGCTTCATGTAATTATCAGTAAATAATATTTGTCATGTAGTTGCCTCAGCAAGGAACTAAGCTGTACCAAGACTGTCATACTAATGCCAAAAAGAGGGCATAAGAGTGATAAAACAGCAGAATATCTTCAGTTTCTTTCCTTAATCCCTGGGTTACATAGCAGAGAACACAAAAGCCCAGCTGTACCTTTTCTTGCACCCCAGACAAGGTGATCCAATTGCATGTGACTTCAGACTTAAAAATCTCACCATAATGCTTGTGAATCGGTAATTCAGAGGGAGCTCTGTCTGACCATCTGCAGATGTCTGCAGTATGGACTTCTACATGTGAACTGCTTTTCCAGGAGTCCTTACCAGCCAGGGGACAGGCAGGCTCACAGTGCAGCTCCTCTCATCCTGTAGTAAGTAGCTAAAATAGATCAGATGACGAGTGCTCATCTGAGAGTGATGGTGCTTTTTTCAAAATCCCCATATTTGCCCTTTGCAGGCAAATCTTAAGGACTTTTTTCTCTCTGAATAATGCAGCTAAGGCACGTGTATAATCAGTAGGATCACAGACTGTGGTAGAATAACTCATCTGCCTGTTCCCTAACAGACAAATTTTGAGACATTTGTTTTTCAAATCTGGGCTCTAGTGAAGACCTACTGCAGTTCTGTGAGAAAGGATTGCAATGAACTCCAGAATTATGAAAATAAAAGAAAATTACTTCTTATATTGGAAAATAACGTTTCCTCTGGCCTAACTGTTTAGGGATTTTTACATTGGTAATATGCTGTGAGTCTTAATGTTAAAATGAATCATGGCTAAAACCAACCAAAGATGAGAAGAGATTAAAGTTATCACTTAACCATCAAATGAGTGCTTATGCAGCATAACATAATATTGTGAAAGGCAGTGTCATAAAATACATTTTCTTTTGTATTTCTTTTTACAGAAAAAAACATATGTAGTGGCTTGAACAATTGTGTATGGTTTGCCACAATGACTGTCATACAATTAGACAATTAGGTTTGGTTACTTGCAGAGCACATCTTCATATGCATTCACACATGGCTTTGTAACCTGGCTAAGTGACTAATTGCTTAAGATGTTCATCTCTATATAGACCTGATTTGAATATTCACTTAGAATAGAATCAAAACCCCATCTAGGTCAAAAAAGGATTATTAATAATAAGGTAGACTCCCAGGGAACTGGTGCCCTTTGCACAATGACATGGAATCTAGCTGATTCATGACTACTGGCAATCCATGTTTTAAGATAAAGATCTTCCCAAAATGCAAATCTCACATAATGGATGGTGGGTCACTTTCTCTTGAACACACTTCACTGCTTTATTTTTATCTCTAATCAATACTGCCACATCTGTGTCAAATTTCTGAAGAAAAAAAAGAGTAAAACACAAGACACTCTCTGTAAAAACAATAGATGCAAAGAGAATAAATGCACAGTTCTTAAAACATGCAAGAAAGCAAATGAAGTCTACATGACAAAATGGTTCTAAAACACACATCATTTCTATTAAAGTTGAACTACTGGAAGAGTGTTTAGCATGCCACAGCAAAGAGGAGACAAAGTGTACATCAACCTGTCTATAATTCATATAACCCTTAGCTACTGCCATCAAAAGGCAGCTTTCTGTGAGAGCACAGCAGGCAGATTGTCACTCTCTTACCCTTCTGCCAGGCAGATTTGCTTAGCTTTGTAATTTTGCATATGTGTAGGTTTCTGCTTGATGCACTGCAGTAAAAACTCAGCTACTATGTCTATTCTGCATCTCTGCCTTTCTGAGTGAGCTTTCATTGCTAACCTTAAACAGATTATGAATATACTTCTGGAAATATGCATTAACAGACCAGATTTTGAAATACATCAGCTTGAAAGTAAACAAGTCTGTGTGAGCAAGCCCAAGAGAGATCATTTCTAGACGTTCTCACCTCCACAACCACTGCTGTAATGGAAAGTCCGAAGTGCAGTTTTTTGGTTCTTTTAAGTCACTGCTGCTGTTTTTGTTACAGTCCTCCCACAGACAAAAATTGATTTGGAGGTACAGGAGTTGTTGTTGAACTCATTTGCTTTTTAGTATTTTTTATTGCATTGGGATATTGGTAAGGCAGTTGTAGAAGCTGAAAATGTCCTTGAAACTATTGAGTCATAGGTGAAAATGCTTGCAGAAATATTTTGAGGGCCTAATTTATATGTGATTATTTTATGTTGAAGCAGAAGTTGCTTATAGATGATTTGTCTTCTTTCTTGGGAGTTGTGGGCTGTGCTCTGGAAGATGATGTTGACAAAGAAAATAATGGTAATTGAATTTTTTCAAAAGAGGGGTTGGATTGAGTTTTGGCTTGAGGTTAGGATATGTTCTTAGTTTAGCAGAGCTACTTCAAACATTGCTAATTAGAGAAGCATTAACATAAGAACAACATTTCAAATTCATTGATGTCATCTTGCTAACAGATTTGGATACACGGGCCATAATCCCACTGAAAATCAAGAGCTGTTTTTTCCAGAATGGGGAAGGCCCACATGTCCAGATCTGTTTTCATGGTTGGAGAAAATGGGGGAGATGGGAGGGGTGCGATCAGTTCTTAATGGTCATTTTTCTTCCTGGGAATCATCAGCAATAATGAACTACATAGAACATGCTTGGATCAAGCATCAGGCTGGTTTTGGTTTGTGACTGACTTACTGGTCAGAAATAGAGCTTAGTATAAAATCTCAACAGTTTTTGTGTCCCACATGACACTGATATCACTGATAGGTATTGTCCCAGAAAGAGCGGCTACGGTGACCCAGAGAGAGAGCAGGCTTCCCTCTTGCATTTAGAAGGCTTTAAGCATACCTCTCCAGTTTTTAGCCAGGAGGCAATTTTACTGTGTGCTACATTTTTGTCATATGAATACACATCAAAACGCTTTTTTTCTTCTTAAGTCAGTGCCCTCAGTATTAATTTGCTTGGGCTGGTTAGAGTGTTTCAGGATCGATAGGGTATTTTCACTTGCTTTACTTCAGATGTGTAACATTCCTAGTGCCTGCACAGCAAATGTCACGTTGGCAAGACTGAAAGAACATGATGTATCAAGATGGTTTATTACCAACTCATATGATCCCAGCCCTCTAGCAATCCAGTACCTAGTAAAATTATTAATACCTAGTAAAAAGACTTATTGCAGCTCTGAAGCTAGTGATTGTTTTTTAATTACATATTTCTTTTGATTTAATAAGGTAGTAAATATTTTCTTCATCTCTCCTTAAAGAGAAATATGCATTTCATGTATTGGTACCCTTTATGTAGGTTATTTATATTCCATGCATAATCATCACCATATTTACCCCGGGTCACATCAACCTTTTAGCCACCTTTCTGCGTTATTTTTGCTATCTTTACAGAACATCAGTCAGTTTACAAGTTGCAAAAAGAATTCCTTAATGGATAAAAGATACACAAGTTCTTCCTTGGTGTGAATATACTGCAGAGTAAGGAGGACCCTTACACACAAGTCATGGCACATTTGTGTTCGTTCCAGCTCATTGCTGTGAAGAGGAAGTGATGGGGTCTGAGGCTGCACGCGCACTCAAATTTAAGATACTACTGTAGCTTGCACAGGTTGATGCCATGTCTGAAGATAAACAGCACTGAATTGCTCAAAGCATGGGATTCAACACAAACCTGCCTCTCCTTCCAGTGGCTGAACCCCTCAGCTTCTCTCTTCTCACTGTCACACATGCTCACTGTAGGTGCCTCGCCTTTAGCTAAGTCACTCCTTAAGCCCGGCATATGCAGCCTCACACAGCCAGCCCAGTCACAGCCCCACATGAGAAGGTGTCCATGCCCACACTGGTCCAGGACCTTGCTTTATCCTACAAGCTTTCTTCTGCCCTCTATGTTCTCTACATACCCAGTGTTGCATCCACACAGCAAAATTAACAGTCTTCTGAAATGTGCAGTTGAGGAGAGCGGCTGTCTTAGAAACCTGTGTACTTCCCAGTCACATTAATGGGCTGAATGCCAGGATGAAGTCAAATGAAAAGCATTAATTTTGTGGTTGTGTAAAAACAAATTCAGCATCCTGAAACGTGCCATTGGTCATGCTTCTCTGTCATCCATCTTGGTGCTATCAGTAAGAACATGGACCTCCACTGGAATTTTGGCTTATTCAGGCTCTATATATCCAGAGGTATTTCCAGTTTGGACTGCACAAACTCATGAGAACACATTGCTAGGATTCCCTCTACATCATCAGTCCCTAGAAGGTTGCATCAGCACTTTCATTGCCAGATGACAACAGGAAGACAGCCAAGAGCAGCGTGGGGACAGGGACAAACAGGTAAGGTAGGAGAAAAGTGTGGGAATTTCCTGTGCTGAACGGAATGCTAAAGAAATTATTCATGCAATTGCACCCTGAAAATAGTCAAGAATGCTTGGTAGTTTGGTGACTTGGCACCAGTTAATATTTGCTTTTTGCTCACATAACCTGAGAATCTACTAAAACCCATCCTGGTTTGGTTAAACCTGCAGCTTTGAATTCAACCTTCCCAGTTACAAACCTCCTTAAAAGAAAGAAACCTGCAGGATCAGCCTTGGCCAGCAGTGGGTCTAGTTCTGGAAACGGTTGGTGTTGGATTTATCGGACAACAGGGGAAGCTTCCAGCAGGTTCAACAGAAGCCAGCCCTGTAGTCCCTCCATTACCTAAACCTTGCCACACAAACCCAGTAAGCATGGATAGGTACCAGGGCATAAAACACATTAACAACATCACAAAATATGTAATTGGAACATCTAACTTTGTTTCTACCAGTATATAGTCTCTTGGGTTTTTTTGCTTTGTTACTCTACTTAATGAGTCACATTAGTGGCTGTCTATGATGAGATGTAATCACTTTAGATGGGATAAATTTTGTATGTCTAAGGCCACCTTGAAACTGAGGGATGCAAACTCAAAAGCACATCCTGTCTGTAAATGTCCTTCCCAGCTCCAAGTCTCTGGTGCTGCCTTCCCTTTACTCCATGAGACAGCTTTACACATATTTTATACTTCCTCTAGGCCCACACAGCTGAAATGTTTACCGTGACAGAAAGTAAAGTCTCTCTCTCCCCACTTTTCATGTACCAAGCTGTGTGGCTAGAGAGTGGGCAGAGTAATATGTCATGGTGAAGTGATGCAGTGCAGTGCCCAGCTACCGCTTGCTGCAGAAACCAAAGCAACAGCCCTCAGTCTTTATTTGAAAGAAATACAAGAAAAAACCAACCCTTTCTGTTGAAGCTAATTGGGTATTGCCTCAGTAAACTTAGATGTTTCATCCTAAGTTATTAGGGAAAAAAGAATATATATACAGTGGAAGACAATCAGTAATGAAGCCAAATTCCACATTTTTCAGGTTTCTTTATTTAAATGCAAAACTGTCCTCCCGCGACCCATGTCCAAAGGAAGAACCTATCTGTGGTCTGAAGGGCAGTCCTTGGATGGCTCACAGAGCAGTATAATTCTCTAAGCTCCAGTGACACAAGGCAAGCCACAGACTTTGCTCCATCCCTTTGGAAGTCTGTTTTCCCTCTGCTCTTTGATGCAGACACAGCATATGAAGAAAGAACAGCCTCATGGTTTAGGCACAGCTGTGGCCATCAACAGTGCTGAGTCTTCTTCACGGTCATCTGCAGATCTGCTGCCCAAGTTGAGTTGTTCAGCTGCAATCTCTGCCTTTTGCTGCTGACTACCTGAATGGTACAAACCCTCTCAGTGGCAGTTTTGAAGCTATGTTACTGAGGAGATGCAAAGAATTTTAAAAATCCCTCTTAAAATTCCTAACTAGTGCCAATGCATTATAAGAGGCTTTCTTCAGGCCACTCTTTTACTGTTGTTTGGTCAATTAGGGTAAATGAAAAGACAATGCCTGTGATTTTCCACTCCATCCTTTTAGTTTCACATTAATGTAATGGAGCAATTAATACTTGAGGATGCAGCCCCTGCACCTGCCAAGCTGGAGTGAGCAGTTGTGGCTGGGCCACTGGGAAGGCAGAGCTGCGGCAGCTCCGTGAGCGAAGGAGGCAGAGCTGTGAGCCAAGCTCCCGGCTGCACAGCCTGGGCAGGGAGGCTCTTTGATGTGCACCGAGATGCAAACAAGAGGCTGAACCTCAGTAATAAATAGCAACACTACATAGTAATAGCTGGGAATTACTAAGTGCTTCACTCTCATATAATGCCAGTCATTTTGCAAGTGCTAACCTCTGCTATTAAGTGTGCGTACTGTGAGCTTATTAATTAGTTTATTTTTTTCTTTTTTTTTTTTTTTTTTTTTTTTTTTTTCTTACCTGGAGCAGTTCCTCAGTCCAGCTCACAACATAGCCCCACACCTAGTTATGTGAACATTAGTACTTAGATTTTGATGGTTCTAATAACGGAGGTAGGGGAAGGGAGATCTATGCACCAGTGCAGTCCTTGAAGCCTTCATATTGTTAAACCACAGGTTTAGGCAAAATTACATTTAATTCCTCACTCCTATATTTAATTCCTAACTCAAGTAATGCAGTTGTGATTAAGATTTTACTGCCTTTCATTACAGTCTCATTCCCTAGAGTTGTAAGAACAATTAAAAGGCCTTTTTCCATGCCCTTGACATGACCCTTTCAAAAGTAGGTTAGGGCTCACCTTTCGCCTTCTCCTGCCTCGCTGCTATTAAAAACAGGATTGAATTTTACAGCCACTAGATCTACTTAGAGTTACATTATGATTCATAAATTCCCTGAGGCAGAGACTGGAGCAGATCTGTTGCTGGTATAAACTGGCACAGCTCCACTGATTTTGACAGTAATTTGCACCACCTCACCTGTGCATGTTTTTCAAGGCACCATGTTACCATTCAAGCAGTAATAAAATGAACGGGTCATTATCGTGAGCGCTGTACTCGTGTTGGCTACAGCAAAGATACATGAGGCATGGATTTGACTCAGTATTTCTTTGGTTGATGGGGAAATCATGGTCCTACAGATAAACAATACGTTTTCTGTTTGTTCTTTTATCAATATCTGGATAGAACATATGGAGGAGGTTTTGAAAGCTTTCTTCCAAGCAAGGTTGTTTTCCACATCTGAACTGCCAATTAACCATGAGAAATCCGTTCCCTGGAATGACAGAACGAGCAAGATGTACAGCAGGAATAGTATGGTCTGTTGCAATAAATTACAGGTTCCTTTTTCATGTGCAGCAGTAGAGGCGGCACTGATGCAATTAGCTACAGCTGGTTATAGAAAGAAAACATGCATCTGTAGATGGCTCAGGCTGGAGGGAACTGAGATGTGTTCTCTGGAATTTATCACCGTAGAGAGAGCAGTGGGGGAAAAAACCAGCAATTTTCATTCCTGGCTACAACAAACTTTAATAACCTTTATTTCCCCCCTGCTAAACTAACTTAACCTAATAAACACATTTAGTCCATTACATAGCAATTAGCAAATGCATCTAGGTCAGCACAGATGCTCCAAAGGAAGGGTACGAAGGGTCCATTTTCTGGAATAAAGGATTTGAAATAATTATTTTCTGAAGCAAAGAGCTGAAGTGCGCCATATGCTGTATGCCCTTTTACCTCTAGCCTTCAAATATCCCATTTAATTTTGTTGTAAGAAAAGCTTGGGACTAATTTGCCAGCAAAGCTCTTGCTGAAGGCTGCTCAGTTTGCATGTTCCCAGGTATCACAGTTTCCAGAAACATAGGTACAAAGGATATGGCTGCATGCATGATTTTCAGCACCAGGCTCAAGGCGTTGCAGAGCTTCTCTTCATAAATGTCCTGGTTACAGACTTATTTTGTCTCTGCCTGCTTTACCTGCCCCTTTTAAAAAAATCTCTGTTCATTCATTGTTTTCTACCACATTCCTCCAACAAAACATGGGATTATCTTTAATATTTTTCTTTGAGAAACATGGAGTTTTTTTACTTCTAGAGACAACACGTTTCCCCAAATAAAGCTGCACCTAAATGTTTTCATTTGCTAGGTAAATCTGATCTAAAAAAAAACTATTAAAGAGAATTGTGTTTTTCTGTGTTTGACTGATGCTTGCTTTCTCTTTTCAACTTCCCTTTCCCCCCTTTTTTTTTTTTATTTTCATGCTTCTATGAAAAGTAAAATTAAACAAAACTTTTCCTCTGAAACTTTCTGTGGCAAGGTTTCTCCTTAGCCTCCTGCTTTGTTTGCCTCTCTCATTGCTCTGGCCCTCATCCGTTATGCAATAATATCTGCCAAGGTCAGGTCCGACAGAAAGGAGTGAGAGATCTGCCAGACCAATTCTTTCGGCTGTTGCATATAAGTGACTTTGAGCAAGACTTGGTTGCAAACAGAATATTTTCCCAAAATCTAAGTACTTCTGCCGCTACACCCCAGTTTCTCATTATCTGGCAGTCCTACAGCTCATCTACTCCTGTGGAAACCTCTTCAATAGGTGCTTCATCTTCTGTGCTTTGGAACGTACTTAAGTTAGTGGGTTGGATCTTTTCCATTTCTGTTATGCATAAAAAACTAAAGTCTGGGAAGTATAAGAGAATGATAGCCATGAACATTAGTATTTCCCAACAAGGCATAATGTTTTCATCCTTCAGTTCTACTGCAATCCTTCCACATGTTTGAGTAGTAGAATGCGTTTCATGGCTTCAGCATCATAAAAGCAGTTTACTCAGCTATTTTTGCTATTGCTCTGGGTCAAAATAACATGGCAATAGCTAATCTGTCCTTTCTTTGGGTAAACTCAGAACCTGGGTTGAAAACATCACAGGGTGGGAAAGGAGAGGTGACCTTGAACACTGGTATTTAAACCCAAAATTCAAAAGGGACTTCTGGACTTTTATCCCATGTTTAATCTATGTCTAAGCTGACAGTCCAACAAAAAACCACAAAGGATATTACACCAGTGCAGCATGATCACTGATTTGCCACTTATTTTTAAAGCTGTATTTAAAAGTAAAATGCCACTTCTTAGACTTCCTCCCTTGTTACACAGCCTGCTTTAATGTTCCATCAAAACAAAAAAACAACTGTTCCCACATTAGGCATACATTAGCCATGGAGGAAAAAAGGAAAACATTTTATTATTACATGCTTTGGAAAAGGAAAGGAGCCAGGGTGTGTGCCTAGACGACAAATTTCTATAATCTCCACACCTATAATTTACTTCAGAAATGTGTGGTTACCTTGAAGAAAAGAGGGATCTTCCCAGCTTGCCAGTATAATGAATGATTCAGGTGTGAATGGAAACACATGAAGGGAAAAATAAAGATCTGAGGAAGACTGAGTTTAAAAACTGTAAGGCTAAACAATGTCTCCTCAGACCTCACCCACTCAAATTCCTGCCCCACAACTCAGCAAAAGGAGACAAGCTGTCTTGATACTGGCACCCTACTGCATTCAAATAATAAGAAAAAAGCAAATATTGAAACCCACAGGACAGATGGCAAAGGAGGCATTTGAAGCTCTCAGATCATCCTGTAAGTTAAAACCAGATTTTGACAAGCTTCAAGCTATTGAAAACGGATCCAAGGAAGACTTGAGGCTGCTGCCAATTACTCTCTCCTTAATTACAATCAATTTCTGTCGTGTGCTCACCAGAAGGAAGAAAAACCACCCTAACTTTTGTATTGGAGATGGGAAGTACAACCTGTACTCATACATTTCATTCGTGATACTGAATGCAGAAGATGTTCAGAACACGAGGTAACTGTGGCTACTTAATTTGTTCATGAACAGAATACTTTATACCAACTGCTCCCAAAAAGGATAATGACAGAGTCTGTTTTCCTCATTACTCGCTTTGGAAACAATCTTTACAAATCCCACCAGTAATGGAAGACTAAAGTGAGTCCAAATAGATCACTTAAAGTGAACAAAAAACCCTCATATTCCTTATCAGAAATTAGCAGTGCATGCTGATGTGCTTGGTTTGGATATTGTCTTCAGTGGTTGTCCAAGAATCTGGAAACAAGGGAGAATAAATCCGTCAAGCCAGGTAGAAAGAGCTGCCGGCAGTGTGACACATTTGTTTAGCATTCCAGGGGACCCTGCTTCAGCTGGCTTCAGCCGTCTGTGAGCTGGTTGTCTCAGGCTCAGCCAATCACCTGAGGCTTCTTCATCTATAGCAGCACTTTCAGGAGATGGTTTGGGACGCCATTCTCGGATATCCTTTAGGATGACAACAGCTTTCCAGAAATGCATGTGTCTCTCTGCTGAATGTGGAGGCAGTTTGGGCTGATGAGGCTAGGCCGAGGCTGCAATTCAGCTGTACAGCAAATACTGCCTTAGGGCTCCAGCCTAAATGTGGTGACATGTTTTGATGGCTCAATTTTTTATCAGTGGGTCTTGCACCAGACCTGGCATTATCTCTTGCAGACGGAGAAAGTCAGCATAAAACACCATAAATGTAGAGCATGGGCTCTGGCCAACTTGATGGAAAAGCAGAGGTGCACCTGCATGGGATAAGGCTCAGGCTTGGCCACTCCCTAAGGAATAGGGATGGTGAAGCACATCCTGGGGCACTGGCATTTCAGCTGCCAGAGAGGCAAAGGCCCTTTAGGGAGCAACTTAGAGAGCCTAGGGGGAAATGGGTCTGTGGCCTTTCTGTTCCTCTAGGTTCGGGTGGCACAGAGGCTCTCTGTGCACCTTTTGGGAGAGGGAGTGAAGTACTCAGGCTGGACTGTCACTGGTGGGAGATGGCTGCTCTCTCACCAGGCAGTAACACCAGACCTCCCCTCCCTGCCTCCTGCAGCTGGGTTCATGCCTGAGTTTCTGCCTTCTTCATGCGAGAGAAGGGCGGGGGGGAAGGGAGCAATCAGCTCTGTAAGATTTTGGACCCACGAGCAATTGACTCATGTCATCCATCCCTTTGATGTACCGGGGTTGTTTGTGGAGGCACAGGATCACAGCTCGGCCCTGGACAAGCTGATTGTTTCAATCAAAGATTTAAATGAGTGCCACATGCAAATACAAAGAAATAAAGCTGAGCTCCAGAGCAGGCTCCACCCTCCTGGGACCCTTTGAGCACCCAGTGGCATGGAGGTGCTGCAAGGCTCTCCAGCCACTGGGAGCAATTCCTTATCGCAGCCCAGCCCATCCATCTGCCCTGAAGACAGTCCACACTTTTAAGAAACTCAGGAGGTCAGGGCTTACGTTTTAAAGCAAATTTCCCAGATTTCTGTGTCAGCTAGGGGCCTGTATTCTGCAGGATGTTTTCAGGATAGAGTTACAGATCCACCTTGTGCCCAAGTATTTCCTAAGGGGCAGCTCTCAGGTGCTCCCTGCTTGGTGTGCAGGTGGGTTTCAAACTCACTGTAAGGTGTCCCTGCCTGCCTCATGTTGCGTGCCCGAGGGTCTGGATCACACCACAAGTAGTGTCTTGACTCCAGTCTTGTGGGTCTCAGTTCCTCATGGGTAGGTTTCTCAGAGTCCACAGCAGCAAGAGTCATGAAAAAAAGGGACAGTAATACAGTCCTCAGAGTAAGACATCTGTGGAAGAGCTCTGAGATAGCTTGGTACTGAGGAGAGGAGATGCCACTTGTACATCCAGGACTCTTGTTAGCTTACTAATAACACTGTAATAAAGTGTTCACATTTTACTTGACTGCACAGCCCAGAACTGCAGATTTTGTTCCACATCTCTGTTCAGTTCTGAGAGAAGATTAATGGTACTTGTATGTAATTGCTTTTTGTGTCCTTCCTGTTAAACCCAAACATTTGATATCTATTTGAACGTCATGACAGAGTCCAAATAGCAAATACAAGGAGAATTGAAAATAGGTTGCTTGTTTGTCCAAAAGTAGGCAGCTCTGCCTCGTGAGAATTTGTCTTTTGTGCTTCCAGTAAATTAAATGGGCTTGAGAGTTATCTGTGCTGCTACCAAGTTGCTACTCCTCACCTGAGCTGTCCAGAGATGATTCATCTTTTAAAACATGTTTTTGTGTTCGTGATATCCACAGAGGAGTTGCCAGCTAATTTGGGTGGAAAGTTTTGCACTGCTTTTAGGAATGTGAAGCTAAGTCTTTTAATCCCAGTCTGGCCTTCAAAAACATAGAGAACGAAAAAACACACATGGCAAGAATAGCATCATACAAATCCCATTTTAGTTTATTCCAGTATTTACCAAACAGCAGGCATTCACTCTATAAAAAGTATGAAGGACCAGAGGCATAGGAATAGGTGGAGATAAGGGAAAAGTTGCAGGAATCTTCAGATATGCATACATGAAAACATGTAAATTATAATGTAATATAGCAAGGACATGTAAAGGGGGATCTGCTTCTGAATTTAAGCAGGCTGCTCCTGTTCAGGGCTCAAGCTTTGGAACTATCCAATTACATCATGCTCAGGCTCGTGTTTGAGTGCTTTTCTACCTTTTACTGCTCAATAAAACGCTTTGGAGATGCGAACAGGCTATAGCGTAGATGTAGATACTCAGATGCCTCTCTGAGTCAGCAGATAGCCTAAAACAATAATTCCAGGGCTGCAGCTCTTTCCCTCCATCTCCAGGAGGTATTTACTACAAGTTTTACTGTCTTGAGACGCTGCTGACACAACCTACCCCGGGAGCACTGTGCAGGACAGAGGAAGAAAGACAATACAGTGTCTGTCCTTACTAAGCAAGTAGAGCCTTACCTGCTGCTGGCAAGGCAAGGGATGCTGCCAGACTAACATTTTTAAGCAGAAAGACAGTTGTGCTGAAGCTTCTGGCAAAGGAGGAGTATCCTACACCATGGCTTCTGTTCCTCAAAAAAATCCCCAGCCACTATCACACCATCTTGTTGAAGTCCTGGTGTGCAGTTCCATGGATTGCTAAACACAGCTCTCTGGGACAGAGAACAACAAACAAACATTTGTGAAATCACAATCAGAACTGTAAGTTCATCCTTGCTGTGCCACTTGTGTAAGACTTCCAGCCGGCATCATGCTTTGCACCAGCACAGGGGTCTGCCCATCTTGAGGAGCCCACAGAGTTGGGGCCTACTTATGACAATAACATTTGGCAAATTAATGTTCCACAGTTTCTCCAGCACCTCTGCTCACAGTGTAACAATTTCGCAACAGCGTGCATGTAAATAAACATCAGAGCTGATCTGCACTGTCTGAGCAAACCTCCAGCCAGAAACACCACACTTTATTGGAGGGAGCCACTTAGGCTGTCATGCTAATGATATGAAAACAAACATAGTATTGTGAGGCTTAATATTGGCCAACACTCGCTTTTACTCTGCTGAGCCTGTGTAGGTCTCATATGAAAAAATTACAACGAATGGATTATTTCCAATCATATATCCTTCTTATGTTTTCCTCTCACACTCCAGTTTTACCCTCCTCACCCTTGAAAGTTAATATTGAAACACTGGCATGTTTTAATTTCTTTTACTCCACCTTCTCTGACTTCTCAGTGCGTAAACTATCTTGAGCAGGGACTGTGTGTGTACGAACTTCATACTCTTCAGAAATACCTCATGACAACAATATCTGCTCTGGATCCTGAGGGAGTGCATGGTCCCCATGGAGTGAGGCAAGGGGTAGAAAATGCAAATGCTCTGTATAGAAGGGTGGCATAAGCAGCATGTTAATGCTGAGGTGACAATCCCTGAAACTGTGAATTTAAGTGAGAAGGGGACAACCTTATGAGTACGGCCTCAGGGCCTGTGGAAGGGTAACACATAGATCCAAACATTGTATGCACACATATGACTGAGCTTCAAAGCTATGCCAGCGGCAGAGGATTTGCTCCATCTTCCTGCTTTGCAAAAGCTCTCTTACATGGAGATCCATATCCATAGCTCAAGTCTTCAGGGAAGATGAGTGACAGGCCTCATGCATGAACAGAAATCCAGGATGTTAATGTACAACTTTTGAGATTCACAGTGGCTATAAGCTTGCAGTGTTGGTGGGAAGCAAAGGTAGATAGTAGCATGGGATTTCTCAGGATGATTGGTCTTTGCATGAAGAGGAGGATTCACTGCATCCAACTTCACATACTTGCAGTGCAGCAAGTTCTCCACAGACAATGAAGAGTAAACATACTTCTGGGGCAAGGTTAATCTTGTCCTCACGTAGATATCTAAAATAGGTCAGATGAATCATCTCCTGTGAGTATTTCTTTCCACTGACTATAAAGAGAGCCTAGCCTCAGATGTAGACCTCTGCATTACAAATGTCTAGAGTGAAGTGTGCAGAGTTCGTCAGAAAAATATTCACTCCGGATGAACGTGCAGAAGCAGGCTCTATATTTAAAAGTCAATATTTAATGCATAGCAAAGAAGTGTAAATATATCTTCAGAGTTGAACAACGGATATTAATAAATTTTGATTGCAATCTCTAAGAGAACAAACACCTAGAAAATCAGCAGTGTGTTTCCTTCTCCTTAGTTCAATGTCCTTCCAGAAAGTTGCTGCACTTTCCAGCTGAGCAGCAAAGGAAGCAGAGGAAAAGGTTATAGTCGTGTGCGTCTCCAGGGCTGAGGGTGTCAGTGGGAGCACACCCCTCTCTTGCCAAGGAACAACCTCTGCTTCCCAGCCCAGGGCTCCCCCAGCTCACACCACGGGCTGGATGTGTCACCAGCTGCCCACATTCCACCTGCTGTTGACATGGCCACAGCATCACCAGGGCTAATGCTGTGAGTTGGTGGCTGCCTATTGTGATATGACCATGACATTGACAGGACTGGCTCATCCCTGTGACATGGCAATGTCACCTTTCCAGCAAGAAGAAACAAAACAAAAATCCCAACAACTAATAATGCTGAAGAGGGAAATTAATGAAAATTCTGCAGCAATTCCAAGACTAAAAAAGAATCGAAGCAGTAGGTCCTATCTGCTGCCCAATTTTAAAGGTTTATGTGGTACTTGCTGCCAATATTTGTATGTTTGAAGGCTGAATTCTGGAAGAAAAGTGCTTTTCAAACTGACTGAAGGTAATATTTCACACTGTTGTAATTAAAGGCATGTAATTAAAGGCAGTACTAAACCCTGCACCCAGGAGTGGCTGACAGTGATGAGGAGTAGCAGCAAGCAGCAAGACTTGTGTCTTCCTTTACCTGAAAGAGCCCAAGTTGCAAAGTGGATCTTATTTGCTCACTTTGAGAGAGGCAACTGGAGGCTATCACGCCTGAGGAAAGACAACCAGAGTTTCCTTCATTTTATCAAATGAAGGGAACTCAAAACTGTGAATTTCCAGGAGAGATAGAGCGTTAATGCTCCTGACTTTATCAGGTTCTCCACTAGTTCCTCCTTGTCTGGACTTATGTGTACCACCTCCTAGTCCCTTCCAGACACTGCCAATGCCTCTGAGTGGTATGACCACATTTTTCTGCTATGAAAATCCCAGAGCCTGGCTCCCAAGGGATCTTGCTATTGAAAATGCAGTGTTGGTCTTCTTGGGTTTGGGTTTCTTGTTGTTTGCCTCTGTGAGCAGTTTATTAAGTAATCAAATAACAGCATAGTAAATAAATAATGTCTTGTCTCATAGGGGTTGAAATATGCAAGTAGTAAGTAACCCTTCTTAGATTTTACAAATATTTAATAAGTCAAAAGTAATACAAAATATGTGGTGACTATCCCTTGGGTGAAAATACTTCGGGATAAAGCACACTGGAAATTGGAATGGTTTGCTTCCTGTTATGCACAAAATGGCTGCAAAGGAGCTATTAAAGTCTCTCAAATAAATACAGTTCTTTGTGTGTTTGTTTGTTTCCAGTTAGAGGTATCCAGTCACTCAAAAGACCATGTGCTGTATAGCCTCCGCAGGGTTTGCTTTGTAGTACAGATAGTGCCTAACCACTACTTTCCTCTCTCTTGATCACTAACGAAAACAGACCATATAGAGATGAAAGTGTTCTAAATCAGTGTTCTGTGTCATTTCCCACTTACTTTGCACTTTTCTGACAGCTGAAAGGCTGCAATAAATTGAGTGCATGCACACCCACAGAGAATGACAGTACAACCATAACCTAGCATCTCAGGACATATATTTTCTTCCCAGAGGGACTATATTGAAAAATTATCAAAGCAGGGGGTATCTTGGTGTTTTCTACTGTGATTTTAACATTTTTGATCAATATAATTTCTTTGAGAGTTGAATTTTCGTACTACTTTTAAAAAATCCCAGAGCAACAATTTTAATTAAAGGGATTGAAAATAAATCTGATACTATAACTAAATAACAGTTTTATACTAGCACAAGTAAACATCAGGCATGCAATACGAGATTTTTTTCCTCTTTTTCTCCTTTTCTTCCTTCTCTCTTTTCCTCTCTTTTCACTTTTTTCTTGTTTGCTTCCTCTTGCTCTTTACTCTTCCTTCCTTTCTTTTTCTTTCTTTTTCTTTCTTTCTTTCTTTCTTTCTTTCTTTCTTTTCTCCTTCTCCTTCCTTCTGGCCTGTCCTTACTTCTACCCTCCTGCCCTCCCTCCTTCCCTTCCTGCTCCTCATTCATTCTCCTGTTCTTTCTGCCTTTTTTTTCCCTCCTCCACTTCTAATTTTGTTTTGTAGGTAGTTGGAGATCTGTTTTATTTTAAAACAATGAAGAAGGCAGAATCCCCTGAGGTAAATTCATTGAGTACTGGGAGGTCTTGGTAACACAATTGAACTGGCACCAAATCAATAAAAACAGAACAGAAGAAAAAACAATAATTAAAACATTCTGTCAAAAAAATGGAGCAGTAATTAAAAGATGCAAACTATTGTTTTGCTACACTAATTACATTTTAATTTTCAATAGCTTGCTGAATAGTATAAAAGCCCATGCCTATAAAATGTCCCAGTGACAGTGCTCTTTCTGCAACTAGCGTGATAACAGTGTTTATGTGCTGTAACAGAGTGGTATGTGCTTTCAACTCTGTGTGGGTGAAGCTAGCTTCCTTGTAAGATAGCCTGACAACAAAGTTTCAATTTTTATTTGTTTTCTGCTGTGGAAAATTATTNTTTTTTTCCTCTTTTTCTCCTTTTCTTCCTTCTCTCTTTTCCTCTCTTTTCACTTTTTTCTTGTTTGCTTCCTCTTGCTCTTTACTCTTCCTTCCTTTCTTTTTCTTTCTTTCTCTTTCTTTCTTTCTTTCTTTCTTTCTTTCTTTCATTCTTTTTCTTTCTTTCTTTCTTTTTCTNTCTACCCTCCTGCCCTCCCTCCTTCCCTTCCTGCTCCTCATTCATTCTCCTGTTCTTTCTGCCTTTTTTTTCCCTCCTCCACTTCTAATTTTGTTTTGTAGGTAGTTGGAGATCTGTTTTATTTTAAAACAATGAAGAAGGCAGAATCCCCTGAGGTAAATTCATTGAGTACTGGGAGGTCTTGGTAACACAATTGAACTGGCACCAAATCAATAAAAACAGAACAGAAGAAAAAACAATAATTAAAACATTCTGTCAAAAAAATGGAGCAGTAATTAAAAGATGCAAACTATTGTTTTGCTACACTAATTACATTTTAATTTTCAATAGCTTGCTGAATAGTATAAAAGCCCATGCCTATAAAATGTCCCAGTGACAGTGCTCTTTCTGCAACTAGCGTGATAACAGTGTTTATGTGCTGTAACAGAGTGGTATGTGCTTTCAACTCTGTGTGGGTGAAGCTAGCTTCCTTGTAAGATAGCCTGACAACAAAGTTTCAATTTTTATTTGTTTTCTGCTGTGGAAAATTATTACTCAACACACACACACACACACACACACGCACGTACGCACACGCGCGGATGTGCGCGCACATCTACACGCACACCAAACCAGGCTCAGTCCGAGGGAGATGCTGCTCAGGGCACTTCCATTGACCTCAGTGGGAATTCTGTGTGTGGCGCAATAGCGGGCTGCTGGCCTGCGTGAATACTGTACTTAGGTTTAGACCATGTTGTTTCCTTCACATGTTATTGGGGGATGAAGAGAAAAACAAATTGAATTTTCCTATTAATATGCACCATTTGCAAACCTAACACATGCAACTTCTTAGGCAGGGTCCTGAGGACTTTTCTCACAGAACAGTCCTCATAGATTTCACTGGTAGATACCCAAACATAAAAGCAACATAATAAAGCCCATATTCTGTACAGTTATGAATCATAGTAGTCCTGAAAAAAATTACGTAATTAATTTAGCTGCTTTTGAGAAGGGTTTGCTTTTAAGAAATTTCCATAGGCAGATTTATGAAACACTCCAAATCCAGAGTACGTGTAAAGGAGTTTGTTGTTACTGTTGTTTGCAGCGGCTCAACGCAAAGTCAAGTTACCCAGATGACTCCTGGCAAAATCTGGATCCATTAGCTGCAATCTGTTTCTCCACAGCTGTAGTTTACACACTCTGCCTTTCATATCATCTCATTTGAATGATAGAGCTCTTCCAGAAACAACATCCCATGTGTTCAGGCATGCCCCAAAAACAATAGATCCCTTCCATCAAAGTGGGAGCGGTGGGGAAATAATTTCTCAGTAACTAATCCCTGGATTTCAGATGTATGAAATCAATGAAATGCCTCAGTCTATGAAAATGGTCAGCACTGCCAAACAACATTTCACAGCTGCATAACTTTTCTACATTACCACTGTAATTTTTAAATTATTTCAAAATAATGTAAATACATTCTTTTATAATACGAAAAATAAAGAAAAGACTGCACCAAATGATGGAATAAAACCAAAATCCTTCATACTACTGCAGCCAGAAGCACAGAGGGCAATGTATTTTAAAGAGAAAACACTGAGCAAACATTACCTATGTTTTCACCAGTTTACAGTTCCTTGCACATCCTCCTAAATTAACCTCTCATTTATGTTTATTCATTTCCATTCAGCTGATAAGGGTTAACAAGGTATAAATCTGGACAGCACCAGCCTACTGTCTGGAAATGCACAAAAATTAAATTCAAATGGGAAGCGAGGGTAACAACATTACCAAAGCCAGAGTCATTCACACTGTATACAAAATCTGTATGTTTTTCTAGGGAGTGATAAGATGATATTAATCACACCAACAGCATTGGTACCTTTTGAAGATGGGAGCTAATGAGGGGATTAGGACAGCTAACTACTACCAATAGTACCATTTACGTCAACTGGAAAACTGCAATTACATATTTTCACACATCAAAGTTGCAAAACCAAAACAGATACAAAGCCCAGAGCAAAATCTGGGAAAAAAAATTAAAAATTAAAATTACAATCCTCTAGTCTAAAAAAACTAGTCCCTTATCTTCTGGGAACAGCCCAAATTGAAGGGGTGTTTACGATGATGCAATAATAAATTGCTTCAATAATTATTTCGTGAACACAGAGTATTCCCCAAATCCCTATTATTATAATGCTAGTGAAATGTCCCGATTTACTGAAATTAAACAAAGACAGATATTTATTTAGAATTCCTGTAACTGCTACAACCAGTAAATGTATTTCATCACTGTGATTGCAAAAACAAATACCTACCAGAGAAATGCAGTTCACAACAACACAGAACTGAATGGAAATATAAATGTTGCTAGTGTTACACTAATCCTCATGGCAGAAGTATTTGACTGACGGAAAAATAAACCAAAATAACTGACTGAGGCTGAGCCATGGATGATTCTCAGGGAGCAGTGAGCTGGGCAGCCCCTGTGCAGTAAGTAGCATTATCACCAGAACAGCTGCCGGGGCACAAGGAGGTGCTGAACAGCTCGGGAGGGGAAGGTGGGATTGGTGTGGGACACTAACAGTGGGACTGTGGGCCTGGGGCCACAGCAAGGGAGAAGGCAAGGATGTTCTTATGGCCCTTGGTAGCATGCAAAAGACTCAGGAGGCCAGAGTCATGCCACCTCCTCTGCACCACCTGGATGGAGCCACCAGCATATCCTGCAAGTGTTTGCCTCTCTCACTCTACCAGTCTGTGGAAATGTCTGACTATTGCAGATACAGCCTTTTTTCTTCATGTACAATACACACCTGTTCTAGGGGGAAATGTTGTAGCAGCACCAAAGTTATAACTCTCTTACCACTCCTATGTGCCGGGGTTGCTGCAGGATAGAAAGGAAAACGAGATATTTCCTCACAGCAGACAGAGCATGTGTGGTCAACTTTATACGGTCAAGAGCAGAAATCATGCAATGATTGGTACTTGTGGTAAAATGCTCACACTCGCACGTCTGTGCACTGTCTGCTCTGGATAGGTCACTGGATCCACCCTTGGGTACTCATTTCACTTCCTGAGAAGGCAGGAGCAAAAGCAACATCAAGGCACAAATCTGTATTTATGTATTCCTCCTGCACTTGATTTTTTTGAGCATACAAAGGCTGTGGTTTCACAGCTTGGCAGAATAGGGGTATAATCATTATAACTTGGCAAGCACGCTAGAGACAGAGACAGGCTGCACTGTAGTTGAAACCTGGCCCCAACCAGATGAACTTCTCCACATTACCAATAAATCTCTGTGTCAGGTATTGTCCTCTCTGCTGGGATGGGAATGCCATGGGTGGCAGGAGAGGACAGACATGCTGATGAGCCAAGGTACAGCTGCTCTCACGTTGTGTGCGAGTGGGCTGCTTCAGTTGTGTGGTCAAGGGTCCATGTGTTTTAAAATTAGGTTTCTTTCAGATCCTCTGAGTGACTTTTTGAGTTGGAGATGATGATGTGACATAACCACAAACAGCTACTCACACTGTGTTTTGGATTGTATTTCCTCCTGCTGCAGATCTTTCTGCTAAAGGAGGTGATCAAGGCAATTGTAAATACATGAATGAAACTCAGACCTTTTTACACCTTGGAAGCATAGTAACGATAGCCCTCTGCCCTCATTTGGTTAGCTGTCTAATGCTAAAGCCATGAGTTGGGTTTTATACAGTAGGCACAAAATTCTGTCAGTTCTGTGCTGGCTGTAACAAATACTGGCTGATGGAATCAGTCTCTCCCTATTGGAAATCTAACATTTTGAATCAGCAAAAAATGAATTAAGCTAGGTCCAAAGGCTAAAACGTACAGCTCTTTTTGTCTATGAAAAGATGCTAAACAAAAGACTAGAATCCCACACATTTTTAGTACCCTCCCTAAACATACCTACCTTCTAATAATTTCCCACTTTTACCACACAGTCTTGTGGCAACTCAGGAGGCCTTCTTTAGAGAATAAGGCAGTGTAGCGTGTGTAAGGTTACAGTATACTGCGCATTTATTTTCCCATAGAGCCCAGAGGACTAATTAAATCCTCTCTTCAGTAGAATTACTATGTATCTCTATAACAGATGTAAGTCTGTACTCAGCAAAATTTCTTGAAACACTTTCTGAAATGCTGCATGCCTCAGGCAGAGGCCTGCAGAGAAAGAGCAATCCCCAGAAATCCTCCGTTATTTTCCTATTCCTAGGAAAATAAAAAGCCTCGCACCCCTTGCCCCTCTGATAAGGAAGAAATCCCTCTCTGTCTCCGAACAGTGAGAAGCATCAACCAACCTGCTGTCCCAGTTACTACCAGCAGCAAGTCATTGATGCTGCAGTAAAGAATAGGCTTCTCTTTCCTCTTGTCTAAGTTCCAAAATACAACCAGGCAATCTTTACACTGATAAAAATATTTTTGTCCTCACCCTGTTGCCTGTAAACTCTGAAGTCTGTGATTTGAGCTTCACTATCAGTGTAGAATCAGATGTTGAGACAATCCCAGATAATTTTCATCCCTCTCTGGCTCAAGACAGCAGTGTTGAGCTCAGGGACTGATCAGTTTAGGGATTAATGGACTCCTATTCTGCGCAGAACAGCTATACTAATGGCCTTGACTTGGCATGGAAATTAAATTAAAATGAAACATTCTGATTCTTCTTGCTTAGACAATTACAAAGCAGGTGGGAAGTGGAGAGTGCTCTAATTCTACCCACATTTTTACCTTACCACATTTTTGAGTCTCTCCTGTAATTTGTTGCAAGAGCAAAACTAACCACGAAGTCCAACATTTAGCAGTATCTAGATCATACAGTGGGCAGCTTCATAGGAAGTAAGTGCAGGCTAATTGGACAGGATTCACAGAAGTGTAGCAAAAGAGTAGCAAAAATAAACCTATGGTACAAGGTCTATGGTCAGCACAGAGAAAAAGGAGGCAGAAGATCTGCCTGCTGACACATGAAGTTGTGCTCAAGTGTACAGCTCAAACAACAGGTTTCAGTATTTGCAATCAAACTACTAGGTTAAATAAATATTAGGAACATTACAGAGGATAAATTCCACAATAAGGGGGATAAATTCCTATTTAGTCAATTCTTAATTGCTTTCAAAATGAGCATTTCAGACCTGCTGTACACTCCCCTTCCTCTGAGTGCATTGACAGTGGAAGTGACTAGCAAATACAGACACTTAGGAAGAGGAATTGTGGCTTTGCTGAATGGTATCTCTTTTCTCCACTCTATAGTCAAGGGCATTAGAAGATGCCCCTTGAAATGACTGGTCTTCTGGCTTTATGAAGTGAACACAGTGTTCCCTGTTGAAGAATTTCTGGCCTGAAGAGGAATAATAGAAATACTTAGAAAAGATGATGTTTTCCTTGAAAGCGTAAGGCACATTTCTTCTGAAGAAGAATTAAAATATTAATTCGGACTGTGGTTAACATTTATCACCTCTGTGACAACAATAGCAACATCCTCATTTTCACTTCTACAGCCTTACAATCAAAAGCTCATTAATAGTGAGCTAACATCTTTTGAGGTTTTCAAATGGCAGAGCAAAGCAGAAATAGGTGAGGTCACAGGCTTATAAAAAGGGGCAACACTGCCATGCAGAAAGTGCAGGCTGGCTGTTTTGCCAGCAGCCCGTGTCAATTCCCACAGTTTAACAATAACTAGCACTGAGACTCGTTTAACAACAAAAGAAAATGAACTCTGCACGGGGGATCCTTCTGTGGCATTCACTGCAATTAATAACATTAGAGACACTCTAATGTTTTTGGACAACAATCCTGCTTTTCCTATCTAGCATCACTGATTGACACTGACATGAATCTGGAAAACATATATTAGGTTTTCCAGATTGTAAGGTAATACCAGGTAAGATAACATGCAATTATTATGAATTTATTGTTATAATCCAAAGGGAGAGATGCCAGCTTTTTTTTTTTTTTTGTCTTTAAAAACATCTCACAACAAGCTATGGCTGCTTTAGGATTAGGATTCTGAAATCTGCCTTTTAAAATATATAAATATCTATAAAATATATAAGTATGTAAATTATGCTGAATAAAAACTTCTGTAAGAGTGGATCAGACAAAAAAGCAGGTATTACTTTTCTCAATGCAAACATGACTTATTCAAACATGTACCCTGTTAATACTAGAAGGCAGAATAAATAAAACAGAAAACCCATTCATCAGTTACCAGAATTCCTATACACCAGTTACCAGATCCAATAGTCTATGGTATTTCTTATTCCATCATTAAAAGGTATTGATTCCACCATCACTAAAAGGGTATCTTGATTCCACCTAAATTTTATTTTGGAATTCATCCAGTATGAAGTGTCTCTCTCAGTTATGATGTACATCTCTTTTCCTCTAAGAAAACACATTTCCTCCTGAAATATGTGTCTGTCCTTTCTAACTTCATGTAATCTGCCTGATTACATAAGCAGCCTGCCTGTACCTTCACTCTTGAACATTTCAACACATCCTTTGCAGTAAGGAAGCTATAGGAAGTGATTTATTTGTCCTGTTCCATTCCCAAATTTTTAAATTCAGGAGTAAATGCTGTCACTGTAGTTTACTGTCTTGAAGTTTATTTTCTCTAGCTTGTTCAGAAAGTTCTTGAGTTTTGCGCTATTTTGTTGTCTGTCTTGTTCTTCTGGTTTCCATTTCCTAGAACTTGATTAACACAGGAGCTCAGAGGTGAGGGCACTGAGCCCCTTTCCGCCTTTCTAATGCGACTGCACTGGTTACAGAAGTAAGAGGTAACTGGACCCAGCCTAGCCCTTGCTGCTGACCACCACCATCCCTCCCTCACCCCTTTTCCTGACAACCTCTTCAAAAGCTCTTACATGCACTCTTTTAAAAGGTTCAATGAAAATAGTCTGGATCAACAAAAAATTGCTATTTAAGATAATGCAGATCAGCATTGTTGATATTCACAGGGAGGTCTTCACATCTGTAGCTGCCTTTGGGAAGGCAGCAATGTTTGCTGGCAGGGGGAAAGGTGCTGCAGAGCTTCTAGGTGTGGGTTCACAGAAACAGAGTATCACAGCACGGCTGAGGTTGGAAAACATATCTAGAGCTGATTTGGTCCAACCCCTTGATCAAGCCGGGTCACTTAGAACAGGGTTGCCCAGGACCAAACATACGGGTGGTTTTTGAATATTGCCAAAGAGGGTTACTCCACAGACCCTCTGGACCACTTGGACCAGTACTCAGTTACCCTATCAATAAAAAGGTGTTTCCTGATGTTCAGACAGAACCGCCTGTGTTTTGGTTTGTGCCTGTTGTGGATGTCCTGTCAGCGCAGTGACCCTGGCCCTGTCCTCTTTGCACCCTTGCTTCAGGTATTTATATACGTTGATAAGATCTGCCTGAGTCTCCTCTTCTCCTGCCTGAAGTCATAGCTTTTTCAGCATTTCCTTACAGGAGTGCTGCTCTAGTCCCCACTTTTGCTTAGAGAAGTCTTTAGCAGCAGCAAAATTATGCTGTTTATGCCTCTGCCATTTCTTGCTCCCTTAATCATTGTGGCGGCTCTTTGCTGGCCTCTCTCTGGTGTGCCCATCTCTCTCTTGTGCTGAGGATGCCAGAACTGGAGACAGTACTCTGGCTACAGCCTCAGCAGTGCTGAATGGAGGGGGAGGATCACCTCCCTTGATCTGTTAGAAACATTTCTCCTAATGCAGCCCAGGACAGAGTTCAACATCTTTTCCGTAATGTGAGATTGCTGGCTCGTGTCAACTTGGTGTCCACCAGGTCCTGCTCTGCAAAGCTGTTTTCCAGCTGGTCAGCTCCCACCATGTAGTGGGGCATTAGAATAATGTGGATTATTCCTTCTCAGGTGTAGGACTTCACACTTCCTCTTGTTGAACTTCATGAGGTTCCTGTCAGCCCTTCTCCAGCCTGTTGGAGTCCCTCTGGATGGCAGCATGGCCCACTGGCACATCAGAGGTTCAGGGCAGTCATTTCTTTAGCTGGCATTGCTGGAGCCAGAAGACATGCACCTGCAATGGGCAATCTGCAATGCTTGTGCCATTCCTAATGCTATCATTTGTTCTCTGGTGGGTCAGTTAATTCTGCAGCCTTTGCCTGGTCTGTCTTTGTACTACACACTCTGTAATAGAGGCTAACAGGTATTTAAATGCACACTGGTTTGTACGAGAAATTCTGGCAGTTAGGGTATTCTTATATCAAGTAATACACCTGGTCCATTATTAAGGCAGACAGAGGTGAAAATAAAAGATTTTTTTCCGCATTAGTTCATTTTTTGCTGATTGGAGTTGATGAGACGAGCTGGGAGAAAGACTTAGGGGGCTGAAAGGCAGCAAAGAAGTGTTGAACCTGGTGACCCAAACCAGGCCTGCCACCCTACAGTCTCACTAAATATCATCAGTGGCACAAACCACAGCTTCTCCTGCACAAGTTTAAAAGGTAGTAGGACCTGGCACTTGCAGTCAGAGAGGTGCAGCGAGTTTCACTAATCTCTATGCCCACTCCTTTGAGCAGAGCTCAGGCAGAACAGACAGCTGTACTCTCAGGATATAAAACAAAGCCATGTCACTTCTTGTGGCACTGCCCTGAACCAATCCTTCATGCAGTGACTTTTACATTTTCCTTCCAGGCCATCAGCTGTCAGATGGTAACAATTTCCATCCACTTGCTGACGTGAGCTGGTTTTGAACTTTAATCCAGTCCATGTCTTAACTGTGGTGGCAAACACTTTTTAACTAAAAAGAGCCTTCAAAACAATTAAAAAAAAAAAATAAAACCAACAGCCCCAAAACAGCGCTTGCTAGCAGCACAGCTTTTATAAAAGGCTTGACAGATGTAAACAGTCTGAGCAATCATATGAAGGAAGGAAGCAGCCATTGCGTGACTGCAGGAGCTCGTGGTTGCTGTGACTGGGGCACCTGGATATTGCTCCACACGACCACCATGCCAAGCCCAGTGCTTGCCCCAGAGAGCTCCCAGTCTGCACTCACCACGGGGCACAAGATAGATGCCGACTGATGGGGGAACACAAGGAAACAATGAAACAGCGATGGTCAGCGTGAGAAGCAGTAGTCTCATCATTAAATCATCTCCATTTACTTTCCTAATATGCTAACATTTTCTGCCACACACAGATCTCTTCCTCCCAGGCAGTATTGAGTGCCTTCAACTCCCAGGGAAGTCTATAAGTATGGAGAGATGTCAGCATCATGCATGAGGTGCTTAGCATTGTGCATGGCAAAGCCTGGAGAGTCAAATCTTGGCTATTTTACATGCTCTGGCTTGGAGCAACAGTCACCTCTGTAATGGAAAATTATTATAATACAATAATACAGCTGGGAAGAATTGGCCATGTTTCTTGGACACAAACAATAGTAGTTTCTTAGTCAAATATATATGGGTAATAGTTAAAACATTGCTCTTGCTACACTTCTGAAGATAATTTCTTTCTTAAAAGTCAGACCTTCACAATAGAAAGAATAATACTGCCATTTTCTACATGAATCTTTTCTGCTTGGGAGGTGGACGAGTCACTACAATTTCTGGGTATTTCTATTTGCTCTTTGCATGTCTTCCATGCAACTAGTTCCTTAAGTGTTCCTGAGTGGTGCTCACTGTCAGGACTCAAATGGTCAGTCACTTCTCTGTGCTGTCCCTGACACCTGGTGACACCCTCACATTGCAGATATGCTGTCTTCACCTTCTACTCATGATCTGGATAGTCTAATTTCCTTGCTGGATAAATATGGAGTGTTGAACTGTCTGACAAGTCTCAGAATTTGTAATAAATTGATTCTACTTAATACCTAGTCTTTTTCTCTAATTGTTGCCATTGTCTGTGCCTTTGGTGGATTTATTAATAATAGGGCTTAATCAAGCATATTAACTCTAGATTCAAAACTAAATGGTTGCAAATTAATTTGAATTACAAAGATTAGCCTTAGGAAGGAAAAATGTGGCAAACACCACAGTCTTCTGAGCTAACCGCACCTTTTGGAAATTCCCAGAGGAGCTGATTCACTGGAATGACAATTACCCCCCTGCTTCTCCCCGCTTCTTCCCCCCCCCCCAAAGCACATTGTTTTACAGGAAACTTAATAAAACTCAGTTTGTTAACAACAGTCATTAGAACTTTACTGAGATTGCTCATGCTGATGATAATCTTTGAAAAGTAATCTTTTTTTCATTCCAACGGGATTTCTCTGCTTATTCACACCTACCGATTGGTACGGGAACCTACCCTGAGGAAGGGCTATGAACTCATTTGTACATCCCTGATGTCACTGGGAATTTTCCTGTTGGGTTCAGTAGGGGCAAAGTTTATAATATCCTGAAAAGTAATCATAACAGATTAGACACCCATTCTCTTGTTCCTTGCGCATTCAGTTTCTAGCAACAATAGTTTTAATTTCGAGTTGTTAGGATTTTTTTTTTTTTAATTACATATTATGAGTCAAAGGATGTTGAATCCAACACTCTGAGGAAACAATGGGGACAGATCCTTCACCCGGGCTAAGTGCCTTTTGTGTCCTTCTGTGTGGCTAGTTTAATTTGTACCAGAGGCTAGCCATACACACATGCCTACACATGGATACACAGGAGACCTAGCAAGCCTGAAAATCAAGGGGGAAAAAAGAAAAAATATTTACTTACTCTTTTAAATTCCGCTACCTAGCTTGAGTTTTAAAATGCACACACAGCATAGAAGAGGGAAAGTTTTAATAGCTAAACAGAAAAGGAAAATAATCACTATTAAATTATTAGAGTAGTAGGTAGCTTGGGGACACTACAAAGAAAGTGGAAGGAAAGAAAGTATTTACGATGGCAACAGAGAATGATCAACACTGTAATGCTTTGCCTGACCGACTGAGTCAGTCACAATTCACACATAGACCTTTCTGACTGCAATGGCCCTCTCCGTTTCATTAATTCCCACTCTTGAGCTACTTTCTTTCCTGTGTTTATATTCTGGCTCTGCTAGACTGATTAGTTTTCCTGGCTGTAAAGCTACAATACAATACCTTGTAACCTAGTATTGTACCCCATATATGAGCCACAAATACGTAAAACATGGTAGGAAAGCAATATTTTCTACAGAGAATAAAAGTAGCAGTGTTAGCTCTCTGATAAAATCATATTTACATACAGTCACAGTTTATAACTAGTATTAGTCAAATGTCCTTCCTACCTTTCAATTAGGAAAGCAAAGACATCTGTCCATTTTAGGGAGAAGGACAACTTTAAAGCTGGAAAAGGCTGGCAAAAACCATAGCTCAGTTGAAACCACTTTTGGGAAATTCCCAGAATGCTGAATCACTGGGGTGGGCAATTACCACCCTCTTCAGCCGAACAATCAGAGAGTCTAAAGAGAAGAAATGTATGCATGCTTAGAGAAAGGAATTACATCTTTACTGTGACTGTTTGTTTTGAGAGTAATTCCTGAGAAATCATTTTCTGTTCGTAATGGGTTTCTTTTCCTCTTAACCTCACATTCACCAGGAACAGAACTAACCACAGAGATTTCTAAAAGTTTATCAGTGACTCCCTATTTTCCCACAACAAAACACTTTCTGCAAGGCTTTTCAACCCTGGGACCCAGCTGCTGGGCAGGTTTTTTTGATGTCATCTAACTCCTCCATCATGTAATCCCTTAAGCATATGCATTATTGCATTACCTGAGGAGGACTAATAAATCCAGACATCCCAATGAAGCCAACTACTTGAAAGCCAGCAATTTTGTGGCCCCATCTTCTGGAATTATTTAATATTATATCATGCTGAAAATCTAACATATTTTTCATATGCATCTACCACACTCCTTAAACAGACAAAAATGGCAGGGATTTCTTTGATAGGATGCTTCCCCAAAACAGGATTCCTCTAGTGAGGTCCTCAACAGTGGGAGCAACTTGCACCTTTAGTTTGGGCTCAACAGCCCTGTCCTGTGAGACAGCAAGTGCACACCACTAACACAGTAGAAAAGGGCTGGATTTTGACATTTTTCTCAGGCCTCCAAAGTCCTAAGAATACTCCCCTTTCATTAGTCTGTTAGATGGTACAATATTTAATCGTCCTGTGGTCCTCCAAACCCAAGTGATAAGGCCTTTCTGTAGAGATAGTGCTTTAACTAGCAATGTTTTGCTGTTTCTCAACACACAGCCACTGCTTTGATGGAGGGATAATAAATCCCTCCAGTCCCCATCCTTCCACACCACACATTTGGAGCTTTATTAAAATGAAGAGGAGCACAGTGCAAGGTATCACACAGGACAAAATAGAAAGACAAATTTGGGAGAATTTCACCTCTACACTTTCCAAGCAAACCAAATCCAAGCACAGAAGATCAAGAAATTTAAGCAATATTATTTGGCCATTAATTCTTGCTCATGTCTTACTCGGCCAGTTTCTTCCATAGCCTTCATCGTAAATTCCTTACCCAATTCCCCTGTGATCTCCACACCTCCTAGATTAGAGACTGTGCACTCAGCACTGCTCTGAAGCCCTTCCCACATGCCGCTTGCTGGGCGTTGGGACACTGTCAGTAGCAAGCTGCTCCCCGAGTACCCGTGGGTGAGCTGTGCTCCCAGCAGCGTGTCTGCATGGCCTGTTGGACCGGGGCACCTGCTTTCCTGCTGAGCAAACAGAGAAAATCAAAGTCGCTCCTCACAGAGCCCTGGTTATTCATTGCTGCTCAAGAACTGACAAGAAGAGTGTCTCACAGACGTGCTCCCTGTCCGGAGGGGTTGGGAGTGTCGCACAAGAGTTGTGACCCACAGCCCCTGTCCGTGACCAAGCCAAGCCATCAGTCAGAAAGCAAACCAGGCTCAGGTTCTGTCACTAAGCATGAGGCACAATTCCACAAACTTCAGCTGACTGAAAGGATCCAATACAAAGCCTCTTGCCCTTCAGCTGACGGAGAGATGTCAGTACCTTCAGAATGCAGTCCAACTCACCCTGCCTCAGAGAGGTGTCTCATGCAGGAAGGATCAATCTTTCTTCAGAGCTACTAATTTCCAGAAGTTTATTGGAGAGAGAGCCTGGACAGCCTGTTTAGAAGGGTCCCACCTTTTTGGACTCATGCTGCAGCTATATTAGCATCGGTGTGTATGCAGCTTAGAATGAAAACGAAGGTGATGGTTAAGGGTTTTTTCCAGGCGGTCTGGCTTTCTTTTGCTTTGAAAGAACTGGTATTGCCGTAAGACACTTGAGAGTGTTGTAATGCAGTGAGATAGCCCCACACCCAGTCGACTGAAAGTAGTTGGCATTTAGCCCAGTGACTGGCAACATCCCTTAGGTGTGGTGATATCTCTCAGTATCGCCCCACCCTGACATGTCCAGCATTTCGTTAGCACAGGCATTAAGGTCCAGTCCTACTACCCTTACAATGAGTAAGCGTGGCCGGATCTAGGTCTAAGTGAATGAATATTGCCATAATTGCAGCAGCATTTGTAACCTTATTATGCCAGTGAAAACTCCAAATCAGAGCTTTGAGAATAAGGAACTAATTGGCTTGAAACAGTTTCAGTCTAATGACCTCTTACCAGAAGCTCAACAGTGCATTAAGGTTTATACCCAGGGTTGGTTAGATTAGTTTCAATTTCAGGTAGTGGATATCTATCCAATTACTACTCCTCCTCCTCCTCCTC